>JAQFVV010006599.1:0-320000 GCA_028023455.1 Epiperipatus broadwayi | reverse complement strand
CATGCATCATCATCCAGTTTTTTGAGTCATCGGTTGTTCATTCTAAATGTCTATCATTGTCTTTTAAATCTTTTGATGATTTTGGAGGAGGTATGAAAAGAGTGATGGCTAAAGATCTCTACAGAAAATATTTCAAATTCTTCAAAAGTGCTGTAGTGGCCTTGTGATAGAAAATCAATTCCTTCAATTTTTTGATGTCCAGGTTCTTCTCTACAGGCTTGATGATTTTCTTTTCTTCAACCATTTGCATTAATTCCTTATTAGTTAATTCTTCTATCTGTGATTGAAAAAGTTCTTCAATATTGTAATCAACAACATCTTTTCAGAGTATTTATCCAAAATGGCAACAAAATGCTGCATTAGTTGTTGAAGTTACTAAATCTTGAAGTTTGTGATGATTATTTGATCCATATTTTGAAGAAGTGATGTGGTGTTAGATGGTATTAGTTATTGATATGATTCTATATAACTGAAAACTTAAAAAAAAACAAAACAATATTGTTAAAGAAAAAGTGGTTTCACTGTGCAAATTTACAAAAACATGGACTGAGAAAGGGGGAGTAAGCTTGCAGTTGACAATATTTTGTGTTCTTTTATAAAATTGTTAATCATTGTGCAAATGGGGAAAAAACATATTGCCATAAAAATTACTTATGTGATATTATTTAGAATTAAAAAAGAAATATTTAATAATATCTCACTTAACAGTCTTGTCGCAATCATAGAGATTTGTTATTTATCAACAGTGTAAGGGTAGACAAATTATAGAATTGTATATTACCAAATCCTAATCACACAATTAACTTTGAAATAATAGAGATACATTTTTTTTTACATTAAGTGCTTTCACAGACCATGCATTAAAAAGAAAAAAAAAGTTTTTTCAACTACAATTGGGATTTTTAGATTTAAATTGATGTAATAGCATGGTGGGTCCAGACATTAATTAAATCAATCTCTTGTTATAAATAAAGACTTAATTAATTTCTCCCCTCATCCCATACTTTTATTTCAAACTAAATCTAAAAAATCAATTGTGGTTAAATAAACAATTATTTATTTTCTTTTTAGCACCCAGTCAATAAAAACATTTATTATAAAAAAACTTTTATCTCTATTATTTTTAAATTTTTAGTATTAGCACAGTAAATAAAAATTTAAAACTATATTGTATTTTAAATTGATTGGACATATGTCATTAAATGTTTCTGCTATAAGTTAAAATGTATACCCCTTATGTATATATTTAGTATGTGTACATAATCATGTATGTATATAAATGATTAAAAATAAGAAATATTCTTTTAAGTGAAAAGTGTTTAATATTTTAATTTTGACTGAAATTAAAAAAACAACAACAAAGGCTTATCAAAAGTATATTATAAATGAATTTCATTTAATTCTTATAATTTTACTTTAAATCAATTCCACACACATGGTGTATATGTATCACTAGATATTTGTGCAATTAGTTTATGTATATACTTTATATATATATAATATGTATACATAATTATATATGTATCAGAAAACAGTAACTTTTCTGCTTGAAATTGTTGACATTTTATCTTCTTATTTGATTTTTTTTTAAAGCTTAACCAAACTATGTTATAAACAATTTTCCTTTATCACTTAAATCATAAGAACAAAAATCGATAGTGATCATTATTTAAAACATTCCTCTCACTCTTCCTATTTATGAAACTAAGTCATCTTATTAAAAAATTAATGTATCCTATCACTTTCATAGACATTTTAAACAAATGTACAAAATTTCAACAAGTTAAATTGAACTTGAATATATTAAATATCATTTTTCAATGTTAAAAAATGTTATTAAATTGAAAGGTTATCATCGATTAGCCACCAAACACCACCTGATATCGCTGTTGCTAGTCAAAAACCAATAGATATAACATTACCAGGCTGATTTACAATTGACTTTTTTTACACTACTACATGTCAGCGCTTAGTGCTGGAATTTGCAGGGAGGGGATCTGATGTCTTTTCTGATCCAAAGGTTCGGCCGTCACAACATACACAACATTTTTAAAAACAAAATTATTTAAAGAAATCAAATATTTCCTTTTTTCAATTAACATCTGATCAAAAAAATTCAACACTATTTTAAAATGATTTATGAAACACAATTCGATTTGAAAATTCCCCTCTAATCAAGTCAAGCTTATGCTTTGAAAGTATCATAGCTGTCCCTGTGCAAAATGTTTTAGACGTGATTTCTATATAATGACTGAAATGTACACTTTTGAAATTTGTTTAACCTTAAAAATATGTGTACAAAAGCGTGTCTTTTGTCTTAAAATTAATACTATCTAAAACTACATCAGGTCATATAAAAAATAAGTACTTTGAATGCACATGCAAACACTTAAAACAGCTTGAATTCTACACACCCTCACATCAAACTGTAGTGATCTGTGAAGTGTGAGATAGTACCATGAAGCACAAAAGCTGTTTAGCAGCCAATTTGAACAGAATTGTTCTATAGGCCACATGAGCAGTATATTTCTGTGCTTTTGCATGGAAACAGCAACATCAGGCGGTGTTTGGTGACTAATCGATGACAACCAATTGAAAGAAAAAAAATCTTTATACCACCCTCTCATGAATTAACAAATAAATAAACAAAAAAATAAACTGATTTGTCAATTTCAATAAAAGCATTTAAAAAATAAAAATTCTGACAATAAAAAAAGAAAATATGTATCTAATGCACTCTGCGTGTGCAAATTGTAATCAATATTTAAGACTTTTGTTTAACAGCATGTACTATACAGGCACAAATACACTAGCTATGACCTTTTTTTAAAGGTATGAAATATACTTTAATATGTATGTTTTAGTTGAAATGATCTAGTTATTTTTTGAATATATTACACATAACCATATCAATTTTTTCTATAATTTTTTTTCTGTGTAGTTTGAAAATTCATAGATTTTTTAAAATTTCTAACATGTCTAAAAGTAAATATTAATTAAATAAAGGTATTATATTTATAACAATACCATATAAATTTGATATTTATTTAAAATTACTAGAACAAATCATTTAAATTAGTATTAATCTAGGAGAAATATTGCTGCAATAAAACTTATATTACTGCAGTATCTACAAGCATTGATAAAAAAAGTAAATAAATTGTCTCAGATATTAATAGCAGTTCACATTACAAAGATAAAATATCTTATTTATTAACTTTGATAGGTCACTCCAAATGTTTTCCCGAATCATCAGTGACTTATGGGCATACATTGTAGACATCTGTTTTTTCTCTATGTGATTACCTAAATAAAGTTTTGATGTAAATTGATTCATTGTAAGTTAATTTTGAATAATTTTAGTGTAAGAAAACTTAATAACATACTTGAACAGAGATTAAACTATCACTAATGATGAGCAAGTTCTTGGTCATAGTTTTCTTTGCCAAAAACTGTTTGAAATTATAAAATCTGTTATTTAACAGATCACTTAACATGTAAAAATATCTGTCATCACGTTGTAATGAATCTTGAAGACTATTTTTTTATTCTAAAATTAGTCGTTTGGAGATTAAAGATCAATGTAATCAATTTACATAACGCCTTTTGGTTAACCAAATGTTAAGTTTGGTTCTTCTCCCTTTTTTTTTTTTAGTTGGAATCAATCCAGTGAATTTTAGTTAAAATATTTTAATAATTTTCATTAAGAATTATATTTAACAAATGCTAATAAACATTGATAATGTGTTCATTATTGTTAATATGAATTTACTGTCAAGACTTTTTCGAATCAATAAATCTGTTTTTCTAGAAAACCTATTGAATATGCATCCAGTAGGCATTCTTACTTACAAATGTTTAAAGTGAAAACTTTTAAAAACAAAATATTCAACTTTATTTTTTTTAATTTTACGTTAAAGATAACCAATCAAATATTTCCTATTTATTATGGTAAAAAAAAAAAGAGAGAGAGGATATTTATCTATCTGTAAAAATATAAATAAGTTTACATTTTCAGATATAATTATTGATTTTGTTCAATATATAAATATCAAAAGCGTATATTTTAGATAAATATATATATTATAAACTTTAATGCATATATAGAAAGTCTATTTTCGGCATGTATTTGTTTATAATTTAAAAACAAAATCGTGGGGAAAAAATATCTTATTTTGTAAACAATATTATCCGATTTCCAATAATGATTTTTATTTAAAATGCCAATTTCTTTATATTTTGCAAACTGTTATAGATATTTTAAAGAACCATCTTCAATTTGTAAATAAATATTTGCTTTACGTTTTCTATTGAGTCAGATTGCCGTTTTCAAAGAATGTACAGTAAGATGTAAAAATTTCTTATGAAATGCATACATAGTGGCAGAGAACAGTCCAAGTAGTCTGCATTGTTAAAAGATTGCAGCGCAGACTAATTAAAATGAATGATGCACTCGTAAAAACAAAATGGGATGTTGGGAAAACATCACCATCCTTATTGAAGAATCAAAAACAATGAGCAAATATAAGTAAATAAATATAAAAATTGCCACATAACAAAGGAATAAATATAGGAGCATGAGAACCAGCACTAGAATAAATAATATAAGTAATTTAACAATTACTCTTGTAAGCTGCATCACTAGCATTAAACTATAACAATCAACAATCATTCCTTGTGATTGGATCTAAAAGAGCTTCAATAGTCAATGCCAAACTTAGAGCATATATTCAGCAATCATCTGGATTCATATAATAGTGTTAAAATATCTATCATAAAAATAATGTAAATTATATGTTCATGTATATTTATATTCCTATGTTTGTATTATGTTGTAGTTCTGAAGAAGATTGCTGGGGCAATCAAAACTGTAAAAAGAGGGTGTTAAATGAAGCATTGTGTAACAGTAATAAAGTGCATGGATAATTTAGTATTATATGGCATAAAAATAATGCTGGTATTCTGAAACATACTGATCATCATCGGTGCTCAGGCCATATGGTTCCATGAGTGTACAGGCCAACTACCAACTAAATTTTCTTTAAAAAATAAAATGCAGTGAATGGACTTTAAAGATGATCTTGACATTTGCACTGTAAAAGATCTGGATATCCAAAATAAAACATAAATCCCCACATTCCAATAAATTAACCATTTCTACTTTAGAGCTAGTTTGAGATTGCAAGGACTTTAGGAAATATGACCAGGAGAAAGTATAAATGTATTAGTTTATTCTATTTTGAATAGTTTACTGTGAGAATTTGCAAATCTAAACAAATAACTCCAACACATTTCAATTACAAACTTTTTAATTTGAATTTTTCAAACATATATCTGACATTCACCTCATCAATTCTAATCTTTTTTTTTTTCTCATATGTCATAGCATCGGCCGGGACGTGAACCCACAACCGTCTGCAACCAACTACTTGCTTGCAAGGCGACTGCGATGACCTCTATTAAAATTGTTAATTCACAAAAGACTACTTTTCTTTTGTTTCTGTCAAATATAAATTGACTAATACTAATCCAAAAAAAAAAAAACTGGGGTTAAATCCAATTATGATGTAAAGAAATATAATTTAAATGTAATGCATTAGTATAAATTAAATGTATCTTATTAACAACCATTCTTTAAAAAATTAATGTAATAACAAATAATTTAAATCCATTAATTACATTTACCTGATTATGAATATATTTTGCATTGGCAAATAGCAGTAACTTAAATATTATATTATAAAAGCTGCACCATTTTTGTATATCATAGACATAATAATAAAAAAGAGAAATGTTTAATAAATATCTGCATTGCTTTATAAAAGTTAAATTAAAAAAAGTCATATAAATCAATTATCTACTTATATTTGATGAAATTTAACATTATTCAATGGCAACACATTCATAATAGAAATACACTTTTCTGATTATATTTTCAGGCTAAATATATAGAATAGAATTGCATATTTTTGATTTTATATTTTATAAAGAATTGAGAATGAATAATGAATATATTCAAATGATTTATCAATCAGCAAGGAAATGTATTCTGAGAACATATTCTATTCTGAATTGAGAGTTATATAACCTAGTTATGATATTAAAACTATCAAAAATTCTTTTTACTATTTTGAAAATGAATTATTAGCAATAGATTCAAAAATGTTTTGATTTTGGCTATCATATAGATTTGTGAAATGTATATTTAATATATACAGCTCACAAATTAATTAATCTTCTTCATAAAAATATGGATTATTACACTATGCAGTTTGATCATATTATTTTATACAAATACCTGATTCAACCATGCTTGGACATTAAAAGTGCAACTACATTACACCATTTATATTTAAAATTAATTTTTAATGTAGAAAACTTATATATATTTTTTGCTTTTGGAAATTATAAAAAATTGGAAGTTTCACACAACATAAGATTAAATTTAACTTTTTTAAAAAAATATATAAAGAGTATTATAGGTAATAAAGAGATGTCTTTTTAAAAAAAATATTGGTTGATGCAGCAATCGTCATCATCAATAGGATTCTATCCTATGGATAGATCCAGAGAACATTCATAAATCTTCATTGCCCAGATCAATTCCACATATCTCTTATATCACCTAGCAAAGTTGGTCTTTTCCTTCCTTTCTTCTTGTTTCCATCAAAACATCTTTCATTAAACTATTTTTCCTTTTTAATATTATCCAGTTTATTATGGATCTGATTTCCTCAATCAATATTTTTTTTCATTTACTCTTTCCGAAACTTCCATTTGTTATTTTATTTATCAAATTATTTTTTTCTATTCTTCTTCATGACAACATTTCAATAGCTTCCAATCTGTTCCTAATTCTTTTACTTACTGTCAACATTTCTTAACCATATAATAATACATTTCATACATAGCATTTAAGTAATCTTTTCTACAATTCTCTTTTCAGGAGTCCACAAAAATATTTTCTTTTTCTTAATTGCCAATGCTATTCTTTTAACTTCATCATTTGCTTTTTCATCCTCAGCTATCCATATCATCTTCAAATCCTATACACTTTAATAGTTTACCTGCAATATTAATTACTCTATATTCCAAATATGTCTTCTGAATATTAAAAAGCACATGTGACACACAGTATTATTCTCTATCTCCTTTTTCTATATTCACTTCACCAGTCTCATTATTCTTTAATCTGATTCTTTGCCACTATACATATTCCAAATCAATTAACTCTCTTTCCAAAATGCTTCTTTATTTTTTAAGATGGTCATAAAAAATGCTTTTTCCAAATCCACCAAACATATGTCAGTGTTTTTATCCCTTTCAAATATCTCTCTGCAATTATTGGATAGCATTATTAGGGTACTACTAAAATTTTCTTATTGGTGAATAATGTATATATTGATATAGACTTTGATCAAAAGATCTTTGGAAATTAGTGGTATAAATGATGTCAAGGCAAATGATTTGCTGTTATTAAATTTTTGTTCAACACATGGAATGATTATTATAAACATTTTCTTTAGGTAGAAAAACTGCTATAAAGTAAACATAGATGCATTTATGCTCAAACAATAACATTTAGTAATTATCTTATAATTAGGAGTGAAAATAGAAGTTTATATTATGTGAGTAGTGAAGATTGTTGGTTGGATTATAGATTAGTATGCACCACATTAAAATAGTTGTATTAAAAAATAGGTCTTACTCCAATTATATTCACAAAAAAATTTATGTTTGATCTTCAGCAATATCAATTTTAGTAACTATTAAATAATCAATCTACTCATTCCGACTATTAAGATTGTTTTATTACTGAGGTATGGAATGTTGTTAAAGAGTGCGTTGTGAATATAAGTAATTCTATTCTTCGGTTCACTAAACAAAACAAAAAACATGACTTTTTCTGAGTGATTTTCTTATTGATGAGATAATTAAAATATATGTACATGGTATTTTCTGTTTGGCCAAAAAGTAAATTAAAATTGCTTAATCATGATCACTAGATAAATAGCATATGGTTCTGAGAAACGATACTACAATCCAGCAATAACATTCATAAATAATGATAATACTTTGAACAAGATTATTTTAATTATTTTTTAAACAATAATATAAGATTTAGATATCTAGTTCAGTGAAATCAGAACTGCTCTTTGCAATTTTAAAAAATGGAAAGACTATAGGTTCTGACGAATTATCTACAAGTTCTAAAATATTACAGTCATATGTTTGTTAGCTTCAAAAATATTGCTATCTAAAAAAGAATAGGGTAAAGTTGTGCTACCTAATCTAATCTTAAGGTTACTGCTATTGTTTCAATTTTTAAAAATTAAAATAAAGAAGATTGCAGTAATTATTGTGAAATATATCATTTGCTTCAGCAAAAGTACTTGCAAACATTTTGTTAAATAAATTCCTTCCAGACAGACATGGTTGTTTTGCCAAGAAAATGCAAAAATATATATATATATACAGTATATTATTACTGCAAAAGGAATATGCTATTAACTAAAGACTTTTTAATTCCTTAAAGAAATTAAGCAGACAAAATTCCTCATGTACATTCCATACGTTTTTGTTGTTGTAGCTATTATTATAAGATTATTCATATATTAAATGTACATGGGTAGTTTGCTCATCACCTTTAAGTTTAAGACCAAAAAACACTAGTCTTTCTTCTCAGTTGCCTGATAATTTATAAGCGAAATATTTGTTGAGTTTTTTTGAGAGCAGAATGAATGTATGTGTGGATGAACAAATAAATTATGGTTTTAAAATCCAAGGAGCCTTTAAAGGCAGAGGGTGCTAAAAATCCTGTTTAGACTCCAGTTGTTATTTGATGATCTTTTATTTAGATGCTTACAATAATAGAAAGATTGCAAAAATTTGGAAAATTGTCTAATATTAAATGGGACATTGTGAAATTAAAAGGTGAAGATATTTTAAAAAATAGATATATTTTATTGCAAAGGCACAAATACTGGAAGCATGAGTGGGATTCATTATAAATAAAAAGTGGGTATTGTAGGCAGATTACTTATTCAAATTAACGGAAGATACTAAATGTAGATATTTCAGTTTTATACCCTAACAAATGAAATAGTAGAGGAAACTAAACATTTAAAAATTGTCATAAGAGAAATCAATGCTAGAATTGATCAACAACTGAAAGATGGAAATGCTGTTGATAAATTTTGATTATAATGATGGAAATGATAAAGCCACAGATTTATGGAATTCACAGAAAAACTGTATATTATGAATTCTTTTGAGAAAAATGCTAAATGGAAACTGGATGAAAATGATGATTTATTGATTTGGTTGAGACATTTCACTCGATTGAACAAGTCTATAACATTGTTTGAAATTAATTGGATGTCCATACAAGTTTCTTTATGACTTCTATATCATGAAATGAGAAAAAATGTTATTACTATAGTTAGAAAATCTGTTGTTATACAAAAATATGCTCTCACACCATGATATTGATCTCTGGAATAGTTTATCGACAGCTTAATGAAATAGAAGTCAAAAAGTTTTGATAAAGAACAATTTTTAATTTGAATTGATTAAATTTTTTTATCTGAATCAATTAAGTGAACTAAGACTTCAACTTTTTGAATCATGGCTTTATAGTTTGCTATTTTTTGCCAGTTCAAAAGGCACCCTACATGTTTTGAATACAATATACAAAGATTTTGACTTAATAAGTAATTAATATTCAAATTCTTTATTATCCAGGAATGAAGAAAAATTCTCAGCAACTTTTAGTGTGGATAGCTATCAATTTGGGAATATAAATGGATTTTTATAGTTTTATAAGGTGGACTTGGATTTGAATTGTAGCATACAAGGACTCAAAAATAGCTGGAATCATTCTCTGGTTTGGATGCCTATTGTAGTATATACTTCTGTTATCTACATCTTGCAGAAACCCTTCTGCATCAATCTGTCAAATGACATCGCTATATGAAATCATGGGACATTGCACATTTTTTGTTAAGTATATTTTGTCAATTTTTAAACATTGTTTGAAAAGTTTGACAATGTGAAATTGTTTTTATTTACAGAAAATGGCAAAGAAAAAAGTTGTAATGCTTAAAAGAGAATATAAGCAAACTGTTCTCATAAAAACACAAATTTACGAGTGATTTAATTGAAATATTAAATTTACCACATCCCTAAAAAGCAGCACAAGTTCAAAGTCAAAACAATGTTGATTTTTTTGATACAAACAACATTTTTCTCTCAAATTTAGTTGGTAATGGTTAGGCATTTTATCTACCTGTTCTGAAACATTTGTGAAGTGGCAAAATGTAAACATCCAGTTTTGTGGTAAAGAAACCAGTGCAAGCTCCACTCCCATAAAGTGCCATATCTCGAAGCCTTGAGTGTGAAAAACTTTCTAATTAAATTTAGCATAACCCAGCCTATCTATCAGTCATATTCACTCAATCTCACTTCATGCGATTTTTTTAAAAAAATCTCTCGAATGAAAAAATGACTCAATTTTTTTTTTTTTGCAGACTTAGAACTGTAAGAAGGAAATGACAGAGGCATTAAAATGCATCACTTTGTAAATGTTTCTGGACTACGAAAAGTAATAAACTGGTTTAAACCAATGCATTGCATTAAATAGTCTATACTTTCTTTTTAAAGGGATTCAATTTACAACATCTAAAAATAGTTTTTTTCTACAAAATTCCAGTTAGTTGGGTTCCCTGTATAGTCTCTGCTTTTAACAAATTAAAAGATAGTCGTTTCATTAGTGAAATAATTACTCTAATTATATAAAGAAGTTATTTTATCTAATTTATTGTATAGAAATGCTACCACAAAAATTTCCCTTATGGATATTTCATAAAATTTTAAAAATATATGGGCAGGATCATAAAGTTAATTAATATTTTCTTCCAACTTGCTGAATGTGATATTAGTCAATACAAAGACTTCCTAATTAGATAAACCAAAGTATAGTTTCTGTGGGAGAGAAAGATACATTTACTTTAAAAGGATTATTTCAATGACATTCTACAGAAGTTCAATGTTGTTTCTATAGGGAAATTATGGCAGTGAATAAAATGCAATACAGAACTACTATTAGATATAGTGGTGAAATATTTCAGAAAACAAAGTTTTCTACTAGAAGTTAAAAGACAGCATAACAAAAAATAGAAAAATGGACCAGCATGTTCTATATTATAGTTGTGATTTGAAGAATGGTTTGTATAATCATCGAAAAACACATCTTTTTTTTTTTTTTTGGAATGACAATATAGGTTTGCAAGCAACAGCTGATGAGTTTTTAAATACCTATAAAATTTAACAGTAATATATTTTAGACTTATATAAAATTTTTATTTTATATAAGTTTAATGTTTATCAGAAAACTTTTGTGAAAGAACCAAACCAGCCAATAATAATCATAGTAATATGTCGATCAATAAAATTTATTACTCCTTAAACAAACAGGTATTATTCACATCACTGAAAGATTAAAGAACTGATATGGAACGGGACATATTGCTGTAAGAGATGAGGATAGATGCATAACTGAAGTCTTAAATAAGATTCCAAAAGATTGTAAAAGGTCTAAAGATACATGCGAGTTGGATGGATAGAATAATAAAGTTTGTTCATATGTTATGCAGGAGATCAGACAAACTGGATTAAAAAGACCACCTGGCAATGGAGCGATAAAGGATGAATATAAAGATTACTTTTAGGATTAAAAAAATGAAAATTTGTTCATGACAATACATTTTGTGTTCTAATCAAATATTTTTTTATTAAATTATTTTACAATAACCAAAACAAATGATTTTGTAACTACACCTGGGTCTCGTTTTACGTGATAGATAGGTTCCTCAGAAAACACGCACAAATGAAATTGCGCAAAAATAGACGTAACTTACATTGAAAAAGGGGGGATGCGGTCTGTGATTTTTCAAAATTCGCATAAAAGCAAAGCACCAACGTAAAATTACTTTAAAATTCGCGCAAAAAAAAAAATAAGGAAATAAAATATGACTAATAAAAAATTTCAAATTTAAAAAAAATTGATACAAGACAAACTTTTTTTAACTATAATATTTAATTTTATTCAAAATAATATATTTTTATGCATAATTTACAGTACAGTAATTTACATTTTTTTTATACACGTTTTAATTAGTATCGCTATTTGCCAAAAAACATGTTTGTTTGCAAACTGGTAAAAAATCAAATTCTCACAAGAGGAAATACAACTAGTGCCAAGTTCACTCTTATGTTGTGTTAATGGTTTTCTGTTGACAACATAATTAGTAATTAATCTTTGAGACGATGATTTGATTAATTGTTTATGAACTTAGACTTATGATAATAAAAGACATTTATTCACCACTGCTGGGAAAAATTTAATTAAAACTAACAACTAAAAATTAAATTCTTATTTCGTCTTTAATTTTCAATTCTGTTTAAAAATCAAATTTCGTTTTACATCACATTAATTTCAAGTCACCGTAAATAATTTTTAAATTGTTAATTACAATTAAAAATCAGATTTTAATTTTTAATTGTCAAATTTAATTGTGCCCACTGCTATTACTGACCTTTTAAAAATAAACTTGTGGACACTAAATGATTAATAATTGATTACGTTCTTTTTTAAAAAGCAAAAACAGAATGTGATTTAAAATGCAAAATTAACACGCACAATGTTTGAACAAATTTACATTATAATCTTGTAAAATTTAATGTGTGTATACATAAAATGTGGAAATCATGATTTTAATTTCATTATTGCATAAAATCTTACTATTATAAAGCACTGAAAATATTGAAATTACTAAGATGAAAGTCGAATTCCAATAATGTGCTATGCGCGAAATTTATTATTTAAAGCAATAGCGCATTATCGGAGTTTGACTTCCGGTGAAACATGAATCGCGTAACTTCAAAATCGTGTTAAATAAGTCCGCGTAAAAAGAGACCCAGGTATATTTACTTTTAAAGTGCTTAGATCTATCAGCTTGCAGGTATTTGTGTAGCTTATATTTTGATTTATTTTTCCATATAATAATTTACATATCTAAATTCCACATGTAACACTAATATAAATAAGAGAAAAAAAACAGAAATGTATTCTCATGAAAAAATGTATTACATTATGGTAGTACATTTTATAGATGAGTTTATGAAAAAAATAACATAAATACCATATGGAGGTTAGCATTTGTATATATATGGCCAATTAAAATAATTTGTAAAAAAAAAAAAAAATTATTTTGTGCCTTAAACTTTTAAACCTATCTGGAGTTATCCATATCCATTTCAAAACCCTGCACTAGAAACTCCATGTATAGAATCCACGAATTTAATGCCACATGATTTTTAGCAAACATATCTTACTGTGACTACCTTCTATTCTTTAAATTTTCAATAGTATGTAAAATTGAAGACTAATGATAAGTGAATGTTAATTTTTTAAGAATGGATTGCCCTTTACTTTACACATGAATTATCTATTTGGATAAAACCATTGGAGAGTTTTGTTCTATTTGGATAACCGATTACTTCATTGTAATTTTAGTTGAGTTTCTATCATTACCTGATAAAATATATCCATTAACTTAATTAAAACTTTTTTCAAGTTAGAAATATAATAATATATATTTATCACTGCTTGGGTCTTAATGATGTGCAGGACCATTGAGTTTTATGATGTATTTCTAAATATTGAAGTGATAAAATTGTGCAAAGAAATGGTAAACTATGATCAATAAATAATATTCTTAGCTGTAATACTCTATTGCTATTTAATTCCAATTACCTTTAGCAAAAAAATAGATATACTTAGTACTATCCATGTTGAGTTATTGTAACCATTTTTGGAATTGCAGTGTCATCAATAATGAAAACTCACCACTACAATCTTTATACTTTTGGCATGTTACCTATTAATGTGCATATCACTTTTACATCATGATCTGTCAGATTTTCTATTTCAACTATGAACCTTCGAAATTTGTAGCTTGAAATGAATCATTTTTCTATGCTGAAGTATACTATTTTATGATGGCATTATTTTGATGTCAAACTGTTGTACATTCTCTAACAAATTTCATATTTTTCTCTTTATATATTGTTGTAGACTATTTTATTTATCTATGCCCCTCCCCTTAGTCAGTAATTAAAAAAAACTGGCATGATAGTTCACAGTTGACATATCTAAAAATCTTCTTTTGACAAAGGTTTGGAAACAAGCATTATTCTGTAATATTGTAAAATGTAAATACTATTATTATTTATTAAATAGAATCTACATTTTAATCTCATATTACATTACCTTCATTACCATTCAAAGCATATCATATTAAAAAACTCAATTTTATGTTATTTCTTATTCTATAAGTATCTTCTCAGAGAACAGCTTTCTATTTTCATTATAATTCATTGTTTTTTAACTTCAATTACTTTAAACAACAACAAAAAAATGCTTCACCTACAATAGAAAAAAAAATTGTTTTCTAGTTATCTTTTTTTTAATATCTATAATTTACATGGAAATTAGTATTTTTTTAATTTTGTAAACTTTAAGAAGCAGCAATACTTATATATTTTTTTTTCAATGTAATTCTGACATAATTGTGATGAGTAAAACATTTAAAATAATCACTTCTTCAAGCCAAACATACTGAAAAAATTACTATATGTGCACACTAATATATATGTTGCAGTGCTACAAAATTTAATAACTTTAGAAATATCTAAAGAACTTTTTAATTAACTTTAAATTGTAAGCTATTATAGGCAATATTTTTCATTCTAGTTCTTCCTCTACAAGTAACCAGATAATCATTTATTGATTAATATTGAATGGTTATTAGATTGGCTATCTACCTGGGAAAAAAAATCCAAGGCTTGAATAGAATCTAAAAAAGTTTTCTACTTTTAATCAACTGCAACTTGACCCAAATTGTATTGAGATACTGCTATACGAATTTCTATATATATAGGTATGAAAATAAAATAATTAGAAATGTCTGTTGAACAACAATTCTCTATATTTATGAACACATCACACAAAGTTCCAAAAATATATTAAAAAATAAAATTAGAAATTTGTAAATTACAGAGTTGATAAATTTCATGTACATACTTACCAGTATGAGCAGTCATTAATCATCTTTCAATAAGCTATTTCCTTGTTTCGTCAGTAGTTATATATATTTGCTACTCTTTTGGTTTGTTAATATCCTGTCGTTTTCATAATTGCATTAATTATTACTAATTTTTATAATTTTAACATTGAATTGTAATGTAGATTTATACAAGCATGTAAAATGTGTATGTAAATCTAGGGTTTGTTATAAAGAGTTTCAAATATTTATGGAAAGACTTGAAACCAAATGAAGTAAATATTGAGGATTGGGGTGGGGGGGTGATTATTGCATTTCACTATACATTAACTTACCTCTTAAAAAAGAGTCACATTATGTTATTTGTAGACCATTTCTCATTGTTTGTTCTTTTTTAAATAAGCATAAATGTGTATGATGTATAAAAAAAAATTCACAAAAGATTCTTTTTAATTCCATTGCATTTTAATATAATTCAATCCATTTCTATTGAAGTGTAATGATAACAATAAATTTACAAGACAATAATAAGTGGTTTGACCAATCAGTATATGAAGACAAAGAGGCACTACATGTACACAATTTCTCAAAACAACATTTTATTCCAATTATGATAAAGTATTTTTGAAAAAATATAAAAATATCAACTTTTTTTTTTTTTTTAAATAATTGCTGAAAAATGTCTCAAAAATATTGCAAAATAATAATAATATTAAAAAAAAATACACAAAAAATTTGAAAGCTATCACTACTATGTGCACATGATAAAATATTTATATAACTGAAATAAAATGTTATTTTATCTTGATTTTGATTTGTGTGGATTATAGAAAAACTGTATTCAAAGAAAAAAAAATCCACAATTGCCATTTTTATAAAATATGCTTTGAAAGTAAAAAATATACATCATTATTAATAATAATAAAATGTGACTATGTTAGCACTTTAGGAACAGTTCATAACTGATTTATAACCAATTGTCAAGAACTTTCCATTTTAATAAATAAATTATCCTGGTTATTGTCTGAATATTCATAAAGTTCTAGAGCTTTTTCAAAAGCCTTCTTATTAGTGACAATATCCAGCTTTGAATTATTAGACTCTTCAGAAGAGGTTACAATATCTGGAACATTTGAGTTGAGCTCCAAAACTTCCAACTTAATATTTTTAGACTGATTTGTACTATTGCAATTTGTACTGCTTTGGATTAAAGTGTGATTTGTACTGCGAATAATTGTGTCATATTTGCGTTTTCTTGGATAACACTTCTTCCTACATGGTGGTTCTGCCTCAAATGGTCTATTATTTGAAGAATTTGTGATGTTATGCTTAATTTTCTGATGTCTAGTCAGCAAACCTTTTTGTGTAAAAGAACTTCCACAGTGGCATTTAAAAGGTTTATCTTTATCGTGAATATACATGTGTGCTCGAAGATTATTGGTTCGCCCAAATTCTTTTCCACAAACAGAACAAGTAAAAGGCTTTTTATCAGCATGCTTAATCATGTGCATTTTTAAAACTTGTTCTTGAGTGAATGATTGATCACAGATGTGGCATTTGTAGCACCGCTCCCCATTGTGTATTTGTTGATGCCGTTTTAAATTTGCTTTCTGTGTGAAATTTTTTCCACAATCTGGACATCCAAATGGTCTTACATTGGAATGAGTTAGCTGATGAGCTTTAAGATGTTGTTCACGCATAAATTCCATACCACACTTGTTGCATACAAATGGTCGAATATCAGAATGACCAATCATATGATCTCTCAACTTACTAGGAAAAGGAAATATTTGATTACAGATAGAACAAACAAGTTCAGATGTCTTTTTATGTTTATTTTGATGGCTTCGAAGTTGTTCTTCATGCATAAATTCTTTCCCACATTCACTACATACATTCTGCCTTGTTTTTTGGTGTTTTTCAACATGAGCTTTTAATTCGCCTGGAAAAGCAAATCCTTTTTTACAAATATTACATACATGAGGACGTTTATTTGCATGTAACATAATATGGCGTTTAACGTGACTCATCTGAGCAAATGTTCGTTGACAGATATGACATTTATGAGGTTTAACCTTATCATGAGTGAGCATATGGGTATTGAGATGACTAAGTTGACGAAAAGCTTTGCTACATACTTGGCAGACATGTGGTTTTATCCCTGAGTGGCCAAGAACATGAGTTACAAGATTGTGCTTGGTGGTATATGATTTATCACATTGCAAACATTTCCACCTTTTCTGATCTCCTTCAATAATGCACTGATTTTCTTCAATAGTGACGTTAATATCCATTTGATCAATGAATGTTCCATTGGGAAGAAATGTAGAAGTATCAACATTAAGAACGCCATTATTAAAAGAGGCAAGAGTGGCATTACCATTACTGACATTGTCACTATGTTTTTCAGAAATCAGGTCTACTTTATCTGCTGGATTTATATCAGAATATGATAAAATATCAGTGTTAAAATTGAAGGAATCATCAATATTATCAGAAGAGGTTGGTAAAGATGTACTATCAGAAAAAAGGATGAAAGGTGAAAGACTTTTATCTGCCAAAATTTCTTTGTCATGATTATTTGCTTCATCTTTGGTTTCTTCTTTGGATTCAAGTGTACCCTGATTTAAAGTCAAATGATCTGTATTGCTAATAAAATTAATCGATGAATCTGGTGAATCCAAATCCATGAAGAAAGAATCATCGTTTGTTTGGATAAAAGGAGATTCAGATCCTGAAAGAGGATCATCGTCATTAGAAAAAACTTTTGCAACGATGGCGGCCAAAGGCGAGGCGATGTTAGTGTTGTGAATTGACTGGATAAGTGATAATGGTGATAAGGAATCCAAATCATCATCATCATTAGAGTAGTTTGAAAAATCTTCACAGTTCATGTCATAGTTCTTGGAATGCCATCAAACTCATCCACCAAAAATTTTCTAAAAAAAAAAAATAATGTTAAGAAATAGAAAACATAGAATAAATAAGAGGTGGGAAGGAACTTTAAAATACAATTAAACAAGACCTATTGAAATACTTACAAAACTAAAAAAATATTTCTTAAATAGAACAATAAGAACTAAATTAGTATTTTTAATTTCTGATTTTTGCATTGCGTGTTTCTTAATTTATTTTTGATGATTTTATTATGTGATTTTTTTTTATTTATAACCTACAATGTTAAAAACAATGTTACCAGAGCTTGAAATGACCATAACATCTTATATTAATAAAAATATAGCAAATAAAAAATGTATACTTGGAGTAAACCTTCACATGTCAAGAAAGATGTTAAATTATCTAAATAAATTGTATTTTAGTTAGCTTAATATGCATTAAAAAATATATTTTGGTGTAATTTTATAGAAGATCAATATTTTTCTCCAACTGATGTGAATTTCTTATTTATAAGGAAGATCTTTAATAAAACAACACCAACATCCTATCCTGTTTAATATAATGGGTACAAGTTTATGCGTGCAGTGGGGATTAATCCTCCATCTCCACTTTTAGATAAAATGAACAAAATCAGCTTAATATAAATATTTTAGTTAATCTGAATTGAGATAGTTTTATTTAAAGTACTTGTCACAATTGAAAAAGAAGTTTCCTTGAAAGTGATTCTATAAGTATTGCAGTATTGTCTTACTTTACAATTCAAAAAATATTACATCTGTAATAATTATTAATGCATTACTAAATAATTTTTCTGGATTTAAAAATAATGACTATAGACTTCTTACTTATGTAATGCTGGAAAAAAAATATGCACACAAGAATGTAATAATTTAAACTTTTTACTCTTTCTTGAAAATTTCATGTCACTTTAAAGCAGTATGTCTGGTTAAATTTA
The DNA here is from genome assembly GCA_028023455.1 of Epiperipatus broadwayi. Classification (NCBI taxonomy): domain Eukaryota; kingdom Metazoa; phylum Onychophora; class Udeonychophora; order Euonychophora; family Peripatidae; genus Epiperipatus; species Epiperipatus broadwayi. The sequence goes on along the minus strand of JAQFVV010006599.1, from coordinate 301,022 downwards.
CTGTTCACAATTTATTTGAACAACATTGCAATCTTTCAAAAAATATTTCTAAATAAATAGTAAATATTATATACTTTAATTTTCATTTTTATTAATAGATGGCAAAAGTTATTAATAAAGCATAAAGTTCTATAGTTCAATGATAAAATAGCAAAACTCAAGTTTGCACAAAATGACAGCATTTACTCAAATTTTATTTATTAACAAACAATAATAAAAATATTTTTTTTTATTTGCAGGCTTCCAACAATTTCAAAAATGTTTATAGAAGAATTTAAACTTACATCATTAGAAAAAAGTAAAAAAAAAGTTATATTACTCTAACTCACGAAAAATAAGCTTTGGTTTTTTTATTTCCTTAAATGTATGAATAGCTTTTACAAGTTTTTTGTTCTTTTAATTATGTTTAAAATTAATTTTGTTAAAAAAAGTTTTTATTCAAAACAAAGGCAGCATAAATAAAAAATTAAATTTCATTAATATATTTTTTGATTTAATGGAAAGGTTTAATGCTTTAAGAAAAAAATATTCTCCAATTAATCTGTATATTCAAAGCATGTTTTGTTAAAGCATGAGTTCAAATAATGAAAACTTTCTTCAAAATATTAATCCAATTTATAATTACAAAAAAAAAAAAACCCAGGAAAAATAAAAAGATTGATGACAGAAGTTTGCTTCTTAAAATCAATAAATTTTCAATTGACTAATTTTCTGCTAAAAATCTAATATATTCAAATAAAATCTAAATGTCAACATTAAATACATATTAAAAGACAAATATTTAATAATTTTATAAAAAATAAATAACAAAAAAAAAATAAACTGATTAAGAAAAAACACTTTATTTTTACAATGTTCATACTACTCACAATTGCACAAATATATTATTCTTTTTATACCTTTCTACTGATTTTTCATTCTGATAGCAGCTGATATCTAAGAACTTTAGTTAAAACTAAAATATTAAAATTATCAAAGACTTTTTTTTTTTAATTAAAATTTGCATTATTGATGGAAAGATTCTTGCCATTAAATTGATAACTACTTATGAAAACAAAAAAGCTCCCAATGAATTAATTAATTGATACCCTACTTGTGGCCACATGTATTCTTATTACACTTTTATATTTGTAGTAGTATTATAGTTTAAATAACTTCAAATCAGCTTTCTTGCCAGTAACATTATACTATTGTAACCGGTGGGTTACATGGCACACAGCAATAGTTATATGGGTGTACACATATATAAAGTAAAGTAGAAATACACTGAAAAATTTGTGTAGATATTTTTCTACATTTCCTGGAATGAAAATAATAAATAATGGGTTAAATAACTCAATTTAAAACAGAATTTTATTATTAATTAAAACATTTAAAAAGGTCTAAATAAATTATTCTGATTTTGAAATTTAAAAAACAAGCATGTTTCTGATAATTGTAAAAATTTCTATTATATACTTTTGAAATCTTTTAATTAATTGATAAATTTCTCTAAGTAAAAACATGTATATCACACTTTGATAAAAATTTCAAACTTGTTTTCAAAAGAAATTAGAGATAAAAAATCCATTGTTTTCTATTAAGGTGTTTTTATCACTTCATATGTTCTTATAAAAAGTGCTGATAAAAAATCAATTCAATCTGGTTTATATTTTTGAGAAGCAGCTGGTGTAATAGTTAGGTGCAAAGTTAGCTAAAATATTTTGTGAAGTAGTTAGCTGCAGTAGTTGATAGCTGTAGCAGGAAAGCTAGCTGCAGAGTTGTTTTCCAGAATTATACAGAGCTACCATGAGGATATAAGAATGCAAGGAAGCAGCTATTCTATAGTTCAATGGTGAAGTTTGAATTCAGAGGGCAATGACTCATTTCTGTGTTGATATTCATAGCTATAAATGTGTTCTGAGAAAATAGCTTGCTGGCCTGAAGCTTACTAAATCCTAGCCCAAGTGAAACCAACTGCAGAACAACCATTTATCTGGACCAAAAATTAAGCTTACCAAGAGAACCCCATTAGTTGCTGAAGAATTATACAAATACTGATGTATCTATATGCAGAGAAGCACAGATAAATGTATATATTACTGGTGAATTAGTTTAAAATCCTTAAAATGACTTTTAAAATTATAACTTCATAACTTAAAGTAAAACAAATCAATAATTTGCTTAAATGTCTAAAAAAAAAAGAGCAACCCACAGATGATTTTATATTATTGAATAAATTGTTTTTAGTAGTTCCCTAAAAAAAAATGATATTTTAAAAATACCAGCAAACAAATTTGCTGGGATTAAAAATCTAGAAATAAAGATTTAATTCATTGACTTTATATTTTTTTTTTTAAAAGAAAAAAAAAAAGAAACATAAACTGATAATTTTTTTTTTTTTTAAAGTAAACTATTATATTTATAATTAACTTATATCATCTATAATTTTATTTATGCTTGTATCAAATTAAAAAAAGTAAACCTAGCATAGGTATTTGTATTATTAAAAATATAAATTGAAAAATGTAATCATGTATTATTATAGGACAATTTAAATGTTCAGAAATTTCATGCACACACATGTATGTGTGTATATATATATCCAAGTGTCAAATAGATGTAAATTTTAATTTTTTTTATTATTAAATGTCAATTCAAATGTATTCATGTAATAGTAAGGCATACATTTGTGTACCTATATGAAACATATATGTAAATCAATGTAATAACTTGAATTTTGTAAATCACATATAAGTAAATCAGTGTAAAAATTTGAATTTTGTACATCCCATATATGTAAATCACAATGTGATAATTTTTTTATTATTGTATGTTAATCAACATCAGAAGGCTTCTAATTGTATAGCCATATTTTAAAGGCTTAATTTCATTGTTTTTATTGTTGTTAATAAACTTGAATTCAATTGTTAAAAATTATATTGCATCATCTATTGGTCACCATAACAGTACTTGAGCTTGTGTTTGATGAGCTAGATTCGAGTATAATAGCTGAATATATGAATGGGGATGTATTTTAGTGCTTTTGGGTATCTAAATGATTGATATATTCTGGTTGACACTAAGAATATATTCTTTAAAGCCCCTGCATTATATTTTATTTAGTTTAGTCTATTAGAAATTAAGTTTACAGTTGGCCTGTACACTAATGATACTAAGTGGCCTAAGCATTGATGATGATCACTGTTTTAAATCCCAGTATTATTTAGATTTTTTGTAGTTATATATTCTTATGGATGGGCACTTAGTTGGTGCATACAAATTGTTTAAATAATTGCCAGTCCCGTCACCAGATTGAGACTGATTTATATTTTGTATTGTTCAAATCCAGTCACAAGAAGGAATGTGGGTTCATGATGAATGATTTCTTTTGAGTATTACTTATACTTACTATAATGCTGGCTGATATAGTTATAATTTTGCTTTTTGTTGCTCTAAGGAGTTAACTGGGCTGATCTCATTACTGATCTCTTGATCTCATGCTCTCTTAGATATATAAAATTTCTTATATAATATTTATGATTATTAAACATTATTTTAATAATTAATTTGATATTTCATTTTAAATTGACGGAGAGTGATGATGATTTGCCATAACTACAGGTACGAACTCCCTTTTCCTTCCACCCGATGAACCCATCCTGTTACATTATATATATAATTGCCACATTTTTATTAATTTTTAAATCAGTGCTTTTATATTTCACTGGCTAATAAAAACTATTCAGAATATGTACATATGTTTACATTTTATTATCTTTTGATAGAAACCTATAATAATTTCTAATAGTACATTAGACTATTTCCATAATCTAATTCAGAAGCAGTTAACATTTTTCTCTCCGGTATAGTCTGATAATATTAAAAAGTAATAGAATATTAACAAAGAGCATATATTTGCATTAAAATTCAAAAGATAGAATTAATTTAATAAATTCACCAGATTACATAAAAAAAAATACATTACATAATTTGCCATATGTGCATGTTCTGCTACTATATAAATGTCTTTATGAAGCCCTAAATGACTGTTTATAGTATTCCAGGGGATAAGCATAGCCCAAGATTAGCAATCACTAATCTAGTTCAGTGGCATGCAACATTCTTACACTTGTAACCCCATAAGCATATAATGATAGTAATAATAAAAGTTGTTTTACAAATATATCTCTTTATATTATATTTCAGTACATACAATTTGATATAAGATCTTAAAAAAACTGCACATTATCCAGCATGACAACTTCTCAAAATTTTCACTACCCCCAACAATTTTTTTGTGACCCCTTCAGGAGTTGAGGCCCACATGTGGCACACCATTGATCTAGTTGATTATTATTACTTTTTTTTTTAAATTCTAATTTTATATTTTTCAGAATATATTCAATTGTTAATAATAATATCCACATAAGTTAGTAATAGTATTTAGACAATAATAGAATAACATTTGAATTTTTTTTTTAATTAAAAAAACTAGATGATGGAAATAGAAATTTACAAATAAAATATCATCACCAAATCTTCAACAAACATATAATCATTAATAAATTTATTACTGTAATAGCTATATTATAATTAATTTCCGATTAAAATAAAATTAAGTTAACCATTAATTTTTAATTAATTATTTTAATAAGCAACTTAAGGTAAAGTATTACATTTAAGGTTTTCATTTTTAAGTTTAATATTTAACACGCTGTTGCACATGCGCTTTGAAGATTTTAACTATAAATGAATGAATACTATCACTCAACCACATGATAAAGTCTTTGGAAAAAATAGAATGGCCATCTATCTTTTCAAACCCAAATGCTTTTGTATGGGCAAATTTAAGTGTTTGAAAGTGAAAGCGTGAATATATTAAATAATCACTTTAAATTACTATTACATGCTTGAATGAAAGACGCTAATGAAATTTACAAGAATTTACGATACGTCATTCTTCTTATTTGATATTAAATGTATGTAAATAAATCATTTTTTATAGTGCGATGTTTGTAAACTGTAATATTTAACACAGCATTACACTGTTGCACATCTTCAAAGCGCATGTGCAACAGCGTAATGCTGTGTTAAATATTACAGTTTACAAACATCGCGCTATAAAAGATGATTTATTTACATACATTTAATATCAAATAAGAAGAATGACATATCATAAATTCTAGTAAATTTCATTAGCATCTTTCATTCAAGCATGTAATAGTAATTTAAAGTGATTATTTAATATATTCACGCTTTCACTTTCAAACACTTAAGATTCGCCCATACAAAAGTGTTTGGGTTCGAAAAGATAGATGGCCATTCTATCTTTTCCAAAGACTTTATCATGTGGTTGAGTGTTAGTATTCATTCATTTATAGTTAAAATCTTCAAAGTGCATGTGCAACAGCGTAATGCTGTGTTAAATATTACAGTTTACAAACATTGCGCTATAAAAAATGATTTATTTAGATACATTTTTAAGTTTAATGATTTCAATATAGTCTACATAAGTTAATTTAGTAATAAAATAATCAATAATATATAATTATCATAATTAAATACTGTTTTTTAAAATTATTCTCAACTTTTTGATCCATAGCTGTTTTAGCTATAAATAAATAAATAAAAAAATCCTTGAGGACTTACAATTTTATATCAATCCTTGGATCTAATTTTATATATGAAAATCTTCCTAAGTAAAAATTATCTTTAACATAATAAATATGCATTTACATTTTAAATATTTTCATTTATTTTCCTTAGACAAGGTCAAAACTTTCAGTACATAACAAATGATCAACATTTAGGTGATAAGAGCTCTTACACAAATATAAACCCGATACTTCATTAAGCTTATTTGAATGTTTTTTTGTTGGACCTGAGGAGAAACCTTCCATAAAAAATATAAAATTGTATAGTTTGTTATTTTCAAGACTATTTGATAAATAGACAAATAAAAAAAGGTTAATGCCATTTTTTAAGAATAAGTAAAACAATTCTTACTTTTGACCGGATGCAATATTTGTTAAATACAATTATCAACCTATATAGCAGTGACAATGACTTTTCCTTTTTTTGGAAAATGTTTTATTTATGAAATAAAAATTCAAATGCTTTGTAACAGTTCCTGAAAATGAACAAAATATTTCATTAAAAAAAAAAAGAATTTTGTTAGTTATAAAAGCTTGGTTCAAAATTAGCTGGAAACTTATAATACTGTTTTTATCTACTATTTTAAGTGGTAAAAATCTCTGTTTATTTCTGTCATGATTTTTAGTAAATTAGGTGATGGGTCAAATTAAGACTTTAAATACAAATTCTTGATGTAATTCCATTCTAGTCAAACTTTCATCCCTTTCCAGGAAACTAACAAAATAAATCTTTAAAATGAAGGTTAATACCCCTAAGTAATCATCAAACCTTGAAGACATTGGTTTGTTATATCTTATAGTTCTAGTTTTGCATAAATTGCAAGACTGAGATGGTATCTTATATTACTTGTCGTATGAGTTAAATTTATATAATTCTATTAATAATACCTAAGTGTACTATGTGAGTGTTGATTGTTATGACATTTTGTCACTATATTATAAACCAAGAGAATTTAGATTAGATTGTTGACCACAAATTCTTGAGAAGTATTTGAATTCTTAAGGAAGTTGGTTATTTAAGATTATCATGCTATGGTATTTTATTCTAGTGCTTTCTTTGGAGAAAAAAATTTCCAAATCATAATTATAATACTAAGTGATTTAATCATCCAAGACTTTGAGATAAAGTTTTTTTTATAGATTATTTAATTAAAATGTTGAGAAGTATTTATTCAAAATATCAAAAACTATGCTAAAAATGTAGAATTAAAAAAAACCCCAAAGACAATGCATATCTGCAATCATTGTGAATAAATAAATGCTAATAGATTTAGAAATGCTGAAATAGTTCATGCACAACCAAGCTTAACTATCTTAGTTTAATATTCAATCCAAATGACCGTGTAGTATAAATCATGAGTAGAATGATAGATTCTACAGCTAAAAGTTCTGGGATCAAAGTCAGCTTATTGCTTCCAGTGCTTGAAAATCACAGTCCCGTTGAGTAACTAATCAGTCAATAATTAATTTTAACAAATAATAAACATGAATAATTTAAAATTCATTAATTGATAATATTAAGAGATTGACTCAATGTAGGATATAATGGGAAAAAGTAGAGACTAGTCACAATTTATATTTTTACCACAATGAATAATAAATAGTAATGAAAATTATTTTGAAAAATTTCATGAATTAAGATAGACACTGAAATGTAGAATAAATTTTTCAAGATTGACTAGAATATAAAATGTGAGTCCTCCTTTTTCTTTCATATTTCTTGAATGTTTATAATATGAGATCAAATCTTTTAACTTGATAGTTTATGAAATATTATATATGAACAACTGAAAAAAATCTGATCTGCCAAATAGATGTAAGAATGTATGACAGCAGATATTTAAGATTCTCTGACTGCTATCACAAGTTATAAAAAATGATGCATGCGAGTTATTAAAAATTATTTAGCTCTTGCATATTTCTCCTAATCCATATGTAAATGATTTTGGAAATTAGTTTTGTAGTTAAATTAGCTACTAAAAAAAATAATGCATAGAAGCAGCTTAGAAAGTTTATTATTTTTACACATTTGAATACAAATATTATATATAAAAAATATTAGCAATTACAAATCTTGCCTTATTGCTTAATAACTGTAACCCTGCTTTTCATAAAAACAGTTTTAAAAAAAATGCTGCCAGATTGTAAACATAATTGTAGCAGATATAAATTTATTATAGCAGTTTCCTAATTTTAATCAGCTCAACAAAGCTTTTATTTTATCATTCATAAAAAACACTTTACTATAGTATCTAAACCAGAGATGATTGGCATTTTTTATAAAACACATATAATGTGAAATTGTTAAATATTAGATACGATCTTTTGAAATGGAATAGTAGAAATAGCTGTCTTTTATATAGACAAAAGAAATCTCTACATATCCTACTGTACTACTTTTTGTTGTTTGATATAGAAATTTTGACTTCATTAATTTCAAAAAAATCTGAATGCACACTTGTATTCTGTAATCAAAACATTTATTTATAATTTCATAAATGACATCGTGTTAGATTATGTTTGAACCACCTGCTTTAAATTAGTTATATTATCATGTCCCCCAAACACCATGCAATAAAATTATGAAATAGGAAAAAAAATCTCAAGTTGCATGTTTATTAGCAAATGCTATTATTAATGAAATGAAAAAAAAAATTGTTTTCAGAAAAATTGAAAAAAAAGGTTTATAATAAAGTATGCCATGAAAATAATAATACTAATCATATGGTCTATTGTTTAGAGCAGATGACACACAGAGGTGAGCATAATAGTTCCACCAATATCCAAAATTTAAGATCAATATACATATAACACTTTTACATTAAAAAAAAGGCTTATGACTTTATTGCTTAGGAGGTCATAAAAAGTTAAGAGTGCCAGAATCAATCCTGGGACCTGCCGATCCCAAGTCGGATGTTCTACCAATCTGAGGAATTTGTAATGAAAACTGATGTTAGATAGAAATGAAGCAAACTTTGATTTCTGTTTTTATGACAGTGATTTTTGGAACAGTTTACATGTAATTCATGAAGAAGGCAACAATATATAGATTTGATGAAGTTTTTAATATAAACCTATTCTTTCCAAAAATGATCTGAAAATTATTCCTAACATTTTAAACTGAACTTAATGGTTTAGCAATCAATGTTTTTTAAAAAACCAGGTGTTTTATTATCTAGTAATTTAAAAAAATTCTTCAAATATTGACTTGTATAAAAATGTAAATTAATTTAAAGATTTTTGTAGCTTGTCAGAAAAGATGATATGTACAACACAGATTCCACTCTGCTGCTGTTTTTAACAAATTAAAAGATAACAGCATTTTGTTACAGTGATTTTACAAAAGTGATGCACGAATCCTTACCATTATAACAAATTTCATTTAAAGATATTTTATAAAATTCTGAAAATATAATGATAAAGATGAAAGATCAATATGTATATGATGATTGAATCTAAGGGTGTATCATAAGAAAGACAGGATGTAAAACAAATAGACTTATTAAATATAGCATTTTATAATTAACTTCAGCATATTTTTTATGGGAAAGATAGACCACATCTATATTACAAAGATTATCTCAAAGACACTCTAAAAAGATACAACATAATTGCTTTCATTGGGAGAATATATCTCTGGTTAGAATACATGAAAAACTACCAAAAAAATACTGAAAATATTAAAAAAGATAAGTTTATAAAAAAAAAAAAGTAAATGTTGGAATCTGCTTGTAATACATGTGAATGTATTTGTAAAGTTATTGCAAAACTAGAATGGCTTTACTCATTTCTAGATGGTTGTTAATGATTACAATCAGTGGCAATTACTACTGATAAACAGCTATGCTTGCTCACAATAATCTTTGCTTACCATTAACCTGTTATATTGAATATCCAATTCATACACAAAAATTATATCATATATAAATACTGAAATTGTTGAAAGAATGACTGGATTTCAAAAATGGCAATGCTGAGGCTATTATGAATAATAACAATGTTATGACTAGTTTAGTTCTTTTATATGATTAGTTTGTTACTAGTGATTTACCACAAAAAAGCTGTATTCTTTTATAGTATTAATACAATGTATTCATTGGTAAACCCAGTAAATTAATAATAGAACCAATAATTTATTATTAAGTTTTTGTAACTTTGTATAGATATGTTTTCAGAACCACAATCAAAATGTAATTACATAATCTTTTGCTTATTAGAAATCTACTTTAATTGATCAATCTAATGTCAACTTTGAATAAAAGGCAAACATTACAATTTAAATTTAAAATTTACAAAAACAGTAAAGAAATAATTTAAATTATTGAAGAGAAGAAATTAATTGCACTAGCTAAACAATTTTTAAATACAAAAGAAAAAACAAAAAACAAAGCTAAACAAAAAGAATAATTATTAAAAAAAAAATTATTAAATAGAATATTAATACAAGTAGTATCAGAAGAGAATTATTAGAAGAGATTAAATTTAAAAAAAAAAAAAAAAGACTTTGTTCAATATCACCATAACAACTAAGATTTTCATTAGCATTTTTGTTTGTCTGTCTAAACACAGTTCACATAAATGATTTACTTCTAGAAAATAAATTTTATATTTTTCTACCGAATTCTGGTAACAATTACTTATTAGAGGGTGGAGAGCCACTTATATCACTTGTTTAAAGTGAATCTGAAATTATTATTTGAATGTAATACTTTTTCACCATATTAAAGGGCCATCATTAAGTTTATATTTTCAGAGGATAATTGCATCATCAGATAATTCTCTGGCATTCTTAGAATTGTAGTCACAAAGAAGACCAGGTTACTTGAGTTTCTCTTATTTGTAGATAACCCTCATAACTGAAAACCACTCAATATATGTTACTTATTATTTTATAAGAAGCCAAGGCTTGCAAAGACGCAAACAATTCTTCATAATGCAAAAATGAAAATTAAGAACAGAGATAAGGACAATATAAAAAAACAAGTGAGATAAAAAAAGCAAAATATCTAAAATAGAAGAAGAATCTTCATTATTCTAAAACAAATGGCGCAGGCTCACAATCAAACACCCATCAATGAATAAATTAAAAAGGTGACATGAATAGAAAAGTGTGCAGTTTACTTTTAGACAATACTAGTGCAAGAAAAATTAGTAAAAGCATTCAGGAGACAAATCTTTGTACAGACATTTATGCAAAATTAAAGTTCTACTAAAAAAATGGCCCAGAACAACATACTCAATATCTTGTCAGATAAAAACAATACCTGCAAGCCATCTACATTTTAATGAGGCAGAAAAAAAAAATCTTAAAATTAACATTTCACAATAAACAACTTTTAGGTATAAATTGTTAAAATCTGTTTTTTCTTCTTAAAATTTACTCCAATCTAATACGTTTACAAATGGCTTTTCATTTATTCAGCAATAAAATACTGAAATTAAAACCATAATGAAAAAAGAGTATTTGTCTAAAGGCATAAATACAACAAATTAATTTTCTTAAAAATATGTTTTTAAGCCAAAGGGTTATTGCAAATGAATAAACTTTTAGATTTAACTTACTATCACCTAGATTTTCAGGAATTGGAAAATTTAAATATGCTGTTTAATTAAAAAGGCTATTGCCCTTTTCATTAAATTTTTTTTTTCTATCACAGAAAACCATTAAATTTTCTTAACTTTTTTTTTTGTCATAATATAAATTGCATAATTAGTTATAGTTATATGGTAGAAGAAATTTAACTACTTAAGCTAAAAGGGCAATTGAATATTTGACAAGATACATCATGTAAATTAAAATTTAACCTAATTTTTATAAGTCAAATGAAATTAAATAAAATTATTTTTAATAGCAAAGATTTGTTTCAGAAAAAAAAAAAGATATTAAGACATATAATGATATAAAGAGTTCAGATAAAGAATAAGATAAGCAATATAAAATAATAATAGAATAATTATTTACAAATCAAGAGTTTTCAATTATCAGAAGTGATAATTAAGCTTGAGTCCATTACTTTGTTTTTGCACTAAATAAAATGTTCAGGCAAGCAATGGCAAAACATCATTATACCACCAAGGATTACATATTGCCTAGACATTCCTTCAAACAGAAACTTATAAATAAATTATACATCGCATATACAACATATTTCATAAATGTTTATATCATTAAGGTTTAAATCTAAATTCTTTATATATGTGTACTAATAAAAAAAAAATAATTATATATCTGAAGTAAATGTGGACAATGATTAGGAAAAAAACCCCGTAGAAATAGTTAATGTATATTTTCAGGTAAGCCTCTTTTAATATCAATTTTATTAATAAAAGTCATTCAGAGTGGAAGATCCATCTGCAATTTTTAATGTGAATGGCTAATGGTGAATTGCTATGTTTCACATAGTAAAATAGCTTTCACCATATAACTATATAAGGTGTATATAGGGCTCATACTTTACACAATATATTGTATAGAAGTGGGACAAAAACTTGATGTTGATATAACAAAAAGGCATGGGGAAATTTTAAAAATAACTACATCTTGTTTGTTGAGATTTTCTAAAACATTTTATAGTGAACATAAACATGATTTTTGCTGGGAGAGGCAGAGCCCATTTACTATAAAGATTATCTCAGAAACATTATAAAAAAGTTCAACATTAGCTGCTTTCATTGTAAAGATAGAATATACTTCAAAATATCAAAAAACTCTCTAAAAATTCATATTACAATGAAACACATCTTTAATTTTTTATTCTTTGTGTTTCTATCTCTTTCCTTTTTTTTATTCTTGAATTATAATGGTTACTAATGATGGTTTTTACAAATATCATGATATAGTACAAATCCATCTACCTGCCAAATCTATAGTCTGATTTGAATGATGATTGGATAATACATGAAATTTTTAATGTGCAGTGAAATCTGCTCCAACAAAAGATACAATGAATACTTTTTTTTAGTAAATTAATATTTGTACAAAAAAGATTTTTTATCATGTTTTGCTAGACTTAAATTATCAATATGATTTGTTTATCTGGTTATTTATAGCATTAGCAATGAAAATATATTAGGTATTTATTCTGCAGTATATATATAATTTTATCTATAAACATGAATGTTGCCACAAAAAAAAAATCCAAACAAAAAACTAAAACTATCAATGAACAAATGTTTTAAGCCAATAAACATCACATGACCACTACCTCTTATGCTTGTGTATAACTGTTGTTAAATAGGCAAAACTCACTATACGTATTGCCACACACAGCAAGCTAGAGTAATCAATTAACGGATGCCAGAAGGCTTGTGCATAAAATTTTCAACTAGTGCCTATTCATCCAATATCCCCAGACTAGTTTCTGGCTTGTGACCTTCGTCAGTGAGGAAACTTGGATTGAAAACATTAATGTGTTTTCAGTTTAAGACTCATAGTTTTGTAGTTAAGTAGAGATAAAAGGTGGCTGCTGGAGGGTTGCATTAGATCCTAAAATCTAGGTGCAGTGCTCTCAGATCCAACACTCCTCACTGACAAAGGCCACAAGCCAGAAACTAGTCTGGGGTTATTGGATGAATAGACACTAGATGGGGATTTTATGCACAGGCCTTCTGGCATCCATTGATTACCCTAGTTTGCTGTACGTGGCAATACGTATAGTGAGTTTTGCCTGTTTGAACAAATGTTATAATAATATCATTGGTTGACATAATGCATAGAAAAGCAAACCATTTTAGGGCTTTCTGAAAAGCAGAATTAAAAGGTGATTTCCAAACGACAAAATAGAAATCGCTTTTATTAGCATTAGTTTGCTTTTGCTTAGACTAAAATTTTCTCTATAATAATGCAGTGGCAAGAAAAAAATTTCTAAATGAAAAGGCTATAAAATTAACAATAAAAATGCTAAGGCAAACATCATTGGTTGACATAGTAATAAAGAACTAATCAATATCATAATATATATACAAGTAAGAAAATGGAAGTGATTTTTTTAAAATTAGTATTTGTTTTTAAAAAAATTAATTATAATTTTCACAAAATTAGAACATAGTATGAAAAAATCTGTAAACTATCAATTAATAAAAATGCTACTATAAACCTAACTGATTGTTATAGAACTAACATGAGCATTTACAAAATTGAACGCTAACATTTAACAATCAAAAATATAATTTGATCTTCAATTGCTGAATTCTTCAATAATGAATATTTTGATAAACTTATAAATTCTCAAAAATCAGTATTCATTTTACAAAGTCTGAGATTTATATCACTTTGAAGTTCCAAAATTCTGTATCTTTGATATAACATTAACAATTATATTATTATTACTGAAGATATAAATATTAAAATAGATTCATAAAAAAAAAGAAATTTTATTTGAAAACTAGACAAAAATTTAAACACATACAATTTAATCAAATATGATAAAATATATCTATAAAATAATGCATTACTTATACATATTTTAATGGGGTGTTTGGTATATGTGAAAAAAAAAAAATTAATTACCTTAACATGTAAAAATATTGCAGCTTAAAAAATGTACAAGGAAAATAAATCATACTATGATTTTAAAATAAATGTTTCAATTTTTTTTCTAAAAAATATTTGCATCACTGCATTTATTACTGAATATTTGATCAAATATTAACTATTTCGAAGAAAGTCTTGATTAAAGATGAATTGATGATGGCCCACCAAGTTTTGTCAAAAATATGCACAAAATATAATTTTTTTAATTAGGCAGTAGTCATATAATCTACATAATAAATTTGTTGGTCATGGATTGATTTAGTGTATAGTGTATTGTTTAAGTAAAATTTAAGCACTAAAATTGTAAGAAGAACATGATAGTTTTAGTCAGTTAGCAGACTTTTTTTTCCCCCATGAAGCTTTAGTTATTTTGATTCATTTACTTTTTACTAGCACATATATGATGATTGTGATACAACAGATAGGCATATATACATATATTTAATGAAACTGACCAAATAAATTCAGTCTGTTCATTTTACATGATTCCAAAAAAAAAAAAAAAAAGGCAATCAATAATATAAGAACAGAAGATACAGAAACAGAACAAACTACTTCCTCTCCCAAAGTATTCTGCTAATGGATTAAAAAAAAAAAAAATCAATTTTAAAGCATTTTAATAAAATTTCAATTACTGCTAATCAATTTCACAGAAACTAAATGCAAATCACACATCATATTTTAGGTAAGCAAATAAAAGCGGACTTGAACAAGTTATTATGTTACATATTGATGAATCATCTTTTAAGTAAAATAATAGTGCAATTAGTTTTAAAAGATCAAAGAAAACTTATATTGAAAAAGTTTTAAACGATTATGGATGTTTTAAGCTAGTAATGCCACTAAGTTTTAAACTCTCAAATTTCACTTATTATTATATTTTATTTAACTTTTCAAAGTAGGACATATATTGATAACAAAAGTGACTGAATAATTCTATAATTCTTTCCTTATATTATTTAAAAAAATTTCAAACTTTTCAAATTAATTTTAAATATGTTTGAATTAAAGATTTTTGCTGATACTTTTATATATAATAGAGGTAGAGAATGTTTATAAGTTGGAGAGAGAATGTTTTCTGCCCAAAGATAAGTTGAATTAACCAGGCAACAAAGCATTAGATCAAGTGATATCACTGATCATTGGTAATAATGTTAGTTTATCAATCTATTTTTGCAAATAAAGATAAATTATAAATGTTAATTAGATCTTTACTAAGTATTTAGTTTTAAAAAATTAATTATATATGTGTTAATCGCCTTTAAAATAAAAACAAATTATTAATGAAATGTTTTAAAAGATGCTCATGAAGTGATGAAAAAATAAATATAAAATAATTATTTTAAAAGAATTTGAACATATCAATCTAGAAAATACTTTATATATATATCCCATGCCATGGAAATTATAATACCATAGGATAAAAAAAATGAAAAGATAATGAAGATGTCAGTTTTTCTGAAATTTTTATTAAATAGAAATAAAATAAGTACAGAATAAGTTTCACCAAAAAAGACAGAAAGAAAGAAAGACAGATACAGACAGACTCGATCATGTTATTTACCTCTCTCAATTGTCATTCTTCCCCTGTCCTATATATATTTATTGCACTTTACATAGCTATTAGCTATGCCATTAATTAACATCATTTAATTCTTTTAAATTATTTCACCATTTATCTAAAGACATTAATTTTCCAAGCTATTTTCACATTATTCAGTAATTTTTCTTTCATTAATCTTTTATATATATCTTAGTCTGCTTCCGGTTGCCATCTGTAACAGTCTACAGTTTAGGTGGCCTGCCTGAAAAAGCTTGTTCACACTTAAAGTGGAGTGAATTGCAAAAGTGAATTCTCAAAAAGATTTGTAAGTACACTTTATTATTAGGAAAAGTTTTATCATTCAAGGAGCTACACTGAAGTAGAAAAGTCAATTTAATTGCTAAAGTAATTGGATGCAAATGGCTGCCAATGCAAAATCAAAAATGAATGGGAGAAATAAATTACTAAATTCTCAAAAAAAACGAGTGTTACCTTGGAAGATGACTTCAAAAGTGTTAGTAAGAAGAGTTTCAGAAAGAAACAGCAAGTTAATAGTGATTATGAAAACAATTCTTCATTAGAACTCCTAAACAGATTTAAGAACAGTGAAAGTATAATGGGAAAAATTATAGAAAAAAGTGATTCTGAAAATCTACAGTTTCAGAACAAATTAGACAATTTAAATCCTGGATTTGGTGTCAATAACAAATCAAATATGATAAAAAATAACAAAATTAGCAAAACAAAAAAAGAATTAAGTGAAAACTCCAAAGAACAAAAAAGTTATATTGAAAAAATCGGCAAATTCTGAAAGTTACGATATTTACGTGACGAACCGGAAGTCGTCGACAATGGGGAAAATTGTCGTAGCAAAAAAAGTGGTCATTAATTAAATTCAATCTCAATTTTAAGAACTGATATGACAGAGGATGATGAGACCTTTGATTTAAGACCAGTTTCAGAATTTTCTGATGAAGGGGAAGGGAGATATAAGAAAAACAACAGCACAGAGGTGACATCATGGAAAAAATCACATTTTAAAAAAATAGCATTACATGAAAACGGTAATAAAAATAAAGCAGAAAATAGACATTTAAAGTCTAAAGACCATATAAAACACCAATTCGAACTTTCTACTTCGGGAGAGAATAATTATCAGACCCGGGGAAAAAATGAATCAGCAAATAAAAGCAAAATGAATCAGACCAGTGAAATAACAAGGGATAAACAATTTTATGAAGGTTTTAAAAATGATTCAAAGATAAATAAGACATAAACAGTTCCATAAGAGACCTTAGAAATGGTTTTTATCAGGAAAATGTTTCAGAAGGGGCAAAAACTAAAAATGTATCAACACAACTAAAAAGTAGAATTCCTACTGGTTACAAATAGCAAATTAAAAAAGACTCCTGTTGAAAATACTCTAGGCTCAAAAAAATCAGAAAGATAATCCTAAAGACAAAATAAATAACCTTCAAAATCATTTACAGGGAAATTTTAATCATCTTTCAAGCTCAACTGACATCTAATAATAATTCAAACTTTACTAAACAAGATCCATTGATATGGACTAAAAAAATTCAAAATGTGAATAAGACTGAACCAAAGTCCTATGCTGAGAAAGCTATGATTAATAGCAACTCAAAAAAATTTAAATGATATAAACATGGGGAATAAATCCCAAGAATATGAACAAAACGAAAGTTATTTAAAATCACTGCAAATTTTTGCTAATGAAGAAAGTGATCTGATGGAAGAAATTACTTCTGACCCTCAAAGTAATATCATAGAAAAACTTAGGAATAACCCAGAGTTACACTCAATAATTTCGAAAAAATTCAACCAACCAATCCCAGCAGTTCTTATGAGATCTTTTCAGACTTATAAGCATGAAAATACTCTTATTATGTCGACCACGGATAAATATCTTAATTATTATAAAATTTCCTATCCATGATTTGTATAAGCTCCTTAAAAAGCAGGATCTCAGGCAATCAATATACAAAATATTATTCCATCCAAATGGTAGGTACGTGATCGTACAATTTAACAATTCATTCATCAAGGAAGCATTCAAAAACAATTTCAAAGTGTTGGCAGATCTTTTTCTGGTAGTAATTGATCTTAATAGACCAACATGCCTAGAAGGAATTGTCCGCAACTGTGGAATTAATTTCCAGATAGCGGACCTCTAAAAAATTCTTGGCCATTTTTGGAAAGATTTTGCAAATATCAATTAAAGATTTGGATGACAAAATATTGACAAATACAGCGACATTTAAAATATTGCTAAAGAGGGAATTTCACCTTTACTGATACCTGTCCTTTTGGATTATAACGAATCATCGTTGATCATTATTTTGAGAGGTATAGCCCCACAGTGCTTTCATTGTAAGCAGCATGGGCATTTAATGCGAGATTGCCCAGATAGGAAGTGCAATTGGTGTGGAGCTATAAAAAAGAAATCACAGATGCCAATCTAAATAATCCAACAATATATGCTCCATGGCCTACAGTGGTTTCAAGAGTTGAACAAAGAAATGATAAAAGAGATGTAGTGAATAGTCAGTGATGCCAAGCAATAGAAGACCAGCAAATGGAAATTTCCTCTCAATCTGGGACTCTAAGAGCTTCTACATGTGATATCGGCTCTTCAATGGAAGAGCTGAGGTCTAACACTTTCTGTTTTACCGAAGTCTCATTCCAAGAGAGCAAAGAAGTGAAAGGTGGAATTGGTGGGCTCTCTCAAAGAAAGAGGAAATTTGGACCTAAGCTCTTAACCTCTGCATCTCCTAAGGCCATCTTGGATATTGAAGATGTGCCTATAGAAGATCTGGTAGATTTTTCAGATCAATTAACCGTATCTCCTCCGCTTCCTGATTAAAAGTCCAGAATCAACTCTCCAGATTTGGCAGACTGTCTTATTGAGACTAGTCCTGAAGATATTTCAGAGTGCAAAATTGATGTGTTATATTGCAAACCTATGAAGCCAGACTGAATTGGCTAGATGTTGAACCTAAATCCTCCTTTGTTATTGACCAGGAGATAGTTTTGACCTCAGACCATGAGGTAGAATGAAGACCAGAGCTTTTCATTAAAGACCATGAGGTAGAATGAAGACCAGAGCTTTTCATTAAAGAGATATAATCCACATTATTCATGATCAAGATTGCATCCATCAATATTAGGTGTCTGAATTCTCATAATAGAGCCTTTGCATTATTAGAGCATTGGTTTAGAACTTGGGCTCCTGATATTTAGTGTCTTGGGGAGACAAAGATGCATCTCTGGACTGATCCACTAGAAAATTAACTCACTAGGTTTCTTTCATTATTCCTTCTCCAATGTGACTGCGGGAGGGGTTGCCATCATATTAAACAAAACATCACGGATTAATTTCTTTAAGATCATTAAAGTTGACAATGCCATCATATTACACAAAACATCACCAATTAATTTCTTTAAGATCATTAAAGTTGACAATAATTGTCTTATTGCAATTATAAAATTTCGTAATTTTACATTTAATCTAATTAATGTGTATTTATCAAGACAGCCTGAAATAATTCATAAAGTAATACAATATATCAATATATTACTGAGAACACGCCACTTTTCCCACAATAATAGTTGGTGATATTAATCTTACTTATGATAAATTTCAAAACAGATATATTCAGTCAATCATATTAATCTCACTTGTGATAAATTTCAAAACAGATATATTCAGTCAATCAAATTCCTTTAATTAGTTGTAGACCTCTTTTTCCAGAAAAAGTCTTTTCTTTTTAAAATAGAAATGCAAAGACCTTGATAGACCTGCTCTTTGTCTCTCCAATATTATTTAATACCTTAACAGCAGAGCTTTGGCCAACAGTGTTCTCAGACCACTTTTCACTTGAATTTAAGTTCTATGAAGAAGATTTTGGTGAAGTGATATCACAATGCCCAAAAATGATAAGGATGTTGACTAGTGCCAACATTAATACTCAATTAATTTCGGAGGCCTACATTTTATTTAATAGTCAAGTTACATAGGCTTCCGGCATGTGACACATGGATGCAATTCACCAAGAATTTGGAAAAACTAATAAATAATTGTACCATTAGATCCCGAGGCCCAATACACATGTTGGAAGAAATCAAAATACCAGTAAATTGATTGGTTTGCCTCTTGAAGCTCAAAACATTGACTTGGATCATCGAATTAAAATCCAAGAGATAAAGCTTCACAGAGGGCAGTTCCGAGTACCTCTCAATCAAGAGGACATAGCAATTTATTCACCACCAGCACTGTTGGTCTAGGGGCTACCTTAGGCAGGCCCTTGGTTCCAGCAGGAATGCAAAGGCACATCGGGTGATTGAGATAGATGGCAAGCTATATGCTGGGACTTCCATGCTTACCAAAATTTGTGATTATTATGCTGAAAAGTTCCAACCTCCAGGAACAATGATAACTAGAGAAACTTTTAATGTAGAGAAATCACTAACACACAAAATTATGGAAAGTAGGATTATTCAAAAGAATAAATTGGTGCCTGAGAAAACACACCCTGGTTTGGGTGGGCCCCCCAATCCTTTTCTTTCTTTTTGTTGGGGGTTCACCCCCCCCATTAAAAAGAAAAGGGGGGTTGTTGGGTGGTGGGGGGGGGGGGGTTTCAGGGAAAAAAAAAAAAGAATTTTCCCTTGGTCGAAAGCTGGATGGCTCTCAGGACCTGGGGAATCTTAGGCCTATTTCAATGATCCCTCTAATGATAAAGACAGTTGAGGCCCTGATTAAGGTTGATATACAAGATAACATCTTAGCCCAGATGTCTGCCCATCAGTTTGCCAAGAGGGGGAGTTCGACAGCCGATGTGGTAAGTCGATTTTGCCTCCTCATAGAACATGTATGCATAAAAAAGATGTCAGCCAGTTTCAGTTCAGCTTGATTTCACTGCAGCCTTTGTTTGTGTCAGAGTTGATGTACTCTTGAGGGTTTTGGAGGGACTCAAAGTACCTCCAGATGATAGAGAACGTTCTGAGAAGTGTTTCTCTCTCTGGATGGACGAGTCTCTACAGGTTTTCAGCCCTGTCTCCATTCCACAGAGCTCACCTCTGAGTGTGCTTCTATTTACTGCTTATGTGAATCCCTTCCTGTTAAGCATCGAGGCATCTCTTAAAGGGATAGCCATTCCTTTGCTGAAGGATAACACCCATCACATTTCCTATATGGATGATGTGGTGGTGTTTCTCTCTTCACTGGAGGTGTTTGCAAACCTAGAAGAGCTCTCGGACCGATTTGAATTCGGTCTAAGGGTCAATGAGGAGAAATTGGCCATATGGTCAATTAGGACTGGAAAGCAAATTCCCAGCAGGTTTAAGGCTCCCTCTCTGAAGTTCCTGGGATTTCATCTTGCTTTCCCCCCTTTTAAAATGAGGAAAATCAAAGATGTTAATAATTAAAATAGAAAAATTTGTCACTTCCCTGAGAAAAGTCTACTTGTCTCTATTCGGGAAAGTAGCATTGATGAATGCAGTCATGCTTCCAAAAATAACATATTTCCTTGCAGGGTTTTCTCCAACGAAAGCCTTCATAAGAAATGTTGAAACCCAATGTAGGAAATTATGTTGGGGGGAAAGGTTCCTGTCATCAGCCTAAGCCTCCTGCAAAGACCTAGACAACAAAATGGATTAGGCCTACCCTTGATTAGGACATTTTTAGTGCAGGGCATGCACAATATTTTATGCAAACTTTTTATTAATAATCCAGAGATGGAAGGTCTAATCCCGCCTCAAGAAATTATTCTTATGGATCAGCCTCCTCCCAAAATGAGTAAACTCTGGATCTAACAACAGGTGAAGCTGATACTTGATAGTTTCAAGACCAGTGTCGCCTCAACCCTATTTCAAAATAAGATGAATTATTGGAGCACATATAATGCTATAGATCCTAACAATCCAAATATTGAAAATATATTTCCAATAGGAATTCTAAGGGTCTCAAGGTTGACTAAGCGACTAAGATTGGAGTCTAGATTAGTTGATTTTCTCATCAAGGTCAACCTCAGGGCCTTGCCTACGGCTGCCTACTTGTGCTAACGACAGATCTATGATATAGACCCTATCTGTTCAATGTGTAGAAAACAAGAAGAAACAGTGGAAGATATATTGAAAGAATGTGAAACATGGGTTAATTTACGTAACATTTTAAAGTCTTTCATTGCAAACAAAGAGACTGCCTGTGTAGATTTAATTAAGGCATTCAAGAAAGGATTTTTTGGATGGATTAGACTTGCAATGTTTGTTAACTTTAGCATTTGCATTCTCAGGAATAGACTGATTTTTGAAAAAGGTACAGACATTGATGGTTGACAGACCAAACCGTTAATATATGTTGTGGTTTGAAGTTACTCAGATGTAACAAATAGGTTACATCTATGATTTAGTCTTGATGAATTGAACAGCCATGTTATAAGTGGAAGTAAAAGTTCAATTTTGATAAGTTTAAAACAAATTATGTATAAATAGAAATTTGTTCATCTAGAGAGAGGAAGATTATATGGATAAAAATTTAATTGAATGGTTTATAATAAAATTTAGTCCAGACAGCTGATATGACACACAGAGGGAAAACTAAATTTAATATGTTATTAACAGAGAAAATTGTAATTTAAAAAATGTAATAGAAATACTCAATATTACTTTTATGCAATTCTATGGTTGTGCTATGTATTATGATTGAAATTTTGTAATTGATATGTATATTTTGCAAATCCGTTTTGGGCGTGAACATGGAATAGAATCTATTTACTATCTCTATACTTATTCCTATTATTCACAGTTATTCTATTTTATTATCAAAAATGCTTCTAATTGCTTTTCTTTTGTAATCTATTTTTACATAATAATTTTCCACTTTAAATTTCTGTTTATATGCCTCTTTTTCATCTAACGTTATCCTATCATTTTTTAATTTAAATCCCTTTTATAACTCCCATTTTCTGGTACCATGGCTGATAGGATTTTGGATTAATCAACCCTCTAGTCTTTTCATCTTTAATATAATGTTCAAAAACTATCTCATTCATCATCTCTCTTCTTAAAAAAATGTGTAAATATTTTAATCCATTTTTTTTTTCTCCATTGTAAATCTAATATTGTATTTACTCTTACTGAACTCATTAAAACCTTTTTAATACTTACTACTATTTCTTACAATAATAATATCCACATATCTGTAATATTCTTTATCTCATTATTACTTATAACTTTATAAATTATACTCTTCTCAATACTATTTACTATTACCGATGATAAAATTCCACTAATTGAACATCCCATTACCCATACTTTGCCTGTACACCTGGGTCTCTTTCTACACAGATTTATTTAACGCGATTTTGAAGTTACGCGATTCACGTTTCTCCGGAAGTCGAACTTCGATAATGCGCTATTACTTTAAATAATAAATTTCGCGCACTTATGTCATATTGAAAGTAATAGCACATTATTGGAATTCGATTTTCATCTTAGTAATTTCAATATTTTCAGTGCTTTATAATAGTAAGATTTTATGCAATAATGAAATTAAAATCATGATTTCTACATTTTATGTATACACACATTAAATTTTACAAGATTATAATGTAAATTTGCTCAAACATTGTGCATGTTAATTTTGCATTTTAAATCACATTCTGTTTTTGCTTTTTAAAAAAGAATGTAATCAATTATTAATCATTTAGTGTCCGCAAGTTATTTTAAAAAGGTGAGTAATAGCAGTGGGCACAATTAAAATTGAAAATTTAAAAAATTAAAGACAAAAATAAGAATTTAATTTTTAGTTGTTAGATTAATTACTAATTACATTGTCACCAGAAAACCATTAACACAACATGAGAGTGATGTTGGTGCTAGTTGTATTTACTCTTGTGAAGAATCTGATTTTTTACCAGTTTGCAAACGAACCTATTTAACGGCAAACAGTGATAATAATTATAACGTGTATAAAAAATGTAAATTACTGTAAATTATGCATAAAAATATATTATTTTGAATAAAATTAAATATTACAGTTAAAAGAAGTTTGTCTTATATCAATTTTTTTCAAATTTGAAATTTTTTATTAGTCATATTTTATTTCCTTATTTTTTTTTGCGCGAATTTTAAAGTAATTTTACGTTGGTGCTTTGCTTTTATGCGATCTTTGAAAAATCACAGTCCGTATCCCCCCTTTTCCAAGGTAAGTTATGTCTATTTTTCCGCGATTTCGTTTGCGCGTTTTCTGAGGAACCTATCTATCGCATAAAATGAGACCCAGGTGTACTCTAAAATTCTTCCTTATATTTAAAATACAAAACCTCATCTATTATTAATAACACTTCATAAATCATATACATTCATTCTTTTAATAAAATATTACTTATTTTTAATTTTTCTATAACAATATCAATACTATCCTTTCTAGGCACACTTTGATGCATCTTTTCGATGTCAAATGAGGCTATCATTTCATTTCTGTTTAACTTGATATTACTTAATTTATTAACAATTTGTCAGAGACTTTTTAATATTTTCCAAATCCCATTACTTCTAAAATTTCACATAAATCTTTAAATATATAATTAATAAAATTACTCTTACTGGCATACTTTCTTTATGAATCTTTACTTTTCCAAACATTCACAGATGTTCAAATCCAGAGAGGTATAAATTCTTATATTCCTTCTCATTAATCCTTTCATTTTCATATAATTTAATAACACTTAATATATCTTATTTAAACTTCTTTACTAGATAGATCCCTTGCTTAAATTTTTATATCCTTGTTTATCCACAGCTTCATATATTTTCCTTTCATAATCTGATTCATTTAAAATTACAAATCTTGAAGCTTTATCCTTATTTGTTATTATTAATTTTTCAATTCTTGTTTTATCAATAATTTTTTTTATAACACACTTTTCCTTCCATTCCTTTTTATTATACTTAACACTTTTATTTATAATACTATTAATTTTTGATTGTAATTCAATCTTTTTTTCCTTCTCAGTGATGAAAGTTTATTCATAAAGAAAAAACAAAAACAGATACAAATATAGTTAGAAAAAGATTTACAAGGGAGTGATTATTTGATAAATTAAAATTTCAGAAGGAACATGCTAAGAGGAGAAGGATATATGTAAAAAGGGAATGGGAAGTGGAAAGGGGAAACGGTGTGTAGTCCAGGCCAGTCTGAGATGCATGTTTTCATTGGGCAAGCACCGTATGGGTCACAAACATTTGAATGATTGAGTCCTATGACAGAGGCTGAGAGGGTGGGAGTTGGAGGATTGCCCATGAGTAGTGAAGGTGGGGCTAGTTTGGTATACCTGGTTTTGAGAGAGTAAATTAGGTCCAATAGCTTTTGATTCACTGATTGGACTATCTGGTCAAAAATAATGGTACATCGGAGCAACCAGAATGCACAAATGAGGAAAACTGATAATCTAATAGTTGCAAAGACTCCTGTTTCTTTGGATTCTTGGAGGTTGAAGATGGTATTCCTGTGCAAGGAATGTGGGAGTTGATGACATGTCTCACTCCATGCAGAAAGGGACATTAAGTAGGAAGTGCTGGAGGGTCTTATTGTCAGTTTTACAGAGCTGGCATACAGAAGAGATCTTGGTGAAATCCCTACGTTTGACCAAACATTGATTTGTGGGAAGGTTGATTTTCAAGAGGAAATCGAGGAATTTTGCCTCAAGGGACCACCTTTTGAATTTGCGGATTAATTGAGCATTGGTAAGTTTGAGGTATGTAGGGGACACAATGAAGAAATCTGCAGTCTGATTGAAAACCTCCAGTTTTGCCACTGATGGATGGTATAACAAAGCCAGCCTTTTGAAGGATGTTGGCAATGACTGAGGTCCATGACCTGGGCCTGCCACTGGGAGGAGGAGAGCTGGTGGGTGTGACAATGATATGCACAAGGTTGGCAGGAAAGTGACTTTAGAAGTGTGAGGATAATGTTGTGAGATCTCCGGAGAAGTGCAGGCCCAACCCATTGAGGTTTTTAGGAAAACAAGTTCTTTTTAGGCTGACGGCCACCAACTTTCTGCCCCAGAAAAAATGGGTGCAAAGGGAATTGATTTTGAATATAAAGGAATGTGTAGGTAGAACAATGGGGAGGTAATATGCTATTTTAGGAAATAATAAAAGATTGAGGAGGGTGACTTTCCCATAAAGGGAGAGGTAGATGCCTGTGATAGCACTGAGGGTGGATCATATGCCTTGATACAGAGTGGTTTGGATCCATACCCTCATGTCCTTAGGAGACAGCATGAGGGGGAATCCGAGGAAGTTGTGTGGCTTGGCATTGAAGGTGGAAGGGATTTGTTTACCAGTTGATAGTTGCCAGGCTGCTGATTTATCACTGCTACCTTTAAGTCATTTTTTACACTTGCTGCTTTGACACATACTATCGTTTCTCATTGAACATCTTTATTTACAAACAAAATATATTTAACTCCTTTATTTAAAAATCTTGACTGTTCATTATCAAAATTTCAATTTGACAAATTTATAAATCCTTTTCTGCATTCCAATTATTTACTTTATTAATATTATCCTTTTCCTTATTTGACTTTACTTTCTTATAACATAACCATTTCCATTTATTATATTTTTTCTAAAGTTTTTTCTTTAAATCGTTATTATGAATGATTAACATAAAATGAATTGAATTGACTATGTACTTACAGAGAGAATTCAGAGATATGTGAGGATTGCAGATGATATAATAAAAAAGATAGAAGATGGTTAATGATTTTTTAAAAAAGCACAACTATAAGAAAGACTAGGAGAAGGTGAGTTGTGATTATTTATTAAGTATATAGGAAGTATGTAAATATTTTCATACATGCTTAATAAATAATCACAATTTTAAATTAATTTATATATTTCCAGTATAAACTCTTTGTAAATGTCAAGATTTCATGAAGGTTAATTTGTAAAGGAAATGATGGACTTAAAAAGTGAAGAGACTAAAAAGCTTCACACTCTCAAATCAAGATGCTTCAGATTGGTCTATATAAGTGGGGATTTAGATTAAAGATAAGATGGCTATTCTTATCTTTATAAAGTCATTGTCTTGTGTAAAAGATCCTCTATAGACAAAAAACTTCTTTGCTTCAAAGTGTATATCTGGTTTGGTCTTGGACTGACAGATAATAAATATCAATGATTATTTTAAAGTGTCCATTAAAAAAAAAAAAATTGTACAATAAGTTTTACTGCTGTATTTGAGTTAGACATAATTCCAAAAAAAATATAACGATTATTTAGATATACATGCAGATAAGACTGACATAATGTAGTAGAAATAACAAAGAAAATGTAATAATACAAATATTTAGACATTGAAATAATAGAATGATGTGCTAAGAACAAGGAAAGATTGATAATTTTGTAAAGAAACATGGGGGCCAGACTTCCTATCTCTTTCAGCACCCAGCTTCGCTCAACTTGCCCACACACTTTTGGCAGAACATATGGAAAAATATTTATTTCTAACAGTTCTTTCTATATAATATATATAGTGCATTTTTGGAATTACAGTGACACTAAACACATAGAAGATTTAACCCCCCATCAGCTGCCATTTAACATGTTATATAAAATCATAATTTTTTTTGCAAAACTTTTTAGGGTAGACTTGTATTTTTATAAGTTCTATTTCCAAGAGCAGATTATTTATTGCCAAAAAAAAAAAAAAAAAAGAAAAGATAGAAAGAATGCAATAACAAAGACCCTATTATCAATGCTTTCAAAATATTTTTTTCCAAAGACAAAAAAAAAAAATTCTGAAAGATTCAAATATCTTAAGCTTTTTCCACCATTAAAATCATCATTTTCATTACCTATATATAGACTCTAAAAGAACATTTAATTTAAAGAAAATTATAAAAAAAAACAAAACAACTCTGTAAGTTACATTTATATATTTTTAACAAAACTATAAAAATTTCTTCCAAAATCCCCCCCCCCCCCATTAAATATGTTGCATTAAGTATTTCATAAAATGCAACTTTTTTCTCTGATATATATTTAATTGTGCCAGAAGTTTATTGTTAAAAAATAATTATTAATACTTTATTTTTTACTACTGATACTCCTTTCTGCAGAGACTTTTAACCAGTTTATTCTTTTTTATATGGAATTTTTGTCTAAATACATCATAGGTTCTATTTATTTCACTTATTAATTTACAGATACAGAGTAGATTAATATGATAATAATAAATGCATAATTTAAAAATTATAGATTAATTACAATAATTAGGTCTAGATCAGTGTTTCTCAAACTCATTGGTATAAAGCAGGGATGGCCAAACTTTTAGATGTTGGGGGCTACTTTTTGGTGAAAGTGTACTTGAGGGCAACTACATTTTTTTCAGGGCTTTGAACGGGCTGGAACAAATATTGGTGATGTTTTTACAAGATACTGTAATGAATTTTTTTCTTTTTACAAGATACATACTAATGAATTTTTTTCTATTAACATACAACAGTGGAAGACATTTTACTATATGACTACTATTAAATTACCTCTGCTCCCTCTAGTATTACAATTTGTCTATGTCACTTTATAGAATATTTATTAAATTACAATTATTAAATTACCTAATGGAATTAAAATAAATTAGATGCAAATTTCACACACACACACACAAAATCACAAAGTAAAAATAATAATAATATTTTTTTATTTTGATGACACTTGGCATTGCATAGTTTCAGCAAATTTGTCAAAATTTGTCTCATATGAACTTAAACTAATTCTTAATCATGCATGTGATGGTATGTCTAGTTTTTATTGCATTCATACAAGAAAATGCTGATTCGCACACAAATATGTTGAACCAAAAAATGCATTGAAATATGCAGCAACTCCCAAATATTTGGATATTTATTCCTGCTTATTAATAGCGAGAAGCTCTCATTTGAAGCCATTAATTTTAAATGTATATCACATTTAATATTTACTACTAATTCTTTGGAGACCAATTTGTATGTACAAATTCATTTAATTTCATAGCAATACCTTCGATATTGATGTTAACATTAAATGAATAAAACAAATATATTCAAGTTTTGTCAAATTCCATGAATCTTCCCTTCAAACTCCTTAAACAGGAATATTATATTAGATTCTTTCTATCTTTAGACTTGTCAATCATATTTTTGAAATGTTTTAATTCACAATGCTTCACTTGTATTACATGCATACTTAATTTTTCCTTGAATGACTTCAAAGTGTTTATCATAACTAATATTGTTTTACCTTTTCCTTGTAGTTCTACATTTAAATTATTTAGTTTGTCTGTAATATCACAGAAAAAGGTGAGGTCAAGTCATTCTTTATCATTTAGTTGTGGATATGAATCACCTTTAGTTTCCAAAAATTATCTTATTTATGGTAGAAGTTTTCTGAATCTGATTAAAAATTTTGCTTGACTTTTCTTTCGCAGTATACAATAATTCACTATATTCACTCTCGCATTCCTTTAACAAATTCTAAAATTGACGACGTAACAAGCTTTTTTTTTCATGTGTCAAAGCATCGGTCGGGAAGCGAACCTGGAACAACTGATTGTAAGGCAGCTGTGCTGATCACTTGATCACCAACGCTTTTTGATCTTATTGTATTTCAATTTTGAAGGCAACATTCATAACATGATTAAATTTCAATACTTTTGAACATAAGACATGCTGATGTATAATAAATAATATTTCATTAACTTTGATTAATGCTTATTACCATATTTGCCCATATTGAAAGGGCTTATTGTGTTTAATTAAAGTTTCAGCAACTAGAAATGATGTAATTGTAGCAGTTTTTGAAATTGTATTGTATTTGAAAAAAAAATTTGGTTGCATAGCGAATTGTATCTTTAGCTTTTCTTAATGCAGTGCCTCTATAATTTTTTTGAACAGTGCGAAAATGTCTTTCAACATTGGCATTCTTTGGTAAAGGCACATGCACATTGCAAATAATATATACATTTGTTTTTCATCATAATAAAAAAATAAACCTCCCATTTTTATGATAGTGATGTTTTTATTTTTATCACACTTGTACTTTGTTTATTCATTGTAATCCTGTTGTGTATTCACTTGCCAACAAGTAACCAAAAAAAATAATAATGTAAGTATAAGGAAAATTATCACTAGTAAAGATGAAAAAATATTTATTAATTTTTAAACACAGATTTCTAAAAGTTCACATTTACAAACATGATCATTAAAGTCTTTGATTCTAATTACAATTTTCCATAAATACTAATATTCACTGCTGATAATAGACTAATACCAGTTATCACTATTCTTAGGCCTGGGTTAAAATAATATTATACTCAATCTTTCTCTGCACAATCCTACTGGAGCCTATCAGGCTTACACAAATAAAAAGATCTGTGATCTGTTTGGCACCTACAGAGGCATAGTCTCTGGAAACAATTCCGTTGTGGCAAAAAATCACTATAATTTTCCAGACAGCTTTGACTCTGCATCTTTTTTCAAAAGTCCAATATATACGACAGCAGCAATGACGAAAAGTAAAAAAAGGACACCTCTCTTTTCTGCAAACATTATTTATATCCATCACTTTCATATCCAGTTTTAATATTATAATTGATAATCACAATTTTTCTTTAGAATTAAGTCTTTTACCAAAAATATCCATTAAGCTTTAATTGCATATGTACACATTCCTTTTATCACAATTAGTCTTTTCAATATTAATTGTATTAAAAATTCTTCTTTACTCTTTTGTTTAGTTAGTTTTAAAAACAGCTTTCTGCTCTAATTAAACAATCCTATCTTTTTTCTACTATTAATCTATAAACAATCCTATTTTTTTTTCTACTATTAATCTAACAGACATTTACTTATCATTCCCATTTTATTTTTTCCTTCAGCAATCTTTTTTCATTGCTCTTTACTTAAAGTACCTTTCTATATTTAACTTTCTTTGTGTTCTCTTTTTTTCTGAAGTAATTAAACATGGCTTTATAACTTATACAAAATCAATGAATCAATCAATATTTTAACCTAAATATAATAAATCCTAAATTTATTTTTGATTTTTTAAAAATTTGTTTTTTGGATTCACTTGTTAGTAAATATGAGTAAGGGAATTCAAAACACATCCCCCTCCTAACGTGGTGTCAAAAATTGGCTAGAGAAAAAATACATAACAACAATAAAAATATTTTATGAAAGTCCTTTATTTCTGTGCCTTGGAAAATCCTTGCATTTTTTCTGCTAATAATCTTTATAATAATTAAACATAAAGTTCGTTTCTTGCTTTGACACCTATTTTCTTTAGTAGATAGGAAAAAGTCATGTTTTCTTTTTAAATTTCCTTGGGGATTATAAGCTAGTTAGACAAAGTATTTTAAAAAGTTTACAATTTCTTTGTTTTAAAATCAGTTCATTCATATTTTTGTTTCTCCAGGACAAGTTATTTTCATTTCTCCTTGGGAAAACGGCAATTAAATATTTAACTCCACCATTACACAAAAATAATTTAATTCTTTCCAGCTTCTTCCAAACTGGCTTTATTTTTGAGATCAACAATAACAACAGGTGTTATTTTACATTTAATTATCTTTAAATGATAATAATTTTGAATTTTTACTTTTTTTATTATTTTGTCAATGTTCATGTCAGTTTCGTGGTCGGCTGGTTGACCGCAGTCGATGTCTTGGCTACCCCTGGTATAAAGGCTCCCTTGGAATATCTAGACATTTGTGGCCATTGGGAAAAAAATTCTTAACAGAATATATTATTATACAAGTTTATTTATTATATTAATGTTTGATTTATTTAAATAATTCTTAATTATACTTTTTTTATAATACAAATATTACAGACCATGAAATATAATACACAAAACTCAATTAATAATAATTGCAACAAAAATTTAATAATTCAACAAGAGATTTTAATAAATTGAATGTGATGGACATATTTGAATAATGCTACACAAATATTGGTTAAAATACATGTGGATGCAAATGTAATCAGAATATTTAAAACTGTGTTTATCTATAAAGGATATTCTGTTAGTTATTTGATCCAAAATTCTGACAAATCCTTATTATAAAATTCCAATTCAAGGAGTGAATCTTGAATCTACTCTCAGTTTTTATTGAGATAATCACTGGACATTATTAAATTGTAGGGATGGAGCAAATGGCATTTTTATCCAGTCATATTTTTTATTTTCATCTAAGATATATATATATTGTAACCCTCATGTCTGATTTACAGGCGTTGCTTTTGTGCTAATAATTTTAATATTTTTCTTTATTAGGTATAAAAAAATATTAAAATATATGGATATAGAATACATTTTAAAGTGGTCTTAAAATGTTACAAAAATAAGTGTAAAGACAAAGGTGTTATTTTATTCTTATAAAATAAAAAATTTTTTTTTTTTAAACAAAAACATTGCTGTGGGAACCAACAGAAGCTTTCTAAATCATCTGTTTTCCAAGAAACAGTGGGAAGAATTGTAATACATTTTGCCATCATGTTTTTTACTGTAAAGAAGTCAATAAAATTTTGTAAGAACTTTTAAATTAATATCATGCATTTCATGGAATAAAACCCTCTAGGATGTTTTCCCTGATTTCCAGGATTGTAACCGAGTATGAAGCTATAGACAAATAAATGCTGTAAAATTTAACTTTCATTCTGCCGATCTATTCATCACCAAGAATGCTGAAGAAATATTTGACATCTACTTGTTAAACAACAAAAAAGGGAAACTAGTCATATAAAGTGATTCTCCCATAGAAATGTATTTCTATAAATTAATCTGCAAATCTACCTATTTTAAATGTTCAGAAGAAAATTGCACTGGAAACTTTCCTAGGAAAACTGCCATGGAATGAATCAAAAGAAGCCAAAATATTATATTGTCAACAGACATTCAAATTTAATGATTAATGGCCATGTTTCCACATTTACAGATACAAAATATATGTGTGAGCCCACAAATACATTAAAGTAAATTAAGTGAACTTTCTACAGCCATCTTCAAAGAGTTATTGTAAATTACAAAGATATTTTCCTCATGCATGTGATCGCCATATAATTTTCTTAATTGTAAATTTTTTTATTATAATTTTATTCTTTAATTAAATTTATTTCTGTTATTAATAATTTGTTGTTGGTCATTTCTTACCTGAACCAAGCTGATTAATTATTTTGTTAATTAATGTAATAAATTATTAGATGGAGGGGGGTAACAATCAGGAAATATAATTGAATCTACATGGAAACTTGTTTTTATGTAGGTTCAATTTGATCGTTGCTTGTGACTAGTAGCGATTTGTCAATTAAAAATAATTTGGGTATAATCATTCTTCCATGTACATGGTCACCCTTTAGTTGTCTTAAATTCCCGTAGACAAAAATTAATTTGCGATTATTGTATTTTTATTTTATTTTATGGTTAACTGGATTCATTACCAATTGCAAAAGAGTGGTTACTGTTACAATATGTATATATTTAAAAAAAAAAAAAACATTTAATTTACGATGTGGTTAACTATTATTATTTTCTGCTGATAAATTCTTTTCTCTTTCAATAAATTCATGAAGAGAAACAACATTTCTGTATTATTATCTCAAAATTTTTTAACCATGAAAGAAATTTATTTTGAAATTCTTGCAATTTCATGTTTAGGGTTAAATATATTCAATTTGTTTAAAATTAAAAAAAAAAAAATAAATCTATCAAGTAAGAAAGCAAACATCCAATTTTGATCAGAAAAAGAAAATGCTAATATGGTATTTTTATTCAGAAGAAAAATTCATAATTCATTTTTTAATATTAAAACTCTTTATAGAACTTTATTGCAGATAGCCAGCTTACTTTTATGCAATATAAGAGATTCATAATCTCTTGGCATAAGACATTAGTGCCATTATTTTTTATGTAATTAAGTATTATGGAAACTTCTGATAACATTTTACTAAGTGATTCTTCCATATGTTGAAATACTAGGTTTTCTCTGTGAATAATGCAATGAACACGTTTTGAATTTGGACAAACCTTTTTCTATTCTATTATAAATTCTAAAACCTTCCATGCACTTTTACTATAAAAAAAATATTAATCTTTTCAAATATATCTCTTTCTTTAATAACATCAGAAAGATTTCTATGAAACAGCAAGTATTCATAAATTTGCAAATAATATGATATCTGATATCAATAAATTAATATTATTTTTATTGCCAGTTGATTTATCAAATTGTATGGCAAATATAGTAGTTTACTTGATTTGTGATAATAGCATAAGATATGATTTTGTCGTCAATGCTGTTTATTCTTGTTTTATGTCATTAGACATAGGAATTTTTTTAAAAGTTTGATATTTGATAGTTTTGTAAATTTTTATAGCTGCTAGTAAGATGAGACCATCACCAATTGTATAAGTTTTTTTTTTATTTAAGCAAATTTGAAAGCTTTTATTAATTTGTCAGTTAATTTACTATGCTTTGAAAAAACAAAAAAAACAATTTAATTTGTTGTTTTAAATCTTTGGCCTTTCTTTCAAAATATTGAATTGTCTTACTTTTGAGTTTACTATGCATAGCACAAAAATGATAAGTTTTCCAAATCTCATAAAATAATTTGGAAACTGTTTCCAACAGATTACACTCATGTGGATCGTTATATGACAGCACAATTCCATATTTTAAGAAAAATCTTATTTGGGATTTTTTTTCATCTGACATTTTCTGCTTCTTCCCACCAGGTGTTGAAAATAAAATTGACATTTTTTCTGATTCTGGCAAAATACGAGACATTGTCACAACTCACGACTTTTTAGCGTCTTCATGGCTTTTGACCGAGTGATCTCTATAAGTTTTACTATGGCTTATTATTCACTTTAGGATTCAATTTTTAATGAAATCAAACACATTAGTGCCAATGATCCTCATTACAAAGACAAAACTAATAAACTATATAAATAAGGATATTTCACAATAATAATAGTGCTGACATGATCTGTAAAATAAGCATCGATTAGGTAACTGGTTGATTCTCCAGGTGCCATATTGAATTTTTTTAAAAACTGACATGAGACACAATTTTCACAATAACATCAGTTTTAATAATGTTAGAGCAAAAAAATTACATTAATACAAACTAGAAAAACAATAAGTCTAAGACAAATAGTGATAATCATTTAAAAAATAAGAAAAAATAATAATTTCAACATCCAACATAATTATTACTTTATAGTTTGTTCATAATTTCTAATTTATCATTAACTAAGTTTAAATTACATTTTCAGTGATAATTTCCTCACAAAATTATCTTTCAAACCATATATAATACTTCTTACCTGAGATAATTCATAGCTTCAGAATCTCCAAAACAAGTTGCATATGAATTCTTCATTTTTATCTTGTACCCCAAAAGTTACCAAATTTCAAAAGCGTCTACAAAAAAAAGATTCATCATAATCAAAGATACAAAACAAATCATTTCCAGAAGATAGATATGCATTTGTCATCATAGCAATTGGCTTCTTGTCTATCTAAAACTAGAAATTGTAGGCTATTGTCTATATCACTGATGAAATTAGTTTCATCT
The DNA here is from genome assembly GCA_028023455.1 of Epiperipatus broadwayi. Taxonomy (NCBI): domain Eukaryota; kingdom Metazoa; phylum Onychophora; class Udeonychophora; order Euonychophora; family Peripatidae; genus Epiperipatus; species Epiperipatus broadwayi. Next base: position 265,667 of record JAQFVV010006599.1, on the reverse strand, counting down.
CTTCATTTTATATTTTTTGTGGACATCAGTGATGTTTATATTCTTTATGCACACCAGTGATGCTATTTTCTTGCAGTTTTAATTCAAAGACAGCTGCCTCTTGTCATTTTACAAATGAATTACAGGCAGGTATTATGCCAAATTTACGAGAACTTATCGCTAGAAGGCCATCGTTGCCTTCTTCCTTGCGGAGGACACCGGTCTATGAAATGGAAAAGATCGAGAACCTCAGCCTACCAAGAATGAAGCAGCTCATCAGTGAATATTAGTGTCTATGCCATGCAAGCCACCTCGGCAAGATGATCAGTAATTAACTGCAGAGCTATTAAATTAAATCTTGATAAACCATTCTAATAATTCTTATAAGCTAGCTGTAGTATAAATATGCACAAACTATTAAACTAAAATTTACTCTTAATAATTTGAACTCTGTAATGAATTTGTAATTATTGATTTAAATCTCTCAACGTAACTTTATATAAAATAATATTGTAAGATCTTGCCTAATTAAAGTTTAAGTAATAACATTCTTTTATATGATAACTGGCTTCAGTTATTATTCTTAATCTATCCAATCTGCGGGTATGCCTTCATTATTTAGCTTATTGATATTTTCCTTCAGGGCGGAGATAGCTGATATAACAGCAGAGAACAATTAGACTTAGACACTCATATAATCTTATATTGCTTTTTAGCACACATAAATCTCCAATCAGAAAATCTACCTGTATATGTGTTAAGCTACTATGTTTTAGCTTATTATAATTCAGGTTTGTATGTTAAATAATTATATTTAGTTAAGTAATAGCAAGAATGACATTTCAAAGCATATTATAATAACTAATTAAGTCCCAAAGATGCTTTACTCCACCTTAGTTTATTATCAAAAACTATGTAGATTTAATTAGTAAACTAGATCATTTTAATTGACCCTTTTTAGCATGTTTTAAGTCTGCTAATTTACGAGCAGGCATATAGTAGTTTCGCAGATCAAAACTATAGATTTAGCGCTTTATTAATTTTATTATCTGATATTTGGAAAGCGTTGCGAATGTGTCTTTAGAAAGCCCATTGGTGCATTACTCCATGCTATATATATTTATTAAAATGGGATTTGGTTTTAAGGGCCATCCCATTATTCTTAGTTCGGACAGCTATCTTTTAGAACTGGAACATAAGAGTCCAGAACCGTATATTAAGCTGCTCCGATCACCGAACTAAATGTTCTTATATTTTAGGATAGCAAGTCATATGGTCCACAGGAACCAAGTACTTCGTATTGAATTCTATGAGTAATTGCACATCCGAGCAGCAACCCTTATTTAGTTTATGTACCATCGTAGTCTCGCTACAAATCACCATTCGTCTTCCTTTACATTATTCAGTTCAGCATTGATCTGAACTCCAGATCTAGTTTATATAAACCGTCTGCATAGCAAGCACACTTATTGCTCATTATGTAATATTAATAAATAAGTTATATTTAATGATATAGCAAACCTTGGCATGATGTAGCATAAGTCAGGCATATTAAACTGTAGATAGCCAAATTCATAAAGTAGTAATAATGGTAATTAATAAATTGTATAAAGTGCAAATAAAGAAGAGATCTTGTACCCAAACTGACTCAGCATTATATATCTGCAGTGTAACCTCATGCACTATTGCCATATAGTTATTATTGATTTTTGCAAATAAATATATATAAAATGTATTCATTTTAAGTTTGAACGTACTCATTCATCTAATAGCTATAGGTGTGTGTATCTATTAGTTAATTCAGATTAGTCATTGTAGTTCTCGAATCTTGTGCTCCATCCTTTGCTACTGCCAGCATGCGAATTAAGGAACTCCGAATGTGGCCTCATATGTCATCCATAGGGTAATAAATCATGGAGTGTTGGTAAAGGAACTAAGGTGCAATCTGATTTGAGGTCTCAACTCCTCAACCAGAACAACATTTGGTTAATTTTCCAAAACTCTGGATTTTGTTGCGTGAATGTCAAATATGACCGTTACCATATAAAAGAGCTAACAATAATATCAAGAAATATGTGCAAATCATTTGAGTTGATATATATTATTTAGTGGTGGAAGAATTAATATCTTCAAAAATTAAAAAAATTGAGATAAAAAGACAGGGAAAAGGGATAAATAATACTATGCAGATAAATAAACTCATAATATGCTAATTATTAAGCTTTTATAAGTCATTAATAAATAGTGAATGAGTACTCAGTATTCATTGTCATCTCTAAGAAACTGAAGACTTTTCTCCATTAAGAATAGTTTAACATTCCAATAGAATTGTTTATATATGCAATTGAAAGCATATGTCATACTAATAAAATTATCATGAGTATTTCCATTATTTGTAGCCAGCAAGCACTCATGTAGTTTACTTTTAATTTACATTTGTAGGGTGACCCTTTTGTCAACTCTGTAAATATGAGAAATGGTTCTGGAAAGAGGAGTACTGCTATCAAATATTGTAATAACAATTTTAGACTTACAAGATTCAAGCTTCAAGATTTTTGTATATAAGCATTTTTTTTTTTTTTGAACATTGATTAAAAAATTAATTGTCCTAAAATTCTACTTAATAGATATAAAAAAATATTTTATAAAAGAATTATAATGACATAAGCCTTTTTCTTTTGTTTTAAAAGAATTGAAAATGAATGTTTTATTAACAGTTATATAATAAAATTGTCCATATAGTTTATTGGAAAAAATGATTTTTCAAAGAAAAAAAAAAAAGCAATTATAAGTCTTGATATCAGAAAGAATTATATATAGCTCCCCCCATTAAATATATTAACTAAAAAATTAATTTCAATCATATTTTAAGTGCATATGTATATTCTACACAGACATACATATATGTTTACTAACCAACTTTATATATGTTAAAACAGTTTAAATACATATAAGTGATTATGACATATAAATACATTACACTATTATATCTATACTGTGTGATCATCTTTATGGTAGTATGCTTTTTTCCTAACACAATTATTTCTAGTACAATATTCTTTATAACTGCACCACAAAATTTAAAAAGCTCAGATTTTAATCATAAAATAATGAAACTTTTTATAATACTATGCAAAAAAATAAGTGACCCAACAATTGATTTAAGTTTCAAATAAAAGAATTTTGTAAATTGAATGATGAATAAATAAATATTAAAATACTTGTTTGCATATGACAGTAAAAAGTTTTGAATATAAAACTGTCTATTAAGATGGTAAAGATTACATAATTTTAAGAAGTAAAACAAGCATAACAGTAAGTAATAATACTAATGTTAATGCAATGATAAAAGTTATATAAATCTTAAAGGTAATAATAAACTTTTAATGACCTGATAATAGTATGCCAAAACTAAACGAATAAACAAACTCCACATAAACAATAATTGAAAAACACTAATGAAAAATCATTTAAAATTTCATAAATGTTTTCTTCAATTTTTTTTTTTTTTACATTTCTATGGATAGGTAATTTTTTATAACCCATTTCAGTTTGCATTTAAGAAGAGAATTTATAAAAATCAATCTTTGTAGTTGCATACAACTATGGAATCAACAGCCCCAAGATGATGCAATATATTTGAAGAAAAATTTTTCTCTCAAGATTGTAGAAAATATTCCAAATATCAAGGCTCTGAAGAATGACCTAAATATCTGGCAATTTCAATTACAATTTTTATTAAATCATATAATATTACATGAGTAATTAATGGATATTCAATAATATAGTGCTAGATCTCAAGCTTATAATAAATGGCTATAAAATAGAACTTACTATCAACATTAAAACAGAATTTGAGTAATTTCTTGTGATAAATGTTTTTTAAGTTTTCATTTTAATCTAGAGATACTATAAACTTGAATAATTAATGGATACACAGATTTAATGCTAGATCTCAAGCTTACAAATAATTGGCTCTAAAGTAGAATGAAGAAAACTGATTTTGAAAACACCAAGTTTACAATAGACAGCTCTAGAATAGCGAGGAAACTCCTTTTAAAACATTTGTTATATTACTCCTTTTTTTTTTTTCAATCCAAATAATAATGATCTTACCATGCAAAAATTTTATTTGAAAAACTTCACAATAAGATTAACAAGAATATTATCAGCATTAGAATAAAATACTAAATCAACAAAATGAATATTCAATTGTAACTTTAAAAAAACATTTAGTAGTGTGAAGGCAGATATTTAAATCATGATCCCAAGATGTATATTCTTAATTGAAATGAAATACATCATAATCATCACTTTTAATCAACATTATTAATCCATTGCAGGATAAAAATCTTTCAGAATTTAATCAGTTTCATCAATCAATAGCCTCTCTTCCTCATTTCCCATCATATGGTCTCTTCGTATTATCTTGGAATTCAGTTTAAAAACTTCAACTGTCCATCTACTATCATTTCATCTAGAAAATATGATCAGGCCAGTTCCATTTTAGTCTCTTAATTCTTTTAATTACATCAGCAATACTCCTTTGTTATCATATTTATGTATTTTTTCATCTTGATGTTATTCCTAACATAAAATCTCCCATATTTTACCAAGTGGTCTGAACTCTGTATTGCTCATCTATTAAGTGTCCAAGTCTTAGATTTATAAGTAAGAACTAGTAAAAAACATTTGATACAAACACATAGGCATTCTTCATTTTAATATTATATTATTTCTAAGAAAAGCACTGCATCCAAATTTAATTCTATAATTAATTTCATCCATTATGTTTCATCTGTATTAATAATCTGAGCAAGGTATTTGTAGTTGTTAATTTCTAAATCATCTTTATCAATCTACTACTGAGAAAACCCATTGAACATTAATCTTAAGCCAATAAACATCACATGACCACCACTTCTTATGTGATTGTGGTAATACGTATAGTGAGTTTTGTTTGAACATTAATCTTTTTAGTATTTATCTTTAGCTCTACTTATTGAATTTCATCTGTAATTTATCTAATAAATTATTACCTTTTCTAAGCTAACATAATAAATGACTGTTAATGAACACACATGTAGAAAAAGTATATTAAAAAAAAAAAAAACAGCTTTGTTAATGCCTAGCATGCTTTCAATATATCATGATATCGAAAGCTTGCTAGGCAGTAATAAAGCCAAATATTTTTTTAAAAAATATACCTTTTGTGATGGAACGTTTATGTGGGCTTTGAACATCCATCATCAGATTTTCAATGAAATTGATGGCTGAAGAGTTGTGGGCTGGAGTGGATTGAAGCCTGTTCCTTAAAGTATGAAGATTGGCTATCTTAATATAAAGCTGAGCACTGATTGTATATATATGTGTGGAGATAATAATCTGGACTAACTGATGAGTGGTGGTTTAGCATGAAATAAGTATATTGGTGATTATTTACCTTTTCAACATGTATGTGATCAGGTGGATCAGCAATGTGAGATGGCATGGAGAGTTGAGGGTCGTGTGAAAATCTGAGTTAGAATCCCTTATATATTACATCAGGGCTCCCCAACCCTATGCCCGTAGGCACCATGGCGCTCGCAGACCATTTTACGTGTACCTGCCCTATCCGAATACGATAAAAAATTATTTATCTGATACAAATAAATTTAATTTTTAAAATTTCTTATAAATTATTGTATTATATTGTAATCAAATTGTAGGGCATACTAAACTTTTATAGCGTAAAAATATAAACATTAATTATATGTTAAAATTTTATTTTTGAAATAAATATTTTTTTGTACATTATGTGTATTATTAACAATATCCAACTATAAATTTACATTGAGAAAATAAATGGTGCCCGTCACCTGGCCGGTATTATAGAATGTGCTCTTATGTGCAAAAAGGTTGGGGACTCCTGTATTACATTATATATGTGCAGGTGTGTGTAAGCCTTACAGTGCATTAAATTACATATTGAAACATAGTGTTAAAGGTCTGCCCATCCCTCGCATATGTATGTAAATGGATTATTCTCCAGTTCATGAGGGGTCAGGATAAATGTCAACCTGGGTAGGATGACAACCTTGGCACTAATGTCGGCTTTTAAAGTTCCATCATCAAATTTTCAATGAAACGGATGGCTGAAGATTTGTGGTTTGGAGTAGTTTGAAACCTGTTTATTAAAGTATGACGATTGGCTATCTTAATATAAAGCCGAGCACTGATTGCATATGTGTGGAGATAGTAATCTGGACCAACTGATGATTGCTGGTTTAGCGTGAAATACGTATATTGATGATTATTTATCTTTTCAACATTTGTGTGATCAGGCGGGTCAGCAATATGAGATGGCATAGAAAGTTGAGGATTGTATGAAAGTCTGAGTTCGAATCCCTTATATATTACAATATGGAGTCTTAAAACTAGGACTCCAATACAGATAAAATAAAATACATAATAAAATAGTGATATTTAAATGAGTATTTAACACTTATTATAGAGACAAGTTTCTTTTTAGATTAAGTTGAGACTTGTAACATAGAGATTTAAGCCTTGGTTATAATATGAAAATGTTCTTTACCTCAACATAATATTCTGCCTGGCTGATTTCTTCCAGTGAGGTAACACATAGGTTATTCTACCTAGAGTTCATTTTGAAGGTTTTTTTGATTTCCATTTATTTATCTGTTTGGGAGTCTGAAGGCAATCGCTAGGATCAGTTCTGGACTACGCTCTTAGGTCATATTCTTGAAGGGATAATTATGAAACAATTTCAAGGATGTTTATAATTCCATATTATTTTTTTAATTTATTATTCTAAATAAATATTTTTATTTAGATATATATTGAATTCTTTTGTCTTTATTCATTTAATTTTAGAGTAATTTCTATTTGTTTGATATTTGATTTCTTGAATAAACTTTTTTACTTGAATAATTTTTTAATCCCCCTCCCCAACCTCCATTTTTGAATAATCACAATAAATTAATATTTTACAATAAATTAATTTTATTTTATGACAAATTACAACTTATCAAAGTTCTTTTTGCAACTTTTATGCATAGTATTTGATTTACAATAATTGTTAAAAATACATTTTCTTTATTATAAACATATTACCAGGGGATGCCTGCATGCCAGAAATAGGGGTAGGCCAGTTAGCAAAAATGAAACTCTCCAGAATGTCCTTTTTTCTAATATTTTAAGAATAAAGAATTATCTCAGGTAAAACATGTTATTTATCATTTTTTTAAAAAATTGCCTGAGGAATGTGATTAAGCGGACTAGAAAAGTGTCACATTAAAATTTAATTCTCAATATTGAAAATTTGTGAACCTATTAAAAAAATATGCATTTGTAAAAGTCTAATTTTTCTAAAAAAAACAACAACAACAATAATAATAATAACAACAACAACAACAACAATAATAATAATAACAACAACAACAATAATAATAATAATAAAAAAGCAAGTCATCTATAACATACTTTTATAAGCTTGTATTTACAAAAATGTAATACAGAGAGCGTACCAATAGCTCAAACAAGTTCTTAATTGATAAGGGTGGTATGAGAAAATATTTAAAATCTCTATCCAGAACATTCCTATCTCCAGACCAACTGGTTTCGAGCTTATGACTCACCTCAATGAAGAGCTAAAATATTCAGATATTAGATCTAAAATATCAAATCAAAACCCAGCACTTATTTCATATGTAATATTTAAGTAGAAACTCTGAAATTTTCGGACATTGAAAATGTCTTTAAATCCAGCTAACTTAAATAGCTATATGGGACTGAACTAAATTCAGATCTACCATATTTTAATAGCCCCAGCATAGTTCAGCCCCATATAGCTATTTAAGTTAAATAGCTGGATTTAAAGACATTATCATGTCCGAAAATTTCAGAGTTTCTATTTAAATATTACGTATGAAATAAGTGCTGGGTTTTGAGTTGATATTTTAGATCTAGGGTCTGAATATTCTAGCTCTTCACTGAGGTGAGTCATAAGCTCAAAACCAGTTAGTCTGGAGATAGGAATGTTCTGGATAAAGATTTTAAATATTTTCTCATACCGCACTTACCAATTAAGAGCTTGTTTGAGGTATTGGTACGCTCTCTGTATTACATCACTGCATTATCTTCGGATGATGTGGCTTTAATGAAGTCATTATCCTAAGATATCAACAATCTTACAAAATTACTATCATTTAAAAAATGGTGGATGTTTTAGAAAAAAAAATTCAAATTTTTTTGTTAAAGATCATTATAGTGAATAAACAATTGTAAATCAAAATTATGGGTATAAATTGAAGACGATTGTTATGGTAGATCACAGCACAAAAGTCCATTATTCTTCGAGGTAAAGGTGCACATTTGTCTTAGAATTTGCAAACAATATTAGCAAAAAAATAGAATATTTAAATTTTAATTTTTATAAGAAATTCAATATACTCTATAGTGCTATCATGTAATGATTTTAAATTGTATTTAAACTTCTCAATTCCAATTTCTGGAATTATATAAAACTAAAAACTAAAGAAAAGCTTTTATTATTTTTAAAATAAATTTTCTTCAGCTTTTACAGTATTCTTAATATTATGCAATTAAAATAAAAGTGCATCACTCATACATGAGCACCACATTTTTATTTTGGTCGCATATCAAGAATGTTATAAAAGCTGAAGATTATTTCTAATCATATGGGTCAAATGCTTTTATTTTGCAAGCATATCAAGAATACAATGAAAGCAAAAAATTTATTTTTTATTTCTTAGTACATTTTTTTTTTTACTTTTAGTGTATTATGTGAATAAAAGTGTTTAAATTTTATTTGAAATTGCTTCAAAGCTTTATACTAGTAATCACAGCAATTCTGTTAAGCCTACAAATTTGAAAAAGACTTCTTTTAAGTGATAAAATGAAATTATTAATTTAATTATGAAAAATAAGTCATATTCTGAAGATGGTCATTTAAGGAAAAGAAAATCCCATTTATCAAATAATGCAAGAAATAGACTTGCCACTATTAATTATGCTTCTACAATAGCTGAAGATTTATCTGCAATGCAATTTTTAAAAATAAATTTGAAAAAGTATTAAATTTGTGGTAGACAATATGAACTGGAAGAATGTTCCAGTAGATGGTTTAATATTGTGTCAGAAATCATTAAGTCTGTATAAAGAGATTAGCCAGGGAGCCATTGAAAAGAGACATTCTAAGCAGGGTAATTGAAGATTCAGTATCAAATGTACTTAACATTAAAATTACTGGAGAAGCCTGTGAGACAGTTACTATTTTTCTTTGCAGAATTGAAAACAAATTATTGATGAAAATATAATATTCCAGAATCAATGTTCAAATGGAAAGAAACCAAGTTGTTTCAGAAAAAAATGCTCATTGATCACAAGTTCATAAAATAGTAAAGGCTTTAAGGTATGGAAGGATAAACTTTGATGCTATAGTTATATGATAAATCCACGAGTTTTTGACAAATTCAAAAATCCTTGTCCTCCAGAAAACCAAAGTAAAAATTATCCATATACTAGCAACATAAAACAAAAAGGCTATTCATAACCATTACATTTATTACACAATTCTATAATTGTTTTATCCTTGGAAGTTAAGGCATGGAACGATAAACTTTCATGCTATGGTTATTTGATAAATCCACGATTTTTGACAAATTCAAAAATCTTTCTCCGCCCGAAAACCAAAGTAAAAATTATCCATATATTGGCAACATATAAAAAAAAGGCTATTCATAAGCATTATATTTATTACATGATTCTATAATTATCCTTGGAAGTCAAAAAACTACCTGATACATTAATTAATGTTTCAAGACCATCTAAAGATGATTCTTCTGACATATCTACAATATTAGGTCAAGTCTGAAACTTCATCATTCATTTTCATAACAAGAATAAACAAAGATACAATGTTTAGTATTATTTTTTATCTTTTTTCATAACTGCATTTTTATATTTAAAAAACTTTTTTTTTTTGTTAATCTTAATTTATATAATTTTTAAATGTTTAAGTATTCAATACATATGGAAGTTATTTTTTTTGTGTGTATAAAGTGTTTACTAATACCAGCTAATCTACACTATCCACTAAGGCGGAGGTTCTTAAAATTAATGCAAAAATGAAGAAAGCTCTCATATATACTAAAGGTATATTTACTAGAATTACCTCTGCAATTTTATGAATACCACTTTACCTATTCAATAGCACTTAAAACAATAGAATATATTAAAAAAAATAATTCTAAGATTTAAAATAAGTTTTTATTTTCACAGACTATTATACTTTTAACATAATCTTTATTGGTGAAGTATATGGTTACATTGTTTATATTGTTTTAAATGTAGAAAACATATTACCTATATATATATATATATATGTTGTAGCTTAGGGAATATAGAGGTGTTTAATAGTCCATATTGTATATATATATATAAATAAATTATTTACTTGTTATTAAAAAGTTTCAAAAGCAATTATATATCGGAAACAAAACTCTCAAAACATATCTATACCATGTGACACTTATTATTACAAAGGAGAGTGAAAAGAAATGGTTCCATGTGGCATGATATATATCAGGGGGAGCAAACACTTTTCTGTTTTTTTATTTTAGGGATTGCAATTTCTTGGATGTAGGGCTAAAACAAAAATGACATCTCAGGACCCAAAGGGTGAACACGATGAAAATTGTGATTCTAATGGAGGTTGGTGATTGATGAAATATGTGATTTAGTGACCGATTCAGTAATATTTCTATATAAAGACAGTGGAATAAAAGATGAGAATTGTTTCTTCTGTTTTATGACATTGCAGGCAGATAGGGTCAAAGTTAGGAAATGCCATTCTTTGCGACAAATAGATTGATTTTAATAAGGAAATCTAGGTATTATGGTCTTAAGATACCAGAATTTGAATTTTGAAATATCTATTATTGAGATTAAGCAGACAGGTTAAGATTGATTAGTATTATAAGTCGTTATGGCCTCCCAATAAATTTATTTTCCTTAAAATGGAATGTTCATTCAAGTCAAGATGAGCAACAACATATTTTAAGAGATTGAAAAAAACCACCACTGGGCAGTAGTTTATCAGCAGGGGTAATGCGGACAAATTTTATAGCATCAGCATAAACAGATACAAATTTAAATATTGAGTTAAATATTCTCTAAAAGAAAAGGTAGAAATTGAGTGAAGTGAGAGGCTATTATCTTTGACATTCCTATTCAGTGTTCTAAGACACTGATGATGACAGCTTTTTTATTCAATATTAATTTGGAACAAAGGAAATTTATCCTCATTTTAAATGCAATGGTAAACCTAATGGTTGGCATACAGTATGTAATTTTTGGAAAGATTAAAAATGGTAATTAGAGAGATTTTTGCATGAAGAGACAAGTATGCTTTAGACAGGGAGTTAATGATTTTTTCAATAGGTGAGAGCAGGAGTTCTGGATTGACATTCTCATGGCATCATTGATTTACAGATAGGAAGCCCAAGAAATTTATGTGAGGGTGCAGTAAAGAGAAACAAGATATTCTTGTCATAGATTATATTCCATAGGTTTTATAGCCCTATTAATCATTAGGAATGAATGCCAGGTAGTTTCTTTTCTATTTCGAGAAGGAGCAGATTGATATGAAGAAAAATAGTGCACTCAATGGTGATGCTTGCTAAATGGAATTAAAAAAATTAAAGCATGAGGACACTTTACCATTGAGAGTAATACAAATTTATTTGTTACTAGGTTAGCTAATTAATATGTAGAGAATAGGAGTGCCATGAGACTAACAATTCAATGAGATTCAATGGGTACAGAATCAACTGATGAAGGAATTAGATTTTTTGATTTTTATAAGACAAAGCCCAGCAAATGTAGCATTTCAACTAGTTATGGGGTTGAGCCAGAAAGGTGTTGTTTTTTTGGTAGATAAGTATTCAGTTAAAACAGAGTGGTATGCTTGCATTGCTGTTTAAGAGTCACAATGGATAATATAAAAGCAGAATCACTCGAAATGATCTTAAATTTCAGATTAATGGCCTCAAGTTGTTTCATTAAAGCTGTAGGTGATTCGTTTCTATTAGTATAATGCTTAATGGTTAATTGAGTGATATAAAAAAAAGAAAACTAAGCTTCAAGAGGTTGAAAAGAAAGAATGTTAATCTTCCTAAAAAAATGTAAATCTCAGAAATTACTATCTCTGGCAATGAAGCATTGAGCAAGATTCTTTATGTATCACTATAATAGAGAGTAAGTTGAATGTGAAAATTAATATCAATCTAAATGTTGAGATGCTAGGTAATCTGAGAAAGAAAGTGGTTGCAAAGAAGGATTAACTCTAAAATGAAAATCTGGCTAATAGAATAAGAGGTCTATGAGAGATGAAAGCATTACAGGGAAAAAAAACCTAGACCACTCAATAGTATACAATTTATCTGGTGAAGATACTTCTGAACACAGTTAGCATAGGGCACATTAAAGTCCCCAAAAAGGAGGGTAGAAAAGGGGTTTGATGAAAGAATAAAATTAATCTGACAGATACGTTGATATATTGGAATAGGTTTGTTATATAGATATAAATAAATCATGTTAACTAAAAAGGCATTATGATAAAAGGTAAAAATAATCATGTTTTGACAAGGTAATGGATTTTAAGGCTCAAAAGATGCTTTATAATGTATCAACATATCTACTCCAGCAGCTGAAGTATTAGAGGTGGAGAATTGAGAATTGTCATATTTTCTGAGGTATCTGACAATATAAATATTAGAATGTGTAGAAAATTTGGTTTCAGAGAAAAAGGTAATTGACAAATCCAGTTATTAATTGCAATCATCTGTTGGGGTGAATTCAAACCCCTTACATTAACAGCAGTGATATTGAGAAACATAATTAACTTAAGTAGCAAAACAACAAGAATCTTGTAGATCAGATAAACTGCAGCCAACTTAAAAAGCTACTCAATTTAAGCATTATAATCATGACTGCTAATAACAGAGACAGAGTCACAATAAGATAAAGTAATGAAAATTTTTTAGACCTTTGAGTTGAGGTCATTTTATATGGATCTAAAAGAACTTGAATTTGTAGCTTAGATAATGTCTGGGAGAAGTATACGAATACAAAATAATATTAAAAGAAAATACAACACCAAACATAATATTTTGAACTCAAAATTAGTGCAATTTTTCTAGATTATAATCAACATTTTATCATTATACATTAGTGGATACATTGGTATCTTGAGTTGAGTTACAGTCCATATTTAAAATTTTTTTTTCACACCTGCAAACAGTTCAGGATTACATAAAACTTTCCTTAACTGAGGTTGCACACTTCCTAGTGTTCACCAAAACTTATCTTTTGTGTATAGAGAAGCACTTGTGCTGGTATTTGCCTAGTTTAATGCTATCAATTAATGCTATTCCAAAAATACATTTGGCCTTGAAGTTCAGTTACAAATAATCTTCACTTTTTTTGGATCAATGGGAACAGGTGGTGATTGCGTTTTAATTTTTCCAGACTACAGGAGTGTTTTTAACAGCAAGAGTTGGTTCATCTTTCAACAACTTCTCAGATTTTTTTCTCTTAGTTGATTTAATTTGAGTAAATTTATCAAAGACGAAGGCATCATTCTACAGAATAGAGGCTTCCATCATTTCAAACTCTCCCTATGTTAGCATCAGTGGATATGGATTCCTGATTGATGAATTCTGTGTCAATTTTAATTGGATCTGATTCTGTAGAAGAATGCAAAATTTCCTGAACAGGGACTGGAATTTGATTAATTTTAAGACTGTGATGATACTTTGGGCCTTTATAGTTTTTGGACACTTTCATCTTACACTGTTGGTATAATCTAGAAGGGCAATCTTTAACTATATGAGTTCTTTGAGGTTCTATCCCTCTGAAGGTTATTATCAATGGAGAGAAATCAGTCATGGGAAGTGTTGGAATATTATTTCTTAAAATTTCCTCTCTTTAAAATAATGTTGAAGATAGCTGTATTTGTTAGGATTCATACATAAGATCTTTTCTATAACAAATTATTTGAAAGTTGAAACTGTTCCAAATCTATTAAGCAGAATCTGGAGTTCTTTATCGTTAAAGTCAATGCAGCAATTTTTAATTTGCCCACTGAGCATCATAAGTCTATCCATATCAATGAAGCACAGCATTTTATCGATTAAGCACAAAACATTAAAAAAAAATCCCTTTGGCTACAATTATGAAATTTCCACATATATATATATATATCTATTATTTGGGTGCAGCAATCCTGTAAACAATGCTCCATAAATTTTCTTCCATTAACTTGGCATAAAATTCTTCTAATGGGAATTTAAAAAGGTTACATTTAGCATTTGTTATAGTCATTATTAGCTTCTAGACCTTGTAGAACTTTAAAAAAAAAGCAAAATGGGGGGCATTTCTTGATATAGCTGTGGTTCAATTGAGGTATAATCCAAAGGAGATCCAGTATTCGGTAATATATCATTAATATCATCATTCAGCAAATTTTTGTGAACTTGCGAGTCCCCTACATTTATTTGAGCTCCCAAATCATTACTTTGTAGTGCATGTGCAAAACTCTTTTTTATTACTTTTATTTTTGTTTCATAAAGATTTATTATTATTTATTGAGTTCATTTTGTTATTTTCAGATTCAATTGATACTTGATTGAAATTAGTTATAGAGTTTGAAAGGCTCAAGTCAAATTTAGGCAAACAATTCAAGCTATTACGAGCATGACTATTAATGTTCAAGTTTGAAAAATCTTTTACTCTACTAATATTGCTTTCAAAAGAATTAGGTATAATAATTTTCCTACCTGTAGGTCATAATTTCTCGCTAACAGGAATATTAGATTTAGCAACTATTTCTTAGTTGATTGAAAGTTATATCAAGTGTCTTACACAATTGCTGACTTACATGTGCTACTAGTAGCCATTTCTGGAAAGGTGATAAATAACTGCAAAGATATTATCTCATTGACTAAAGTCAGAGCTCAAAATCCTTCTCTAATAAATACAGGAGATTCCCACTTAACTTATTACACAAACAAGAGACTTTAAAACAGAGCATGAATTCAGATAACATTAGTAGGAAGTAAAAGAATTACTACAATTGTTGTATTTACAATCAAAGCTAAGTCATAATAAATGTAAATAAAATCACATTTCACATAACATTACTAGCATTTAAGAATACATAGCAAATATAGTGTAAATAATTATCCAGAAAATAGAAATATATATATATTAACAAATATATTTTGTGTACTTTTGCATTGAATAAGAATAAAAAAAATTATTAAACTCAAACATCTGTATACATACAACTTTATTGATTTATTTACTTAAGTGATTTTAATGTAATAACAAATAAAGCATTTGAATTTGATATTATTGTATTCAAAAACTATTATATTAATTTTAACAGTTTGACTTTATTATGAATAAAATGATCTAAACAATATATTTTTTTTTTTTAAAAAAGTGAACATTTGTATATTGTAAAAATGTATATCCTAATATTTCAAACTTATTTCATATTGGATTTACATTGTCTTGGCTGAATTTTCTATTTTTAATAAGTGAAATTAAATAACTACTGAAATTATTTAAATAACATGAAGTGCTGAAACCTATTTGAAATGAAGAGAAAAATTAGACATTGCTGTTAAAGCGATTGAATATAATAATAACTGAATGAAGATAAATGAATCTAATACAGAATTAAAGTTTAAACACATCCAGGGTCAAAGAATATAATGTTATCCTAACTGTTCCTTTTTTTTTTAATGTGGAAGTATAAATTTAACATTACAAATATATTAATTCCATCATTGAAATATGAGAAAGACGATACTAATACTGTTTTATTTGAGAAGAAAACATTAAATTCAACCTTACGTATTTGCAGTACTGAGCATCCTCATCAAAAAAAAATAAAAAATATATCGAAATACAAAATTATACATTTAAGCACATATTTTCCAAAATATACCTGGCTGAACATTATTCAATGTTCTATTCATCACTGAATCGACATTTTTAATGAATCACACCTTTCAATTTTGTTTCCTATCATTCTGTTCATTGCAATCCATCTTTACTTCTTTGGTATAAAAAAACATGACCAAATAAATATTCATTCATATTCTAGAAAACTGATATTATAGGATATATTTTAGTTTTAATATAAATATTATATACTGTTTTAATCTTAAACGAACATTCATAAATGATTTTCCATAGTGAATAAAAGAACAACTTGGTTCATGACATTTAATTACACAAAGGAAGTATGGACATTCCTTAGGATTAATCTTATCTTGATTATTATTGAATAGTAAATTTAATGTAAATAATAAATGAAAGCTAAGATACTTTTTGCCTAATTTTTTCATTTTCTTTAAACAGAATATATATATATAAGGAAAAGCCATCCAAAATTTATTAGAAAATGTAAAATAAAAAAAGCATGGTTTATAATGGAGACTTAGTAAGAAATAGAAAATCTACTAGTATTCAGTTGAGTGTACTCTGGAATATACATACTTAATAATTTATTTTACATTTTGTGTTTTTTTTTTAAAATATAATGTCTTTCATAAGAATACTCTGCACTGCAAAGGAATTAAGATTTATTTTACATTTTCGCCATGTATGAAGCACTACTACTATTGCCTTTAAACATCATTTAATAATCTGTGGAAAATTTTAAAATGATGTTATATATTGTGATTTATTAATATGCTCCAGCGAATCCAAAATCATGCATCATTATCTAATATAACCTAGTAAAATAATTGAGTCAATAAGTTAATCTATAGTAAGATAGTAATCAGCTCAGTTTTGGAACATAATTAATTTGCTAGTATTAACACATATATAAATTTAAAACCAATGAAATATCATAACTCTATAACATTATTCAAGCTACCATCTAGTATCTATTAATTAGTAAAGATAATATCTCTGGATTTCTGATAAGAATAATAGATAGGAACTCTAGTTTTGAATTTTATTTTACAATAAAATGAATAATCAATCTATGGTATTTTTATTTATATTTGTCTGTACCCTGATTAAGGATAGAAATTTTAATGTTATAAAATTTGTAATAGGGTCAAAACAAAATGCATGTTTAGAAAATCATTTTCTTAAAACTTTATTAATTTTAAATCCTATTTTAATTGACAATCAACTATTTGTGTAGATAAACACATAAATCCAAATATTTGGTTTAATAGAAAGTCAAAATAGTCAGAAAGTTCATTCAATTTAACCACTGGAAAATATATAATGTATTTAAAAATTAGGCTAAACAAACTATAGTATTTAAATAAAATTTATTATTAATATAAAGTCAGATTACACACATGTGAGAGAGAACAAGCACTAGAAACTCATAAGATAAAAAATTTAGAATTGATATAATAACCAAATTTTAATTCTATACTTATTTCATAATAAATGATTAGTTTAACGAGTTATATTTCATATGAAATGATTATATCTACAGCTTTTTAGGTATTTTTAATAAAGAGGTAAAAACTTTACCATAAAATTTGGTCTAATGAAGTAATAAATGGAATGTAAAGTAATAGATTGATAGTATTTCTTATATATCCAAAACAAACTGAAAACAAAAGTTGCATGAATATTATTTTTTTAGTTTTATCAAGAATATGTCTAAAATAAATTCATCCAGGCTAAACTTTTAAATTATGAAACTTGGAAGAGATAAAATAATTAATAATTTTAAGACATAAAGGATAATGACTCATCATGAAGGTCCAATTTTGTAAATATAATTAGTTGAGATAATCATGCAATAATAAAAATAGATGTAAATCTGGGTTGGAATGGCCAGAAATCCACTTATATCAGCAGCTAAGAATAAATATATTATAGGATATTGACAGTTATACATCAGAAAAAAGCACTCATTATAGATTACAGTTCAGTGATACTTAATGATAAATGAAAATTTTTTTTTTTAATATTCATAATGTTAGATGACCACTGACTCATAATCATACAGTTCTATAATCCATCCTAGAGATTAAAAATATAATGACTGAATAATATATAACAGAATATCTAACAATAATGGGTAACAATTATCCATATAAAGAAATGGCGATCATGTGATGTTTAGTATCAAAAACAGGTTTATTCAACTATGTTTACAATAAAGAAAAAATTATAAAATAACATTAAATTTGGCAATACATTTATAAACCATTAAATTACTTAATGTCCAATATTAATAAGATTCCATGTGGAATTTACTATTAGGCGAGGAGCTAACTTCAAATCTCTTTCTTTGATATCTTTTAATTTTTGTAAAAAAATTAATGTTGGATCAGGTATAACAGACTTGAAGATTAGGAAGCATCTGACAAACCATAGACAGAAAGTGATGAAAGTTGCACTTCTTATAATTGCAAAATCCCCATACGCAAAATCTTTTATGAGTGTGTTGATAATTGGATGTTTTGGTGTATAAATTTTATTAATCAATATTCTACAGCCCTGAAGAGAGGAACAATCATTGAAAATGTGAAATATGGTATCATCCTCCCTATGGCAGAGTGAGCAAACAGGGTCCAAAGATGAAAAACCTCTATACATCACAAGAAAGTGGCTTGTTGAAAGGGCATTGAGATTTAGCTTTAGAGGAAAGTCCAAATATTTTGGCTCTAGATTATATCTTTTATATTTCTT
The DNA here is from genome assembly GCA_028023455.1 of Epiperipatus broadwayi. NCBI lineage: Eukaryota > Metazoa > Onychophora > Udeonychophora > Euonychophora > Peripatidae > Epiperipatus > Epiperipatus broadwayi. The sequence goes on along the minus strand of JAQFVV010006599.1, from coordinate 246,920 downwards.
TATAATGGCAAAGTTTGTACAGGTGAGAATGCTATGATCTGGGATAATTGTTGAAAAAAGAAGAAGATAGGCATCCCAATAACAAAGTTTCGTTGGTTTTATTTGAGTTAAAGGTGTGAGAATTTTTGCAATGTCAATTTAATACTTGTGTCAGCCAACCATCATTAATTGGAGGTGGAGTATCTGTAGGATGAATAGATAGAAAAGGTGAGTCATCAGGAAAAATCCCTTAAGTCTTGTAATGAGGTTATTTGATTTCTGTAGATAAAGAACATGAAGTGAATGCAGTGACAAGCCATTAAGTCTTGTTGGTCTCTGCACTCTTCTTAAGCTAATAGTAACAGTTTTACCCTTCCACATTAATCTAGAGCAAAGAGAGTTTATATTCTGGATAAATTTTGATGAGAATTTAATGAACGGCATGTAGTAAGCAATTCTGGGGAACAGTAACAAGTTGAGTAGGGCTGCTTTTGCAAATAATGATGTATAAACTTTTGAAAGAGAATCAATTATTTTTCTTGCAGAATTCATGATAGTGTCTTGTATTAATTTCCTCATTGCTGCATGAGAGAGACTCATTGGTAAGCCCAAAAATTTTTGTGGCATAGCTGTGAAAAGGGATGGAATGGATTTTCCAGATGAAAGTCTCCATACAGCAGATTTTCTAAGGTTAAACGCAAGACCTGACTCTATGGTGAAATTGTCCATAATTCGAATTAGTTTCGGTATGAATTTTCTAGATGGTAAGAACACTGCCACATCATCCATGTAGGATATGTGCTGAATGGATTTATTGATATCAGGAATGTACAATCCAGGAAGATTCATCTCTAAAGATTTAAGGAATGGATTTATATATAGAATGAAGAGTAAGGGACTAAGAGGAGAACCCTGTGGAATCGACTTGGTAGGTGTGAATGAGTTTGAAATTTTTCCATTTAATGAAAATTGCAATATGTCTGTTTAATAGAAGGTTAGTAATGATGTTCATTATACCTGTGGGAATGTTCAGACCACTTAGAAGATGTATTAGTTGAGGAATTCTGACTGAGTCAAAAGCAGCTGAAATATCAAGTTGGACAACTATTGGCTTTGACTTTTTATTTTTTCTTGTATAATCCGTAATTAACCTGAATAGACAGAGTGCCTCAGCTGTGGAACTACCTTTCTTTGCAAATTGAAAACTAGAGATAAAAGGCAGAATGAGATTTTGAATTTTATCTTTGATAATTGCTTCAATCAGTTTAACCCTTTAACCGCTAATTATATTATTGGTTGTATGAGGTAAAAATCAAAACTTTTTATTTTCCCACCCCCAAACAAAGAAAAAAGATTATTTTTATAAAACATTTTCCATTAATTTTAATTTCATCCACATATATTTTTATAAAAAATATTTTATTATTTTTTTTTTGTTAGAGAGAGAGAAGTTAAATTTCATTTAAAATGAATTATTATTTATTTAATATATAATAAATTTTATTAAATATATAAAATTAATATCGAATAAAAAAATGAATGAAACAAACGCTCTTTTTTAATTTTTTTAATTTTTGAATGCTGGATTTTAAAAATTTTTATTTTATTTTTTAAAAATTTTAAAAATTTTTTTTAAAATTTTTTTTTTATATTTTATATTTATTAATTATTTTTTAATAAATTTATTTATTATTTCTTATTTTTTTTATTTTAATAAATATTTTAACATTTTAATTTTTTTTTTTCTTTGATTCTGTTTTTTTTTTGTTTTTTCCTTTTTTTTGTGTGTTTTTTTCCTATCTACATCCCATCTCAGAAAAATTTTTTTCTTTATTTATATTTTTCTTTATGTTTTTTTTATTTTTTTTTTTTTAATTTTTTAGGGGGAAAACTTTTACAGAGAAAAAAAAAACAAAAAACAAATTTAAAACAAAAACTTAAAATTAAACTAAAACATTAAAATAAAACAAAAAAAAAAAGACGAGATGCCTCGTAAGAGGCGGTTGAAGAATTAATAATCAATGGAGTCATCGAGATTGGTCTAAGGTTCTCCAGAGGCGATGGGATAATAGCACTCTTAAAAAATGGGACCATCGCAATGGGATAGAGTTGATCAATTGTAAGGGGACCTGAGGCAAGTAGATCAATCATTCTACTCACTATTGGTACTGTGAAGGCTTCAAGATATTTGAACATGAATTTTGGTATTCCATGGATTCCAGGGTGTATTCTATCAGGCATGGATGAGAGTTTAGCTCTAATATCATCATTACATATACTATGAATTGTCTCACAAGAATATATAGATGTATCAAGCACCAAATTCTGTGAAACATCTACTAGCTTGCATTTATAATGATTTAAAATTTGTAAAATCATGTGATGTTTAGTGGTTTAATTATCCATATACTTGTAATAATACAAACTTACCAATTTTATGTAATAAATATAAATCTGATAGTTTAGTATAGTTCAAGTGTAAAGGCAGAGAATCATCTCATCACCAATATACAAATACAAAAAAAATTGTAAACTATGATATTGACTAGGTAGAATAAATTTAGACAAACATGATATATATCTATTTTATTTACCAAATGTTACTTATCAGTTAATTTAGAGGCAGGAACCTTTATTTCATGATAATCAGTATTGTTAATATATATTTTATGTTCAATAAATTTTATTTAATGTTGAAATTATTTGCATTAGTATCTTTCTGGTTAAAGAGTAGAAGTTGAGATTAATAAATAAATACTTCTTTCATTAACATCTGATAGAATGACAGGAATCAGATTATCACTATCTTTATATGTAGAATATTCTAAACGTGCTACAGAAAATATAGATATTGAATTTCATTTGTTTTGTGTTTGAAATGTTAATATTACAAAGTGTTTGCCTGATTGCTTATCGTAAATTATCAAAATCAGTGTCAATTAATGTTGCTGTGGTGAAATCTATACAAAAAAATTTGGTGATATTGAGATCATGGGCATTCACATGATACTGCTAAACTCTGCCCAATTGTAACAATACATACAAAATTATAAATAATAAAGTCAATGTTTACTAAATTTTCAGAAGAATTTTGGGTAGTTTAAAAAAATCAGAAGTTTTAAATGATGAAAAATTTCTATTATTGCTTATGATGTCCTGTAATCCATTGTGAATTAAAAAAGTAAAAATTTTTAATTTCATTAAATTTTAAATTTTTTATCTAATTTTTTTTCAAATCATGCATTACTGAAAGTGTAATAAGAAAATTTTAAATACAGTTTATAGTTTTATGATTGTTGAAAACAAATTCAATCAGTGAATTGAAGTTTTTGAAGTTATATAACAAGAAATATGAGTAAAAGATTTGGATAGATTTAGTATTTTTGATAATCTAATATGCATAGTGGAGAGGAACAAATTAAACTGATCACAAAATTTGGATATTCATTAATTGTATTCTTATAAATTTGATGCTAAATAATAGAAATAATTTTTTATACAAATTGCAAAAAACGTCTGAAAGAGAGGAAAAAAAAGCACTCTGTAAAGTTAATTTTATTATCAGGCAATATTTTATAGTAGTCTAAAATGCAATTGCTTGCCCTTAATCCAATTTATTCCAGCATCTGAATACAAACAACTATACTAAAAAATTTAACAAACTCTTCATGTCATATTATCTAATAATATATATACAACAAGCCACATACAAACTTCTTTATAAATCTTGATTTATTATATGAACTATATGCTCTAACGTTTCAACTATATTATTTTAATAGTCCTTATCAAGGAACAATTAAAAAATATATATAACAAATACCTGTTACCATAAAACTCTTTTAACAAACAATCTTAACTTTTCATTATATTCACTTTCTCAAATACTTTTCTTAAATAATCCTCTATAATTATTTAATTATTTATTTAAACGTTGGAGTATATTTATTATTGTACATTATAATAGTTCATATTATAATAAATCAAAATTTATAAAGAAGTTTGTGTGTGGTTTGTTGTGTATATATTGAAATTAATGGGCTATTTTTAAAATAGAAGACTTATTTTTTAATTTATTTGGATTATCTAATAATATAATTATTATTATTCTATTAAGCTCTATATAAAATTTAAACAAGCAAACTAAAAAGAATTAACAGATATTTATAGGTTTTTTTCTTCTTTGATTTAATCATTAACATATTTATAGTTTTTTTCTTCCTTGATTTAATCATTATTACTGTGCAGTGCAAGATGAAAAATAGCAAGCAAATTAACTTTCTTTTAAATCAATCTGGTTATGATTTGAGACAAAAAAAAAAAAAGAAATTTCACTATGGCCAATAGAAAGCAGCTTTTTTTTTTTTATTGCTCAAATGCCATTTGACTCTAGATCAATTGATTGTATAACAAATAAATGAATGATAATCTATAAATCACAAATATTACACTCCCTTCCCATCTTTAAGTATGTCTCTGATAGTAAAAAAAAAAAAAAAATACAAAAAATCTAATTTAGTTTTTTATTGACAAATAACTGTCTAGAATTTTTTTTTTTTCCATATTTTTTCTGTCATTCACAAAACAAGTTAAAGAAAAAAAATAGGTGTTCTAAATTTTACATTCATTTAATTTCCTGTATAGTTTGGTGATGGTAACGTAGTCGCAGCAGATCTGGAACTCAAAGTCCATGGATTGTGACCCAGTTCTATCATTTCTGTACTCAAACATCTCACAAACTCCTAAGCAAAAAAACCATTTACCTTTTTTTTTTATTCATTTAATGTTAATCTTTTATTTTTTAAAAATAGATTTACACTTATGTTATTATGTATATATATATTAGGATATTAGATATTTAAAGTAATTAAATATTAGATATTTAAAGTAATGTTAAATGGATTTTCTCAAAATATGAAAATAAAGATTGATTATGAGTTAGAAGAAGTTAACAGTTACAAATATCTTGGTTAGATTATTAATACAGATGAAAACATAATGGATGAATTTAATCACAGAATTAAAATTGGTTGGAGTGCTTTTGATAGAAATAGCTTGATACTAAAAGGAAATATGTCTATGTGTTTGAAAAGGAAGGTTTTTAATAAATGTGTTTTACCAGTTCTTACTTATGGATGTAAGATTAATAGAAGAACAATACAGAGACTTCAGACCACTCAAAAAAGTATGGAAAGATGCATGCTGGGAGTATCAAGAAGAGTTCAAAAATGCAATATATGGGTAAGAGAACAAACACATGTTACTGACCTCATTGAAAAAATTTAAGACTGAAGTGGAGTTGGGCTGGGCATATTGCTAGAAAAGATGATAATAGATGAACAATTGAAATCTTAAACTGGATTCCTAGAGATTATAAAAGACCGAGAAAGAGACCACATGTGAGATGGATGGATGAAATAAAAAAGTGTGCAGGGGTGATGTGGTGAAGAGATGCTAGAGATTGGAGAAGATGGATTGAACTTAGAGAGATCTTCATCCTGCAATAATGGTTGATGATGATTAGATATTTAATAGAAGAATGACTAATGCATCCAAATCAAAATACCACTAAAGTGCAAATGTTATTCAATTTGATATTATAATGTAACAGGCAAAACAACTCTCATATGAAAATGCAATTCAAGTGCTTTACTGTTCAAGATTGCCTAAATAACATTTTAAGGTTTTTGTCTTTTGTTTAAATTGATGCAAAAAAAAATACACTTCACACATTTGATATATCTAAATTGCTATCATTACAAAGATGAAGGTCATATTTTTCTAAATTATATATTTTTAAAATTTTCTTCCTTTCAATTTCATCATTAGTAATGAGGGAACTGTATGATCATTCATAAAACAATTGACAATCTCATATTCTGTTGATTACTTTAATTTTTTTTATACTTTTTCTTTTAGTAATGTATGCAAAATTTATAAAGCCTCCAATAAATATGATTTGATTGACGTGCAGATAATATTAATTCAATATTGCTAAGTTGAATGATATAAAAAAAGAGAAACTTGTGCCTGGTTAAATATTGTACATTAAATTAAGAACATTTAAAATTTTTTTAATGATTTAAAAAAGTTTTGTAATGAGCCTATTGTGCAAAAAATTCCATGTGAATATTAAATTTCAAATAATACTAGTTATTAATATAAAAAAATTTTCTTGGCAGTTTTTCTCCCAAACATTCAGAAAATTAATTTCACACAAAGAAACAACAATAATGGTCTTAGGACTTCTTTAAACATTCTCATATTATTTAATTAACATATGGAAAAAAAATCTTTTTTAATTACTTTATAGTTCAAAAAATATCACTCAGAATAATTCAATTAACTTAAGTTAAATAAGTGCTTCTAAAAAAAGTTGTAACTTACCACTGAATAAATATAATAAAATTAAGTTCATTCTATTAAAAAAAAACCTAATGAAACATAAATTGGTTTAAGAAACATGGCTTCATTGAAGTGTGATGAAAATTGACTTTCCTTAAAATTTACATTATAATTTTTAAAATTATAAAGGTATTATTGTTTAATACTAGACTTTCTTTTAGTGTATCATCAATAATTTGAGTCTGATCACAGTGTCCATGCTTCTAGGAATCATAAATTTACTTCTTTTAAGAAATATTGCCACTGCAAATTCATTTGTTTTGAGCTCAATATGCTATTATTTTCAGCAATAAAAATTATGCCAGATATAATTTGATGACAAGGCATTATGTGATCTAATCTATACCTATCATTAGTTATCTTACATATTGATACTATTGTCAAAAATAATGGAAATAAATGCTCATCATGCAGTATTTTTTTTTTGCAATATATAACAATCAACTACAATTCTGTAAAATTTGAAATAAAAAATGTCAGCAGCAATAAATTAAAAATGTAACTAACTATATTTTTTTGCCATTATTAGACTATTCTAGAAAATTGCTTTCATATAGATGAAATTAACTCATGGTTTGTTGGTCATTTTATTCTATAAGTATCAATCTTTCAAAAATTTGACTAATCCTTTTAACATAATGTTGTTATGCTGTAATTAATTTTGTAAGCACCTAATCATAAGTCAATGTATTTTTAAAGAATATAATTAAATTTTAAAGTAAGAATAATAAAAAAAAAACGAGTTTGAAAATTAATGAATAAAACTAAACTATCTATGTAACAAACATGTATTCAATCAGTAATCTCAGATTATAAAGATACTCGAAAAACATTGTCTAAAAGTACAAGAAAAATTACAGAAATTTTATAAAAAGGTACAATCAACCAACGAAAAGTAGCGAAAAGGATTAATAGATACTCCACTAAATAATCAATGTTATATCCTGTGCCAATTAGTGCTGTAGTAGAACGTCCGATTCGGGCGCTATGATAGATCTTGGATCGATGAGAACTATATATATAACCTAAAATACTGCGCTTAACCTTCTACTTTGGACGCTTGGATGTCACACGACCTCCCAAATAACTAACCAAATTATGATGTGGTCGCTAAAGTAAATCTTTACCAGCATTTCTATATTTAGACTTTTTATTCAATTCTAATCTTAACGCATATTTTATTTCTTTACTTGAACATATATTATAAAATGTTATGATCAAAAACTTATATATAAAATGTATAATTGTAATCTTTTTATGAGTTTACATCAATTATTTAAAGCGAAAAGGACTTTTTTAAAACTCAATTTTTAATGAAATGTAATAAAAATTTTGTACAAATAAATTGCTATATAAACGATACCAAAAGCTATATTGTATAAGTATTTAAAATCATAGTCCATTCTTTTATTACTTTGTTTATTTTATAAATTAATACTTTATTTTTATCATTAAATTTTGATCATTTTTTGAGTCTATACTTTTACGTTATTACATGTTAATCCAGGCCTTTTTCCACAGATGTGATATTAAAATATATTACACTTAAGTTAAATGAAAGAAATAATACTAATAATGTATTACAATTGAATATATATTTTTGATACATCTCAAGAAAATATTAGAAATATATTTTATAAATAAAATATACCTCCTACTCCTAATTTTACGCGATCAGCAATCACGCTCACAATGGCCGCCATCTTGTATTTACATTTTTTTTATTTCAAAAAGAGGCCAAAGAAGTTATATCCTTGCGCTGATTTCTCTTTTATAAAATATATTTTTTCATTTATTCTATCCTAAAATATTACCTATTTTTAAAAATTATTGTAAACTTTTATAAAACTGAAGCGTGTGTATTGAGGTTTTATGTTTATTTGTTCAAAGCAGTGAGGCACTAGGATGGACTGATTTGCGAATTCGCGATTTGTTGGATGTGCTGTGGCAAGGTGAATAGTGAAGTAATATTGCTATGGTTTAATTTCTTCTTAGCGTACCCAGGCTTTTACTTACTAAGGTAAGATTTAAATATTAAATTAATTTGTAAATATAAATAGTGCATATTTAAGATAATATAAGTAATTATATTTGTTTTGCAGTATGTTTTGTGCAAATGTCACAATAATTACATACGATATGATTTTGCATTTAATTTTTACGGTCTTGCTTGTGCATGATTTAGCCAAGCTAAAGTGTTCCGTTTAGGCATTGAAGAGCTTAGCTGATTTGGATATGATATTGATGTTCCGAGTAAAACATTTATTATGACAATTTTTAATTAGTTTTAAACTTCTCTTTTGCAATTATTATTACTTCGCGTTCTTGTTATTTATATTTTTAGTCGCTGTTGACTTTTATTTATTTTGTAGTTGTCGAACAAATTCATTCATAGTTGATGTAGGCTGCTCCTTGAACTAACGTTTATTTGTAGTGAATGAAATGGACATAAATTTATTTAATTGTTCAAGTATTGAAAGATGTATTTATGACTTAAAATGTGTGTTTATCCTGAAATGTAATATTTTATAAACACCGCAATTATACTTTGATCTCTTTGCTTATGTAAATATGTTTAGCTATTTGTTTATTAAATCTAATATTGAATGTATCTTGCTTGTACTGTTTTCTTGCTGCCTGTTAAATTTGTTTCTACTATAGAGAAAGCGCTTCCGTGTTATAATTATGACTCGGAAGCGTTTTCACAGTGTTTAATTATAAGAAGCTCTAAAATTTGTTTTCGATGCCCAATACACCTTGAAATTTAAATCTTTACTGATTTTGGATAGTTATTTATAGAAATACGTATAAATATTTAAATGATCGATAAAGTACTGAAATATTTTTGGAAAGTAATCAATTCAAATTTCTTTATCATTTATAATTTTATTATTATTATTATTTATTTGCGTACAATATTGCAGACGATAACTTCTTTATGTCTCAAGAGGTGTCGCTAAAGTTGAAATCATTTTATGTTTGTGTGTTAGTTATATATGTATTCACTCTTGTAATTTTAATTTTGTTAATGAAAATATTATATTCATATATTATAGGCTGATGAATGATAAATTTACGTTTGCAGATAATCTCGTAAAATTTTTTGAAATGAAAAAAAAAACTCATATCGTCTTTAATTTATAAACAAATTTTATATTTTGGGATTAGTTGTGTTAATATTCTATTTAAATATAGTCAAAAATCTTTGTTCACTTTTTCCAATCATTTTATTTGTTAGCGATAAATAATAATAACAGTGATCATTATGATTATAATTTTAATGTAAAATACACCAAATCTTTTCTTTTGTTGCAATTTTAAAACTTAGCAAAAAAGTGGATGGGGAGATAATTGATGGGTTTATTCCGATTTTTAATGTTATGTAAATTTTCATCCGATCCTTTCCATATTTTTAGTTCAACCTGCAATACAGTATATCTTTTATCATATATATGATGCACTTTTAACTAAAAAAAGTCTTTTGCATATATTTTGAATGCAATTTTTTTTTTTTTTTAAATCTGAAAACTCATTTTTATTATAAACAATTGAGAATTGTAAAATTATTTTGCAAGTTTTATTTTTTTAAGTTACATTTGAGGATTAACTAATAATAAAATAATGAATAATTTTAAGAAATTTTTGAAACAAAGTAAGTTTTGCCCCTATATATTGAATTTCAGCTTCTAAGCTATAGATATGAGCTTCTCAAGAATACTGCTGTCCTCATTTTAGATAATTATCCGTATACAATATAATGATGAAACCTACTTTTAAAATAATTTCCTGTTACTCTTAGTTTTTGAAATGCTTATTGTAAAATATGTTGTTTACCACATACCATATGTGTACCTTTGAATTCTACTTTATATATATTTTAAATGTTCTATATATTTTTATGATTGGTTGATATTTTTTTTTTAAAAAAAATAGTTTTCAATTAATGTTTATGAAAATATATATATAAGTTTTGAAACTTTGAGAGATTGACAAATATTTGTTTATGTAGCATCTTGAGATGATGTCTCTATTCCTCCCTGGGGCATTATAGTCTGAGAAGAAACTTATTAGATTATTTATGTTTATGATTTGTTGTATTTAGCTACAAAGCTATCATTGCCATGAAATATATTTAATAATTGTAATAATACCCAATGCAATTAATTGCATGCTGATACTTACATTTTAAAAATGTTGAGGTTTACATCCATTATTATGTTGAAAATTTTGTGAATGGGCAGAAATAGATATTTTTATTATATAAAGTATATAATCTCAAAAATATTATTTTATTTATTGGTTAAGAGAAAATGAATGGCTAGCATTAAAATGAAGGTATTATCTTATTATATAATGCTTGTGAACACTACTTTGAACACTTAGCATAAATCTTTTATTGACCTATCTATATTCATGCACATATGCATGATTATAGGGCAATAAAAGATTTTTGCTAAAAAGTGTTCAAAGTAGTGGATAAATTGTATTTATATAAGATATTACAGCAAAATAAAGGAAGTCATGATTTTTGTAATATGAGAAACCAAATTAGTGATAAGAAATGTACTTCCATAATTGCTAAGAAATAACCTTTACTTGATGACATTTAATAATTATAATGTTGATCCATATAACTTTTTAGTTTGAAACCAAATTTTTGAACAATTGTTTATATATTCTACAGAATATTTTATTTAGAGTTTAATAAAATGAAACTTATTATGCATACATATTAAAAACCCAGGAATATTATTAAATGTATTTGGATTGCTTGCATTTAATTTGGGAAAGAAACATTCAATCTGTCATTAAGCAGTATTATATATATATATCAACAATTGTAGGCTATTTATTATTTATATTTCCTTTTTTTATATACTTAGGATGTAAGCTTTCATTTTGAAAAAACAGAATTGTTTAAAACTTTTTTTAAAATTTGTTTTATAATTCCAGACATGATGATGTGTTTAGATAATTCCCATGATAGAGTAAATTTTCTCTCAAACTTGGATGCATAAGTAAATTTTAATTCTTTATTGGATTCTTTTAAGAAAACCTGTTTTTAAAATTTAAAATTTTTATCTTCTGCCATAAATGTAAATAAATTACACCATTTCTGATCTGGTTAATAATTATATAAATGATAATTGGATAATTTTTTTAGTATATATAATAGTCAAAAATATTCTACCACATTTTGTCTAAGATATAGATTGAAAATATGAATTCAGATTCAAAACTAAGAAATAGTTTTAGAACATTCAGTATAATGTGAATGTTACAATGGTTCTTATGTTTAAAAGAAACTATTTGCATCGGTCATGTGTATGCAAGTACCTAGGCAACATGTAAAAATATGAAAGCTACTTCATTTTTGGATAACTGTCATTTCTTTTTCTTAATACAGAATAAAATTCTCTTAATTTACCATAAATAAAGATATTATAGAATAAAATTTAACCAGAACTAAAACGGAATTTTAATTTTGCTCATTTTTTATATTTAAGTTTTTATAAAAATAAAAATATCATATATAATAACTATTATATATATTAATAATTATACATGCCGTCTTAGATTTGAAATATTAAATGTACTAGCTTAACAATTAAAATAATGTTTCATATTTGATAAGGGTATAAAGTCATATGCTGAAAAAAGCTTATGTATATATATATTTATAATAGTTGCATATATGTGTAAAGATGATAATCTGGATCAAATGATGAGTGCTGATTTAGCATGAAATACGTATATTGGTGATTATTTATCTTTTCGACATATATGTGTTCAGGTTTAGCATGAAATACGTATATTGGTGATAATTTATCTTTTCGACATACATGTTATCAGTGTTATGAGATAAAGTGGAGTGGTGGATTGTGTGAAAGTCTGTGCTCATATACCCTATATATTATATATTATTTTTATAAATTATACAAACAATACATCATAGTGAACTTTCTTTATTTCCATTTTTGGATGCTATTAAATTTATATTTATAATTTTAATTTTTTTTTTAACTCTTTAAAATCTAAATAATATTGGGTATTGTTTTATATATATTTTGTTTGTATGATTATGTGTGTGTTTGTGGTCTTATAGACTACAATTTGTTGGTTTCATATAAATAGATAAAACTCTTTGATAAAAATAGCTGAAAAACAATTAATCTAAATAATATTGGATATTGTTTTATATATATTTTGTTTGTATGATTATGTGTGTGTTTGTGGTCTTATACATTACAATTTGTTGGTTTCATATAAATAGATAAACTCTTTGATAAAAATAGCTGAAAAACATTAAAGAAAGAGTGATAATTTTTCTGCTAGCCAGATGGTTATGCAATGATGATAACGTGAATTATATATTAGAGCAATATTAATACTGAAGTCTTAGCAAGTTGTTTTAATGGATATTTCTGTAAATCACATAGTATTGTAAATTTCATTTAGCATGCAGTTTTGATATTGTATTTCCAATAAGTATATCTATCTAGTAGGTGCTTCATATAAAATATTTTTAAGTAACACTATCCTTTACATTCCACAATGTTTTATGATGATGATCATCACTAATATTAGCCATCTGCAAACTTGTGATGCCAGTCCAACTTCCAAATGAAAAATAAAAATAAAGATCAAGTATATGAAATTTGCATTAGGTATACAAATCAATTCATGAAACTGAAATGCATCCACTTATATTTCATATTTATTTTTTAGTCTGATATTTTATGGTGCTGTCTTATAATCTCTGCAATTTATTTTTTAGCTTATTTAATTATTTGTTTTTAATATATTCTGTTTTAAGGTATATCTTCCTAAAAAGTCAATCAGTATTGGACCTTTGAGATAATCCTTTTAGCATATACAAGGTCTGCCTTTTTCCTTTAAAAATAACGTTTATATATTTTTTTGGTGTTTTTTTTACAGTAAATTCACTTCATATGTTTAATATAACAAATGTGACTTTGCAAGACAGAATATAATGACATCGCAAAGGAATTTTAAATAAAATCTTTCCAGTAACAGTCTTATGCTTCACTTTCAGACAGTAACTGTGATAGAGTTGCAGCATCCAACATGGGATCGGGAGATCCCAGGATTGATTTTGGTGCTCAAACTTCTTATGAACTCGAAAGCAATAAAGCCATTAGCATTTTTTTCCCCATTTAGTTGAAGTAACTGAAATATCTATCTTTTAACTAGTTAAATGGTAGCACGTTAGAGTCCGTAATGAATTTAATCTGTTTACCTTTCTTCATAAAAAAAATTCCATAATATTTAAATTCATTTTCTAATCTACTTTTTAATTATTATTAATAAAATTGTTGAAAGTATTTCTGCTGTGTTGGATGACAATGATATTCCAAGATTTGTGCCTATTTAGTATTCGTAAGAGTAGGTAATGCCACTTCATAGGTTCATATGTTCTTGCAAAAATTCCAATAGTTTCTCCAGGTATCTCATCAGAATCTGCAGCCTTTCCATTTTTAAATGAGAGAGAATTATTTCCATTTTACCAAATGAGATATCTTTATCCAAGTCTAAGTGATGGATAATCATTAAAATCAGCCATCTAAAATCTTAAGTCATTATTTAAAAGGGAATCAAAATATTCCTTCCATTTGTTATAAATATAATCATTTTTATAGAATGTTTTCCACTGATTTAATAAGACATTTATTTTATTAGGTTTATATTTATCTTTTATGCAACTAAAAAGATTCAATCATTGAATTATTGTATCTCTTTGCAGTTTTGATCCTTTATTGCTTATGTAGTCCAATATTTACTTTTATTATTCTACCAATGACAAAATGCTCCATTAATGTTTAATCTAATTACCAATATTTCAGTTATTGTCAATAAAAATTTCTTCTTTTCAGTGAATCCAACAATTTGTTGCTCATATTCAGAAAATAGTTCGTGAGAGAATTCCATGTCCCATAATGCGCAAGTTTGAAATTCCAAATTGATAAATTTATTATTTAAATATTTGTGAAAAGATCGAGCATCAAATTCCTTACAAATACAAATTCCTTACAGATACGTTTGGAGATTTTTTTTTAAATTGCACTATTTCAATTATAAAGCATGCTAATCTGGCCCTGATTAATAATCTATATTTATAAGTGCTTGTATGTTATTGACTTTTTTACGGCTTGTCTCCTGAGTATTATATATTGAGCATCCAAGTTCTTTTATAGCATCTTTTGCCATGTGATATGTAAAAATTCAATAATAACAAAACCATTTGAGGTTTGACATTATTATTACTAATTCTGAACTATAATTTAAAGTCTTAGCAACATATGCATTAAAGTAAAAAAAAAAAACCTATCTTTTAATGGTATTGATGCAATAATTCTATCCAATAAGGAATATAAGCTTTTTTTTTATATAGCTTTATAGTATAAATTCTGATAAAATGACTCACTACACTATTGTATAAATTAATTTTTAATATAATTAGCATTGTATACATTTATTTCTTTAATTAAACTTTCTTCCTCTGGAAACAAATTATATCACTCTAAAATTTTGATAGTGCTTTTTTTAAAAAAAAAACTAAATATTGTCCTGTAATCAGGTTATGAAGAATTTACATCAAATAAAGTTTACATATTCCATTCAATGTATTTAAAACAAAATCGAAATATTTTTATTATTATTGCCTTCTGTTTTGCAACCATTATATTTACAGATACCAGAACGTTATTTACCATTCAAACAAACAATCTGCTAAGAATGGTAACCTAATCAGATTTTAAACTACTCTTTTTGCATTCATCCACCTTTGTTGGCAACAGGGAGATTCTTAATAGATATGCCAAAGCATACAATCATTTTTCAAATGAAATTCATGTTTAAAATCCATTTTCAGACTGACTCATTATTGATTGTACTCTTTTGTGCTAATTTTGTCCCTATTACTGTTTTCAATGTTAGAGGAATTTTTTACATATTCATGCACATTTGCATACAGTGAGGGGGGGGGAGACAATTAGAAACTGGATCACTGCATATATAATTAAAAAAATATAAATGTAATTGCTCAAACATATATCTTTGTCATATTTACTGCATAAAAATGACTAATTGTGAGGCTCATAATAACAGATTTTACAATGACATGTCACTAGAGAGAGTAAAATAAAATTCGATAAAAAATGAAGCATGAGCACAGATAGAGACATAAAGGATTATTTGTATTGGAAGCTTTCAAGATTTTGATGAGCCACTAAATTGTTTTATAAAGCAACAGGAGAAATCCTGGTGAGTACTAAACCCTGGTGAGTACTACTTATTGATAATTCATAATTAATATTCTTATTTTGAAGATCATCCTATCATCTACTGTGAAGTTGCATTCAACTCCTGACTCAAGTCATAATACAATAATATTAGATTCCATAGTAATATATTACTATTGTATATTATCTAGAGCTTAAGCAACCTTATTTTAAGGAATTAATTTAACAGAAAAATAAATTTTAAAAATTCTATATCCTTTTCGCAATGGTAATAAGAGAAATACTTGTTCAGTTTTGTAAATCATACAGAAGTGGCTTCTAAAACAATTAAAACACTGTATTTAAATGATTTTACATATACAGGTACATTGAATTTCATTTATTTGAATACATTAGAGATAAAAAATAATTAAAAAATATACAAAAATTAATTAGAAAAACTTCAAAAATCTCTTTTTAAATAAAAAAATTCTTATAGTCTAAAAATATTGCTTCAAATGATAACTTCTGTCAGGAGTTTGGTAATAAGAAAAAAAAATGTAAGTTTACTTTTCAATTTTAGTTAAATAATTATATAAGTAACTATATATTTAATTAGCCTATTAATTCCAATTTGAAAAAATGAACAGCCACATATTCATTATCATTTTTTTTTTTTACAAATCTTATTCATTCTATGAACCAAATTTCTTTATATCTACGTATAATCTATTTATTCTATAAGTCCATCAATGTTTTGACTATATTCTGTGGTAATTTTCATGGTCTGTGTCAGTTATTCCTACAACATATATAGATTTGTAAATTATTCAAAGATTTATAAAATCATAAATATGTGATAATAATTATTTCCTAAACATTTACAAATCCACATGTAATTCATGTTTAAAAAAATGATCATTAATTAAATATTCTTATTGAATTAAATAACTGGCAATAAGTTTTGTAAACATAAATCATAAATATTTGTGGATTTGTAAATATTTAGGGAACTAGTATTATATATTTGTAATTTTATGTCTTTGTATAATTTATAAATCTGTAAATTCATTTTTTATCATTAGAAGTTGCTTTGATAACAAGATTATAGATTCTATGGTTTATTAAGTTGTAGTAGTTATCATATGAATTGCATTTGGAAACCATCTAGCTGATGGTATTTATGATATATATATATGTCAGAATAATTGGAAATTAATATTGAAACAGAGGTGAACTTATAGGATGATATACATATATATAAAGATATACAGAGGCATCAATTCTAATCACTATACATAAATATTTATGTCCCTTGGTTGTCATACACATGAAAAAAATTGACAAATCACTCAGCAGCCCCAAGTCAACTGATGATGGTTTGTTACCTGAAATGTGTAGATACTGCAGACCAATTTGTTAATTTTTTTTTATGCTTATGACAACCAAATATTGACATTTATTTACATTTCTTTACATCTTTTCACACTATTTTTATTTGTATATTGATGCAGAGAAATTTAGTTCACAGAGTAAACAAGATTTGTAAAAAGTAAATGACAATGATTATGTGAACGATTACTTTTATATATTAGTTAAAGAATAGAATATCTTTTTTTTTCTCATGTGTCATAGCATCAGTCGGAAGCGAACCCGCTATCCCGGGACAACTGCTTGTAAAGCAGCCGTCGCTGACCTCTCGACCACCAATGCTTCACTAGATATCATTTTAGTGATAAAAATGTTACAAATTTCTATAATAAAGTGGTATTCAAAGTGATGAAAAAATTTTTTTTTTATTTTTAAATTGCCATTGATATATATTTCTTATCAATACTAGAAATCATTTTATTTCTCAAATACTTAAATAAAATGTAAATAGTAAATTAGAGTAAATCTAAATTCTATTCATCAACTTAATTGCATGGACACAAGATGGCTTATTATGCAATCTTTAATAAAGAAGTTTTTAATATTTGACGTTTTAAAAACTAAAATTTTCTTCTTTTTTTTTTCTCAAGCTATTAAATATTGTATTGTCATTGATTTTCAATATGATGATATTGAAATATAATCTGTTTTTAGGCAATATCAAAAAAAAAAAATCATTTGTTTGAGATTATATCTCATTTATAAATCTGCAGTCAAAAAAAAAATAATAAAAGGGGGTGAGATGGGGAGAAAGGAAATGACAATTTTATATTTATAAATAAAATATTGAATAATTTTTAACTTTGAAATGTTATTCAGTTACTAATGTAAAATATATGCAGTTTACCGTATTAGATGTTTTTTTTTATTTTATTGAAAATTCAGCATTAAAAATTTGTAAAAAGTTTAATGGCTGACTGAGATGGGATTATGGTGTATAAAAATATTGATTTTTCAATCGTAAATTCCTCTAAAGGTAAAATTTAGAAGAATTTTCGCCTGTGACATTTCCAGTTATGCATATAAATTGCATATGAATTTCAAAACAAGTTGCATTGCTATCTGAATATTTTATCTTATAAAATATACTAAGTCATTGGTAAAAATTTATAGATATAATTTCTATACATTATTATAACTAACTTTTATTATTTATGATCTTCAATACAAATCATTATTGTATAAGGGCAAATATATACATTTGTGTTCATACATACATAACAATATTACTGGTCATTGTAAAATAACTATTAATTCTTCATATTAGCTACTGGAGGACACAGTGATGAAATTATTAATTATGAAAAGGCTGACATGAATTTTTATTTGCAATATAATCTATCAGATTCTTCCAAGTCATTACTTATTTTAAGGTAGTTGAAATTGTTAATTTCATTAGAAATATATAGTTATTTATGTTTCATAACATAGTAGATTATAAATATTTGTTGCAGTAATTATTAAAAAAAATTTCTATCTCTAAATATTTAAGGATAAATTTATTTAAACGCACATTGATTATATAAGTAATATTTACTAAGGCTGTAAACCTCAGGAATATGCGCGAAGATAGGGACCTTTCACACGCATATTCTTGAGCCTTAGTAAATATTTAAGGATTAATTATGATATTAGATATTAATTTTATAGCTGAGAAATTTTATTTTATAGTATCTTAACATCTTTATAATTAAGTATTAAGTTAATGTCTATGAAGTGAATAATATTGTTAGCATTTTTCAACTGTTGCTTATCATCTTGTTTTTTGCACTTAACCATTAATTTTGTTAAGGAGCTGTTAAACAATGGAAAACTATTACTGGTGATAATTAAGTGCTATCTTCCACTCACCATAGAACTTTATTAACTAATTAATCCAACATGTCTTTGAGCAAAGAAGCTGATGTATAATAAAGGTATAATATTGTTTTTTTAAGTTTGGATAAAAATAAATCTTGGTATTTATATAATTTTCGAATTTGGATACATATAGGTAAATTGATTGCATATTTTCTTAAAGAAAACAAAGTGATAAACAATTAAAAAAGACTTTGCTTAAAATTTCCATTTGAAATATTATTTTATATATTTTATATATCCAACACTATGAGTATGAAGATTAAAGATGTTCCCTATTTACTTTAGTACTATTCCGTAGTTTTTATATGATCAAATAAATACATTGAAATAAGAATATTTAAAATTTTTGTTAACATTTTACTTTTGTTGTTTTTCATACACTTTATAATTAGACCCTTTAGATATATATATATATATTTCTGATTCTGCCAAGAAATTGTGTTAAAAATGTACTTTTTCAACAATATATTTTTCAATAAATTATATATTTATAAAAAAAAATACAAACATATACAAGCAAAATTAGCCCAAATTCACAACTCAACCAGACTAGCCAAGAAAATAAACTCTAAAACACTACCAATGGTTTAACTGTTACAAGCAGACTTCTCAAGTGTAAAGAACTACAAAATAACATACTTAAATTAAACATTACCCACAATTCCACTTACCTCCCATCCATCCTTAATATTAAAAGAACTTTTAAATAAATTAATTGCTTCAGAATCATACATTTTTAACAATAAAAATTCTTTAGTTCTTTTTTTAATTTTATTTCTCTCAAAGACAACAACCATAGCTTCATGAAAATTAATAATGTGGCCTGTGTATAATGTGTAATGTGGAAAGATACAGGCCATATTATTAATTTTCATGAAGCTATGGTTGTCTTCTTTGAGAGAAATGAAATTAAAAGAATTAAAGAATCTTTATAGTTAAAAATTTATGATTCTGAAATAGTTACCTTATTTAAAAGTTCTTTTAATATTAAGGGTATATGGGAGGTAAGAGAGGTAATGTTTAATTTAAATATGTTGATATTTTGTAGTTCCTTACACTTGAGAAGTCTGCTTGTAGTAGTGAAACCATTAGTGTTTTAGAGTTGATTTTCTTGGCTAGTCTGATTTAATTGTGAATTTGGGTAATTTTGATTATTTATTGAATAGTTTAGTTTTATAATTTTAAATATATACAAATATTTTATAGCAATTTTGCTATAAATATATGTAGATTTAAAAGTATAATAATAATAATTTTAAAATAACTAAATTACTTAAGATGTACTGCTGAAAAAAAAAGAAAAAATAATACTATTTATTGCCTATATAAAATCTCAAATTAATATAAAAAATAGTTTAATTTTAATCTAAAGTTAGTATAATTGTTAAATATTATAATATTAATTATCTGGAGTTGTTCCAATTTGAAAGAAGGGATCTAAAAATGATCCCAAAAAACTATAAGGCAAAATCAGGGTTAGACAGTATTTCAAATTTTTTTGAAAGGTATAGATATAATTCTCTATTATTTCAAGTTTAGAGATATATACCAATTTTCAGTATGGATTTTTCTCCAAGTAAATCAGTAGAGATAAATCTGATACAAATATGTCCTATAGCTAATGCTATAAATCAGGGGTAGGGAAACTCTGGCCCATAGGTCAAGTCCAGCCCTCAAAAGCTCTCAATCAAGCCCCAAACACTTTCACAAATATGTATAAAATGGATCTATATAAAACTTCTATTTAAACCCACACATAATGTAATGCAAATATTGAATTAAAAGTTAAGTAAAATAAAATATTTATTTTCTCAACTACATCTTTTTTTCTATCTAACCTTTATAATAATTTTATTTCATTCTATCAGAGGTGCAATATTTTAATAAATCTGTATTTATCATATATTATAACACAGCAAATGTATTGTGTGGTTTATCTGACTACAGATTTAATCTACATTGCTGAGAACATTTTGTTTGTATAATCCATTTTCTCAGATGAACATATAACTAAAAAATAAAACTAGAATTTTACTTTATTATTATTTTGCATTTACTTTTTTTTTTTTTATTAGAATGGCTATACAGAGTAAGATTAAAAAAAAAATGGCAAAGAAAGTCATATATTTTGAAAAAAAAAAGGACCAATGCATATTTCTTTTATAGAAATAAATAAATCAATGTGTATGATATGTTTGGAAAATATTTCAGTTAATAAAGAACACATTATTAAGAGACAATATTTACCAAATATTCTGAATATAACAACATTATTGGGGAATAAAAAAATATCAGAACAGAAAAATTGAAAGGAACTTCAACAAGTAGCTGTTATGTTTTATAAAAAGTACAAACAAGTTAGAAAATTCTGTGAGAGCAATTTATTGTTAAAAAAACATTACAAAATTCAAAAGGGAGGTTTATAGAAGACTGTATTCTAATCAGATGGCGATCATGTGATGCTTAATGGTTTAATTGTATTCTAACTACTGTAGAATTAACTTATCCAGAACATATGAAGAAATTTAATAATATATGTCACGGAGATAAGTTTAATTAAAAAAATTATAAATTAATGTGAAACAGTCATTAATAATAATGATGTTTCACAAAAAAATCATTGCCTTCATTTAGAAGGGGAAAATTGAAATTGGCCTGTCAGGTGAAAAGTTTGCACAGCATTAATGTTTAGAGGTAAATTAATTAAATTTTTGATCAAATATAGCAGGCTAATTTTTAAGTTGATAATTTTGTATGGCCCTGACAGAAACATGATTCCCCACCACTTCTATAAATAAATAAGATTAATTGGATCTAATATATTTTGAACTTAGTAAGACATTTAATATGGTAAATTGTAGCATATTATTATCTAAATTAGATTATTTGGGGTTTTCTTTTTGTCTTTTATTATAGTTTAAATGTGGAATCTCTCAAGGTAGCATTCTTGGACCTATTTTATTTTCGTCACATGCTTATGATATATCTCAAATTGTTAGCAATTTTAGTTTTCTGATGATATAAAGTTATTTCTTAGAATTGATAATTTAATTGATCATTTATGCTTGCAGAATTCTGTAAATAGCTTTGTGTTTTGGTGTAAAAAAATATCAGATGATTGCTAATATTAAAAAAAATATTCATTGTCTCATTTTGCAATAAAACATTACTCAGTTTTTTCATTTTTCAATTAATAATATTGTATTTCTAGAAAGGATAGGATAAATAATTTAAAGAACTGGTTCAACTCACACCAATGAAATTATTCTTAAGTCCAACAGAATTACTGGAATATAGCAAATTTAAAAATGATTTTACATAAACAATCATGCATTTATTTATTTTATATTACTTGTTCATAAAATTAATTATCGTTCTCTTGTTTGGAATTCTAATACAAAATGTTATGAGAAAAGATTGCAGAATATAATGAAAAAGTATTTTAATCATGCAGGATTACAATTACTTAATGACTAGTGATATGTATCTTATGGAGAAAAAAAAATGTTGAATGCATGTATTGTTTCTAAGCAAAATTTTTTTATTTAAATATGAAGAATCAGAATTTATTCATAATATTAGTTATAGAATTCCTAATATAATGAGAAATAATGCCTTATTTTATATTAAAAAATATCATAATTGTTATAGAAATTCTGCCACGATTATAATGCCCATGTTGTATTTGTATAGTAAGATATTTTTGGACGTTGGTATGTTTCATTTGAATTTTCATAATTTATAAATTTAATTCTTGATTTGTAAAAGCTGTACTATAATTAGATTGTTACTTGTCTGTTGGAATTGAAATTGAAAATTTAAATATTTAGATATATATATAATACTATTTATAGATTTAGTTTATTTTGCAACTAAGCCAGTAATGATATCAATTTAGAAATTTGTCGTTTTTTTTAAAACTGAAAGTCTCCATCTATTGAGCAAAAGTTTACCTCAAGTTAAAAAAATTATATGAATATATTCACTTAAAAGGGAAGCCTATTATGTATTAACTGAAAAAAGTGAGATACATGAGGTAATAGTAACATTATTGAATACTTCATCTGTCCTTTTAAAAAGTATTAGGATGCAATTAAGAAAATTTTAAATCTTGATATTTGTTTTAAGTCTGATTCCAAAATCAGTCTAATATATATATATATCTGGAAAATTCCTTGCTTGTATTGCTTGCTGTTTTTTTTTTTTTTTTTTGGTTAATATAGATAACTTTTTTTTTTTTTTCAAAATTTAAAATCAAGTTAAAAACCCCAAGTTTTTGAATTTTGTTCTCTGATCATGCAATGTTTTGAATAATATATATTTTTATCAAAGAAATAATTGTTTATTATTATATTAAAGATAATTATTAAGATTTGAGAAAATATTAATATAATGCAAAGATATCATATACAAATAAAATGTCCATTAATTAATAAATATTGTAATAACAATAAAAATAATAAATATAATGGGGATTAACTATTATACATAGTCTTTTAATTCAAAGTACTTTCTGTTAATTCCTTAAGACTCTTCAACTGTCATTTTAATTCCAAAAAACCAAAAACATAATAGAAATAAACATCATCCATTATGTTCTTTTTTTTTTTTTTAAATTTAAACAGCAGTTGAAGAGGGTTAAGAAATTAACCAAAAGTACTTCAGATTTAAAGACCGGGTATAATAGTTTAAGCACTTATATTTATTATTTTCTATTGTTATTACAATATTTACTTATATATATACTTTTATTTTAAATATTCATAGCAGTGGTTCTCAAATAAGGTTGAAAGACTTCTAAAAATTAGATATTATCTTTCAAAAATTGGTGTAAAAATTCATTTTGGTTTTGCGAATAAATGCTGTGTCAAGTATAAAAATTATATATTTTTTAACAAATTTTTTTGTAGAAAGTCATTGAGCAGTATGGCATAACACATTAAACTACTGAAATAATGGATGTATTATATTAGAAAAAGGTGGTACATGTATATATTTTTAAAAGTTTTACATGTAATTAGTAGTAAAATATTAAAAAAAAAAAAATCTATAATATAGATGTCATTAATTCATCACTTTTGATTTCCAATCTTTCTGGAATAGTGGTTTTTCTGAATTAAGAATAATTCATCACTTTTTTTTTACTCTAACCATTTCACTATAAACTTTCCATTATCTTTAAAATATCACTGTACACATGGAAACTTAAATATTAAAAGTAATGTATATTATTTTAATTTCAATAATATATGTGCAATCATTTTATATACTTATTTCATACAATAACTAGGATGGCACAGCTGCTTCCCTATTGCCTTCGGTGCTCAACTCCTGGGTCTCACTTCACTCACATTTTTTCAGCAAAGCTTATGAAAAAATATTTATTTCTAACACTTTTTTCCATTTAATATATATGGGATGTTTTTGAAATTCCAGCTGTATTACATTAAAGTTGGATAAATTTAGAAAGAATGATATCAAACAGGTATATGTAGGATATAAAATTACCCTGATTTAATGCTCATCACGGCTGATTTTTTGCAAAATTTCTAAGTTCTATTTCTGAAAGCAGATTATTTATTGCCATAAGAAAAGAAAGATTGAAGAATGCAATAACAAAGAGTCTATTATCAATGTTTTCAAATTGTTTTTTTCCAAAGACAAAAAAAAATGCTGAAAGATTCAAATCTCTTAAGGTTTTTTTTTCATATGTCAAGTGTGTTGACTGGAAAGTGAACCCAGACCAGCTGCTTTCCCAACTTTCAACAATAATCTAATGTTTTACATAAAATCATCACTTTCATTACCTTTATAAAGACTCTAGAAAAACATTTAATTTGAAAAAATTAAAAAAAAAAAAACTATCTAAGTTCATATATTTTAACAAAATTATAAAATTACTTAGAAAATTAAGTTGTGTTTTTTCTGCATTAAGTAAGTCCACATCAACTATTTCATAAAATGCAACTTTATTATTTTTATAAAAAAAAAATATTTATTTAAGCTAGAGCAAATTTATTGCTAAATATAAATAATTGTTAATACTTCTCTCAGTACTGTATTTTTTACTACATATGCTCCGTTTGTGTGAGATTTTTAACAACTGTTTGTTCTTTTTACTAAGGATGAGAATTTTTAGTGAACTGCATCATTTAGTTGTATTTCCATTTCACTTATCATTTTATTTATGTATGATAGATAAAATGGATGAAAAATTTATATCCGGAAGTGAATTGCATCATCCTTTAGTTTTATATCCATTTCACTTATCATTTTATATATGTAGGATAAATGAAATGAAAAAAAATATTTTATTTTCAAAACTGCTATCAATTTCATGTTGCAATCTAATTCAGAGATATGCTTTTTCCATCTAACCCTCATTTTGCTACATTGTGTAGAAAGATAGAATGTTTTTTTTTTTAAGTGTCATAGCATCGGCTGGGATGCCCGCAACCCGGGCAACTGTCTGCAAGTGCAAGGCAGTCGCGCTGACCTCTCGACCACCAATTTATTGTTGTTAGTTGATTATAAATACTTTTCTATTCTCTTCGGAACATCCCTTAAAAAATAATGAAAACATAGGACTCACAATTAAATTTTTTAATTTAAAAGTATTTATTTAAATATGTTTTTTTCATCAATTTTATCTTGAAACAAGTAAATGTATTAATTTATTAACTGTAGTATGTTATTTTTTTTTAATGTGGATAAATTCAAGAAAAATCTTAACTTATATAATGATAATGACTTGTGATTGTGAAAGGATTACAGATTATTTAAAAACGTAATTTTGCTCGGGTAAAAAAGTTTTTAAATTATATGGAACTGGATTAGCAGTCTTAAAATAATCTGCTATAGGACAAAGGTTCCATCAGTCTTCGAAGAGGCTAATGGAACCATTTATTTCAATGATTTTCATTTTGTTTTCTTTTTAACTAATTAATAGTTAAAAATCAAGATTGAATGGCTAGTCATATTGCTGTCAACCAACTTCTTGAAAGAAAAACCTTATACCGGTTTTGAAGTAGAAAAAAATTCCAAAGTTTATTTATCTCAAATTTGAATCTGTGTTATGAATATGGTGATTTGCATGGCTATTCCAACACGATAAAAAAAATGGTAAGAGAAAGGAAAGTACTCTAAAAATGATTTTTGCAGTGACTGTACAAACTAATCTGTAAACCACAAACATGTCCACATATAGAAACATGCTGGTCCAATTTCCTTTTCACTTTATTTTATGATGTCTTTTAATTTCGTCAAAAGAAAATTTTTATTTCTGAAATACTTCAATACCATGTCTAATTTTAGCTCTCCAAGGTATTCACTTCTCTGCCATATCTTCCCAATGGAAACAATTGACATTGCATTTCTTTAGAATATATTTGAGATAATCTTTATAACGTAGACAGGGTTTAACTTTCATATGAAACATCCTTTTTCTTTCCATTGCTCATTCATTTAACATGTCCAATCCAATAAAGATATGATTTTGCATCCTGCAAACTGAAGAACAAATTGATTGGTTTTACGATCTGCCATTGTATTTTTAAAATTTTATGGAATATCTTTAAATAAAACTTTTCAAATGCCTTTATGTTGCACCGATATAACATCCAAGTTTCACATCCATGCAATAAATTAGGTAAAATAATAGCTTTATATGCAGCTAACTTAATTGTAGTAGTTATTTCCCTATGATAAAATATTCTCTTTTTCAACTTGTTAAAAGCAGCAGCAGCGCTACATAAATCTAACATGATTAAAAAAATAAAACTATCTCAGAAAACTCTTCAGGTGAACATATGGGATTGGCTCAGGTGAACATATAGGATTGGCAATTTTGAGATAACTCAAGTAGATCAATAATTTACATCAATTTTTAAAGAATCTTGGCATTAGGGATTTCAATGTTACATCATCAGATTTTTAATGATGTGGATGGTTGAAGAATTAGAGGGTGGAATGGATTGAAGTGTGTCCGTTAAAGTGTAAGATTTGCTATCTTAATATAAGCTGGGCACTGATTACATATATGTGTGGGAAATGATGATCTGGACCAACTGATGATTGCTAGTTCAGCATGAAATCCATATATTGGAGATCATTTACCTTTTTCACGGGTGGTGTAATGGGTATTGACTGTATGAGATAGAGTAGCAAGAGAACTTGAAATTCTGTGTTCAAATCCCCTTTATTACATCTAGACTTCAGGTATATAAAGTTAGGTGTATTTAAAATATTATTAAATATATATATATTTTCAAAGAGTAATATGACTTTTAATTATTTTTGTTAATAAACTGATTTATTTTTTTAAAACCAAATCAATAAATCTTTAATAAAAGCAGACATAAATCTTATAAGTTATCAAGTTTTGTTATTTTACTGTGCTTTTTTTTAATCTTTTCATTGCACAGCAAGTAATGATGTATTACTGCAGATTTTGTTTTATTTCTGATAATTAGAATATAGCATTTAATCATTTTAAACTTAATCCTGATTTGTGTGTGTATTAACTTGATAACAAATTAATTACGCTCTAATTAAAACAAATTTTGATCACCATGCAGATTAGTAAATAAGTTGATTCCAAGTTAATTTATTAATGGAAAAAGAAATAAAGTTTTAAATTTCACTTAATTTTATACTTTTTTTTTTTTTAAAATTTGAATTAATCAATTTCATATTTTAAAAAATTTAAAAGCTGTTTTAAATTCAAATAGTCTAGATCAGTGGTGGCCAATCCTGTTGTTTTTTGTCACATGTGGTGAATTAATTAAAAAGTGTAATGAATTTCAAAAATGCTGTGAAAGAAAAAATTGAAACAAGAAAAAAATAAATCAAACAGAACAAAATATTGTACATAAAAAGTGCTTTTTGCATCTGATTTTTTTCACTTTATATCCCAGAACTATACCTTGTTTATAGTGTAGAACCAAAAATATCAGTTCATATTAATGGCTAATGATTACTTTATAACACAATCCAAAAGAGGAATTGCAAAAATAACATTAAGAGACTGATGTACAATTATTTTTTTATCTATTGATTTCATTAGTTGTGATTTGATTTTTAAAGTATTTTATATTTCCAAAAAAATTAGTTTGATGTTATATATTTATTTAATTTTTAATTTACCAAATTATTTTTATATTTATGCCAGGTTTTACTTCTCATTTATCATACTAGCCCCCCCCCCCCCAAAAAAAAAAATAGCAATGCTATGTCTCCATCATTTGTTTGGAAGTCTTTATGCAGATATCAAAATTTATTGACAATAGTTAATCCTGCATACTTTTTTAAAGCAAACATATATATATAATGTAAACATTTTCATGTATATGCATAATAAGTACATACCTATGACACATTTTCATTTTTAAAGTTCTACACATTAAAGCAATTACAAAAATAATTTACCCCCTCCCTCCTGCCAAATAGTAATGCAGTTATAATAAATTGAGAGAACACATTCAACCATATTCAAATCTGTGTTTATGTTTGTGAATGTGATCACTTTCTCTTAAAAAAAATAGCAAACATAATCTGTTTTATTTTTGTGATGAAAATTGATGATGAAATTCTAATATCTAAGCTATGTTTCATTCATAAATTTAATGTCAGCATCAATTTTTTTAAAATTTTGTTAATGATGATAGCAATTCTTTTAAATCATTATAATAAACATTAGGAAGTACACTATGAAGTACTTACTTTTTGAAGTTCTTATTGATTTCTGAATCTTTATAACAATCTCTAACTTCTACTATACTGTTTGATTTCTAGAAGGCTTAAAATCCCCAACTAGTGCCTACTCATCTCTGGCTTGCACTGAGTGACAATACTGTATGGAGAGTTTTGCCTCTTTTAATAACAGTTAAAGC
This sequence comes from Epiperipatus broadwayi, assembly GCA_028023455.1. Taxonomy (NCBI): domain Eukaryota; kingdom Metazoa; phylum Onychophora; class Udeonychophora; order Euonychophora; family Peripatidae; genus Epiperipatus; species Epiperipatus broadwayi. The sequence continues at coordinate 218,113 of JAQFVV010006599.1, read as the reverse complement.
AAGCATAAGAAATGGTGATCACGTGATGTTTATTGGCTTAGAACATTTTTTTTCATATTCTCCATATCAAATTTAATGCTTTTTTTAAAACATTTTAAAATAAATACTCATCTTGCTAAGTATATATATAACTTTAATACTGTAAAGAGTGTAAATAATCATACTACAAATTTCTTTTTACTTATTTACCACTTTGGATTGCTAATTAATTTTTATTACATAATTGATTAACTTCACCATATAATTGTTGCCCTGCTTAGTTTGTTATATGGTTTGGAAGAGTAGCAGACTGTTGTGCTTAATAACCATTGTCCCAGCCATGTGATTTCCTACATTCAAACTCCTTATGAATTTCTGAACAATAAAACCATTCAATCATTTATTTTAATTATTTTTTAATGGCTAGATTAACTATCTCATAGAAGTTTTCACAATTTCTTACCAACTCGAAAGGATTACTATCATAATTTAACTTTGCATTTTGCAATCACAATAACATATTTTTAAATTTGTAAAATCTAGTACAGAAATGTTCTATAACAGTGCACAAACATGCATGAACAGCTTATCTGAGATTAAACTATAGAGAAGGTTCTTCAGTATGAAAAAGTGTCTGTCATACAAGCATGGACTTAAACTCAGAGGTAAAAAGCCAATAAACTCACCATCCTTACTGTTGTATATTAATGAGCAATTCATCCATGTTCATTTACATTATGAATAATCATGTAGTAATAACAGTATGGAGTGACCATTAGGAATTTGCCTTTTTTTAGTTTCTTTAAAGCTCCAAAGGAGTATCAAATTATCTTTCAGTTAACAGCAAACTCCTTTTTTGCAATTCATATATATATACACACACAAATTCAATACCTATATAAATACTTACATACATCAAGAGATATATTTTAAACATTGTAATATTGAACTGATTGGTTACTAAGTTCAATTACAACTAATTTTATGTACTATTTCAGGAGTCGCCAAACTTTTTTGATCATAGACCCCTATATAATTTTTCGAAATCTCCATTGACCCCCAAAAAAGTAATTTTCAGTTAATTAAAATAAAACTATCTATTAGGTACTGTGTTTGTACATTTATTTTATGATTTTAAACATTTATTAAAGTAATTTTACATTGTGTAACAATAGTTTTATGAAAAATATGTGTGATTTGCATATTAAGAATTGTTTTTCCTTCAACCCCCAATCGACCCCCTGGCTCAGATCAACCCCTATTTTTGTTAAATAGACCCCTGGGGGTCTATATAGACCACTTTGGCGACCTCTGTACTATTTGTTTGAAAAAAATGCAATGCCATAATGGTATATATATATCTTATTTATATATTACTATAAAAATGAATAAATTTATAATTTTATATTTTTAATATATGGTATTGAACACAGAACACATACTTTGCATGACATTCTCCATTTCCATCATTTTTCTATAAAAATTAGTAGTAAATTTATAATTTTTTAAAAATCCTATGGTTCTGAATAAATGAGAATATATGCTTATATGTCTTCTTCTGTTTTCATCATTTTTTTCAGTGTCTACACATATTTATATCACAAAGGTATCACAAGATTCTTTGTTTATTTTTTTTCAATAGCCTTTTTTTGACATTAGGCAATGAAATTTATGTAAAAGTATATGATTTTATATATTATACAGATTATAATGTCTGTTATGATTAGGCAATGAAGTATATATAAAAGTATATGTAGATTTTTTTTTTCTTCTCAGAAACATTTTTAAAAAAATTAATTGATGGATATATACAGTATTTATCATTAAAAAAAAGGTAAACAAATATTCAACTTTATTTAAGTTTTTTTATTTTTTTATTACTGGATTTCAGTTAATTTTCTTTTTTTAAAACTGAATGTGCAATTAATTGCAATCAAGAGCAAAGAATGAGTTTTTGTGATATTTTCTGTACACAACATTTCTTTCATGATTTATTGAATTTTAATAAACTATTAAGTCCATTTAAATAAAATTTTGTTGATTAAATAGATACCAAAACTGAATTTAATCTATGCACGTCTCTAAAACAATGCATTATTTCATTTCTTAAAACATTATTCTTATTTTTTTTAATCATCACATTGTTTTATTAATAAGCATCAAGAATTTCAAAATAATGAATTTTTCATATTAAATAGATCATATTCAACTCAGTTAACTATCCAATTATTGATTGGCAAATGAGTAACTAGCTATTTAGCTACCAAGTAATTAATGCCTTTTATTTTTTGATGTACTTTCTTTTTGGATTGTTGCAGATATTTTATGCTTCAGTGGACTTCATTACTTTTTATGTAAATTAAAAAAAGTCTTCATGTTGATTCAATCAAATTGTAAGCACAGTTTTTTGGATGTTGTTTTTAAAAATAAATATTTATTTACAAACATAAGATTTATTATAATATTTGCATTAAATGCATACTTACAATAGTATATTTTAAAATATACTATTATATTTATCAGATGTTGTTTTCAAATAATTCTGTATGATTATAAATTTTTTCAGAATTTGAAAGCTAATCCCTATATAGGATGAATTCTAAATGATATGATTTCAAGTTAATAATTATGTAGTATTAAAAATATTTAATAATTAATTTTTGTATATATTCTATAGAGATAGTGGTTAAGTATCTGTTTGTCATATCAGTGACTTGAAGTTTTGAATTTGGGGCTGGGTGAAAATTGAAAATTTTGTTAGATCACAAGTGTATAAAGAATTTTTTTTTTATCCCAGGTAACTAGTCATAGAAAACCTAATTAGTTAACTAGTTATTGTTTGATAAATAGATATCTATTAATTGTAGCTGGAGACTAAAGATATTAAATTAACCTGGATAGTTAAATGAGAATCGATGCTCTGATTAAAAACACTATACAATTGCAATATGATGTACTGGTGGAAAGGATAATGTTTTTCAATTGTTTCTTTTTTTTTTTTTTTTGTAAGATAACTAGCATTTTTTTTTGTTAGGTAAATTATCATTATTTTTATACATTGTGTATTTTTTTTTTTAGTTATTTGAAACAATTTATTAGTTAATATTTTTTTCCATAAATTAGATTGAAGGATTAATTTTTATAAAGAATATTATAATAACTGATTGAATACAAATATAATTTTTTATATACTTGGAGTTTTAGATGTAACTTATAAGGGACTTGAACACAGAAGTTCAAGCTCTCCTCAACTATTTGCTCTATTTCATACAACCGATACACATAACCAAATACATGTGAAAAAGTTAAATGATCGTTATATGCATTTCATGCAGAAACAGCTCTTATCAGTTGGTCTAGGTCATCATATGCCACATACATATAATTAGTGCTTGGTTTTTATATTAAGATAATAAATCTTCAGGTTTTAATGGACAGGCTTCAATCTACTCCATCCTCCAACTCTTCAGCCATCCATACCATTGAAAATCTGAGGAATCCCTCAATTATAGAACAGAAAAAGGGATATTGTAAATGCAAAATATTTACATTTTTTTCTGCTATTTATTGCAATTTCAGTTATATAGAAAATTAAAATACACTAGTTGATTCATCAAAAATTACTAGTTGACTAATGTTAAAAAATGTTAGAAAATATATCAAATATGAAAGCATTTGTCACTGATTGATTTTTTCATTTCTTAGAGAGCAATTTATACTTCTTCACACTTACTGGGCAACTACATTATACATTCAATCATAAAAATTTGTATTCAGATTAATTTGTTTAAAACTATTTTAATTGATAATACTAATACTTTTTTATTGCAACAATGATATTTTAATAAAACAAAGTTGACATTTATTTATGTTTACAGTTTGATTTAATCATGGAAGCAAAGTATTTGAAGTGGTAACATGATAAATAATATGAAGCTTGTATATATATTAGGTAGTATGCCGCAAAATATTTGTTTTGATTATCCTGCTGACAAATTTTCATGCAGAATTATTTTTTTTTGTCCATTTATTATTTATGGCTAGTTTTATGTGGTAGCAATGTAAGATTCTTATAGAAATGGGACTATTTGCTACCCTATTTGTTCTTGGGGCACTGAGATAAGACTTTTCATAATAGGACCGATTCAATTAAAACAAGGCTGATTAAATGTGTGTGTTTAAAGGGTACTCTATATGTTCATCATCATAGAATTAATGTACATTTTTATATCCCTGAGCAAGAAAGCATAATAAATGTACTCTTAGGAAATCAAGGTCAAAGAGCATTTAAACAACAAATGGTTTTGTATGTTATTTAAAAGTATCACTTGTTAGTGGAGATGTCTACTTGTAATCAAGCATGAATTGTTTTTTAATAATTTGATTCAGAAAGAATTTTCAACATTGTCGCAGCAAGGCAGCACATTTCAAGATTTGACTAAGGAAATTAATTCCTAGACTAACAATTTTCTTCTCATTAAATAGAATGCTGAAGATCAGTAAGAATGACCAATAAGAGGCCCAATATTTGCACTTGAATATTAGAAATGATTATTTGCAACAGAAAATTATTATGGCATTATTAAGTTATGTTTTTGTTGACTAGCTATAATTTTTTAGCGCATTACAAGAAACAGTGGAGATAGTGAATGAGCTCTGCTAAATCTTTCTTTGCCATTTTTATTTTCCATGATATTGAACTTATGGTATGCTATTTATATTTTTTGTAATCAGGTTTGAATTAGGATTCACAGATCATCTTTTATTATAACCTCTCTGATCACTAGACATAATACTCAACTATAGCTTTTGTTGAGTTGTATCAATAATACAGAATTTGATTGTTGTTACATCTGGTTTTCTGAGGCAGTGGATTGACATTTTTGTTGCATATCTGTCCTAGCTTTTATGATTTTATGCATGCTATAACATGGACTATACTTTTGAGAAATTATGAATGTATTTTATAGTAAATTCTATAGAAAAAAACTTTTTCAATAGCTACCATGTAAGAAAAGTAAGGGCGACATTACTCACTAGTTTTCCCAACTGCCAGTTGGTAAGGGTTTCAAGATTTTTCTATCTTTGTTTTACCCGTTATCTAAGAACAGCTAATATTTTTTTAATGAATCAATATATTTGAAATTGGGAAAAAAAAACAAATCATGGAACATGGTAAGCAAATATATTATGTCACAAATCCTTTTGTCTTTTACAGTAATCCTTTATAATATAAAACAAATCACTGACAGATTGACTTTACTATCAATGCCTGTGTAATCATGATTTTAAACCTAAAATACAATTCATAAACATTTCATAAAATGATGGATTTTACTGCTTGTATATAAATCTCTTTTTTAATTCTGAGCTGTTGATTCAGAGACTGGCTGGCAGAAAGTATTTGCTTTGATAATGGACAAGCTAATTCCAATATTATAGAAGAATTATTATGATGCTTTCTATTGTCAATTAACAATCTGAATGGATTTTTAATAAGAAAAAATAAGAAGTGAAAATTCAGAAATTATCACTTAAAAGTTTCTTGTGCAGGTAAAAAAACATTCTGGTTAAGTTCATTACAAATTAGAGAATCATTATTACTATATGACATATTAACATTTTTTAGATATTAAAACAAACATGAAAATCATCTTTACAATCAATTTTAAATTTGAAATTAGTAATTTTCTTATATTTAATGTAAATTATTGTACACTTATAAAAAATGTAACAACCAGAGTTGAAAAAATTCACAAAATATTAAACACTAATATTATTTTGTCAAGCGCTTTTGGTACCGTGTACCGTGTACCAGACTCATGGCAGTCACCATGGTTTGAAAGTGCTTGGCGAAATAATAATAGTATTAAATATTTTTGGAATTTTTTCTACTCTGGTTGTAACAGTACAATAATTTACATTATTTAACAGAATTATTATGTTATTTATTTATTTATTATATTTAATGTGCATTTTAAAATTTATTTTAGAGATTAAAATATATTTACTTTTTATTCTCTTTTATATACTACATATATTATCTTTGCATTTTTTTAAGCACATGTATACAAAATTTTATGTTATATATAAATTTTGAATGGTTTGCAGCTTGAGGATTTATATGAAGTTTGGGCACCAGAAATGATAGAATTGATTCATGATTATGAACTTTCAACTCTATAGAGATCACCATTCTATCATTGCATTAAAATACCATGCCAGGCATTACATGATTAACTTTACAAATATCCAAAAAATCCAAACATGCCTTTAAAGAATATTTTGCATGTAAAATATTTGTAAAATATTGAGTCTAATATTTCATTGTGGTTTATTTATTTTTTTGTTTATTTCAATTCTTGTATAAATTAAAAAATGTATAAATCAACAAAAGCTTTCATAAGAACAGTAGTATTGAACAAGATGTCTTTTAAGTTCATTGTTTTAGGATTAAATATATGATCCTAATGTACAAACTAAGACGAATCTGTTCATAGTAAATTGAAGTTAAAAAGAAACCATTGTAAAATTTAGCAAAGTTTTTCTTTTTAATTATTTAAATTTTAACAAAAGTTAATCTGAATATAAGTCAATAGTGCAAAGTTTTGTTACAGAGTTGTAGCAAAAGTTAAGGAGATGGAATTCATATTATTTTCCCCCTTCCATAATGGATGTTTGCTATGATATTAGATTTATTGAAGCATTTATATATTTGTTATTATAAGTTGATTTTTTTTTTTTTTTGCAAGTTAGTATATATTTCTTAAAGAACGGTTTTTTTTAATCTATATATTTCTAAATAGTTTTTTTAGTTTTAAGGTGTTCTGGTAATTGTTGAATACTTATACCCCCCCCCCCCCCGAACGGTTTGATTGCCGAGAGGTCATGATGTTCGAGCATTGGAAATGGCAGAGCCATATTAATCTACTCTTAGACTAAACATTTGTAAGGATTTAATATTTTTAAATGAGAAATGTTTTAAATAATTGGATTTCCTTAATAGTTATTCTAAACTATTTTGAAAAGTCAATAATATCCACTGCGTTATTAAAAGAAAGAAATCTTGCTTCATTAACTATCACAATTTGTTTTTGAATAATTTATTTAACTTTTATAAATTTCCGCAGTTTTTAAACAACTGATTTGCTGATTATATTACCCCGAAAAGAAATTGATAATATATATATTAATAAAAAATGTTTTTTTTTTTGTAAATTCAACTTGTATAATAATTTAATCATTACATCTTAATGATGTAAAGAGTTTATTACTGTTTATGGTGTAGCGTTAAAGATTAAAATGTTTGATATTATTGCTGCTGATAATAAGTGTTATATTTTGGGCATAGAATTAATGCACAGTAAATAATACAATTGATAATTAAATAACAGGAATAGATAAAAAAATAATTTATTTACTTTTTTTCTTATATAATATAAACTGCACTTTAGGTTTCTTTATTTAATAAAAAATTACTTTCCACGAATAATCGATTCCCTTTAACAATTTTAGTCTTTCACACAGTACATTGAAAATTAATGTGAGAATTTCAAGAAAGTACACATCTTAAGTAGTTGATAGATAGGCTAACAAATCAAAATAGAAACAGAGAGAAGGAAAAATCTACTTAAAGCTGACATGTTTATTAGACTAATAATTTAAAGGTTAACACAGATTCTTCTAACTTTATAAAATAGTTTCTTTAATACAGCTTTTTTTTTACTTCCAATAATTTTTTTTTTTTTTTAATATTATGTAAAAAAAGAAAAGAAAAAAAATTGCATGTTGACATTAATAAAAATAGCAAATATTATCATAAGAATTGTTTTTTTTTTTAAGTGAAAAAAAAAATGTGGTAGGGGTACAGACCTGTAGTGTGACAGCAAGGAAAAAATGAGAGGAATTCAAAGCTCAACCTAGGAAAAGCAAATTAGTAAACAGTGAATGCAGATGTGCATTCCTGCATTTGAGTAAAATACCAAGTCTGCAATTTTTTTTCTTTCAAATAAAAATTATTACTGACTTATGATTCATCATTATCTTATGCTATATAGTGCGTGAAATAGCAAAGGGAAAAAAAAGTCAGTTTGTTTAATTCAGTGGCAAAAAAAGGGTAAGCAGGTTATATAAGGTAACTGATTTAAGTAAGGAAGTGATAGCGCTTTTTTTTTCCCAATTTTATTTTATTGGAATAGCCATTCAAGATAGATAAGTATGTGTATGCATGTTCAATGTATAAGTTTGTGCAAATAAAAAAAAGAATTCAAATTAGCATTAATAGTAATCAAGTATTTTTTTTAAATATTTTGTCATACCTTGGAGATATTTTGTGTTTTCCAAAACAAATATTTTTTCCATTCTCAAGTTAAACTGGATCACTTCAACAACAATAGAGAAGTGATAGTTGTGATGATAGCTTTTTTTTTTAATGTCACTTTTATCAGTGATGATTTTATCTATTGATTAATTTGCAGTTTAGACATGTACATTACACAGGTCACACTCGTGACTAAAAATATAACAATGTCCAATTCCCTTTTCAATGGCAAGCTTTCCTATTGGGACACCCATGCTCTAATCAATGGTAGCAGTCCCATCACTAAGACCAGACTTCAGCTAGGGATCAAGCGGCTTGCAGGGTTAACAAAGTTCTGGAAGCTGGAGGCGAAATTAGTAGACTTTATAATTAAAGTTAACCTTGAGGCCCTACCAATGGCTGCATTCCTCCATCACAAGCGGAGGTATAAAATGGATCCGATATGCCCTCTGTGCAAGAAAACCGATGAAACAATTTCTCACATTCTTCAGGAATGTGAGACCTCGAATAAACTACGCTACCTGACATTGCAAAAGACCACAGATAAAGACTGGGCCTAGGTGGATATGGTGAAAGCTTTTAAAAAGGGCTCCTTTGGCAGTGTTAGATTGGCAACTTATGTTAACTTTGTCATCTGGTTGGCACGAAATAAGGTAACTTTTGAAAAGGTATTGATTACAATATTGAGGTATTATACTTCAAATTGTTAAATGATGCCAAGGACCATGACAAGAGGACATGCCAGCCATGGCTAACCGATCAGACTTGGAACCAGATCAAACTAGGACCATGCCTTGCCTAGTGTAGTGCTTACCTTACATAATAAATAAATCGATATAATTAGTAATTAGAAATTATAACAGCCCAAAGAGCACTAACATATCACGATGATAAATCCTAGGAAATGAAGGTAGTTAAGCCTGAACAAATTAATAAAAGATTAGGAATAGATAGAAGGGAAAGTGACGGCTCTACAAGTGGTATGCCATGCAAACCAAGAAATAAGCATATATACCTATAAAGTCATCTATAACAGAACTGGGAGAGCTTTAATGGTGAAATAGACTTGTACAATTAGACAATCCAAGGACAATATTCCCACTGCAACTGAAGCGGTTGCCTTGTTTCTTTCAAGCTATGGCCCCAAATAATAATGAGACACGAATAGAAGTGTTCTGAAAGTGTAACATTGCTGTTAATATAACAACATTTTTGTCTCCAAATAACTAATGGAGAAATGGACATGTATAATTGGACAGTTTTGTGAACAATAATTTCAGCATAAGAAGTTGGGTTTATGTGTGTAAGTCTGGAAGGGCAGGTGAATTTTGTGTCACTGCACTTCTGGGACTATTAATATCCCACTCATCTATCCATACATTTATACTTGAATGTTCAAAATCATATGCATTGAATCAAGTGTATGGGTGCGGATGCGCTTGACACGCACTGACACTCCCTAAATTTCTTTGTAATGATTCTTGTTGATTGCATTGTAAAACTTATGCCTCTTGAATCGTCTTGAGGCACAAATAAAGGCATTTGAAAGTAGACATGTACATTAGAACATAACGACTTAAATAATCAAGAAAGAGAATGAAGTCAAAAAATCCAATGATTTGTTTCAATTTAAGGATTTATTATTTTGATTAGGAAATTATCATCCAAAGAATTATTTTTTGAAATTTCTCCAGGATATTATGGATTATTGTACACTATTTACATAGGCGAGTGTTTAAATATATATATTCCAAGATAGGGTCATGAGTTATTCTTTTCAATATTTTTATTTGATTATGGAATCTTCTTGGATAGCTTGGGAGAGTAAATATTATTTTTTGTACTTCATAATTTTTCTGTTCATAAAGTAATTTATGTGCAGATGTAGATGTTCTGGTAACATTTGTTTTTATTGTCAAGTATGCCTAATTAACAACATTAAAAGTAGATTGCTTCAATTGTAGGTATTTGTGAAGTTTTATTGCATAAAATAATCTAAAGTCAATTAATGTTTTGTTTGCAATTATTTATTTATAAAGTGACAAATAGGGTATAAAATGAATGTCATTTCAAATCAGCAGCTAGTATAATAGATGATTTTAACTTTTTTTTAATTTAAAATTTAATTTTTGTTTTGTATTTAATTAATAGACACCTAATAATTGTAGTTTATTTTTTTATTGTGTTAAGGAGAGAATATGAAATTCTTACTATATCTTTACCATTTTCATTTGGAACATTTTTACATTTAGCATATTTAAATTTAGAGTGGAAGTAGATTTTTAAAAAAAAAAAAAAAAAATTATTAGTTTTGTAATTATTTTGGTTATTGTATCTTATTGGTCTAGGGAATATAAGTGACTATCATGTCAAAGAATATGGGTGGCATCTTTGGATACTTTGAATCAATGCATCAAAGGCTACTTTTTATGTTCATTTATTTGTTTTATTTGATTATGCATAAGTCTTTTTGCTATAGAAGAGCAATCTAGATTTAATTAATGTTTTACTTTTAGTTATATAATATATGGAGGATGTTGAGAATAAAATATAGGAATTTGCCACAATCAGGAAGTTAGAGATTTGATCATACAATGTTATAACATTCATAATGTGTTATTTATATGAAGAAATTATTTTGCAAATATTGTTGTGAATGAGTATCAATGGATAATTGAATTCAGAGATCTTTGAAAGTATTTTTGGCATTTGGGAGATTGGATATGGGATATAGAAAAGTCTATTAAAAATTCTGTATTTAAACTAAAGAATTTTTCCACTTGAAATTAAAAGAGTATATTTTGTCTTGTTGAGGAAGGACAATGAATATATAGTTGGAAGTCCCTAGATAGTACAGCAGTATGAATTTATGCTAAATATGGAAGATCAGAGCAACATCTCCTTTGGTATCAAATAGATGGATACTAAATAGTAGATGATGTTACTAACACAATTTTGTTAATATTTATTTTTCCATTTAAAGAGTTATTGATTAAAATTGCTTTTCATTCATGCATATAAATGAAAATATAGTCTTCACTTACATATATATCTGTGATTTTTTTTTATTTTAAATATGGCATCACATATTTTAATATGTGTTTAGTTCAGCAATAGAATGACAGATTTGAGAGTTAAAACTTTGTGTATTAAAACTTGATCTGTCATTTCTAGTTTTTGAGTATCTCATGCTAGCCATAAACCAATCCATTATTTTTTATTGATAAGTAATTGATAAATTGTTATTAGTAATTTTTTAAACTTATGTATTTTTTTCTGTGATTCATCCAGTGAATGTCTTTTAAAGCAGCTTAAGTTAATGACTTTATTGTATTTATGTATCAAATGTAGAATGTCATACCTATAGCATTATCATTTGGAGATAATGGAACTAGTATATAATGATTGTATTATAAATAGTCAAAAAATGAAGTTAGTTTGTATTGTTAGATTTTCTAAATTCTTTTCCTAGATAATAAGATTGGCAATTTGCTATGAACAGCTATAATTATAGATATTGTCCTAGTGGGTAGTAATTTAAAATTCATTTATATAGTGAGGATAATCAATTTGATCATCATGCAGCTATCATGAACCGGATTTTATGAATATGGTATAATTATGTTCTCTTTAACAAATTTATTTTTAGACAAATATTGGCAGTGCAATTAAAAATTTACTTATATTCAGATATATTACATTTTAAACGGTAATATGTGTATCTTAGAAAAATACTTGTTGCCTTTGGATTTTGGATGATTCATATAAGGTATAAAAGATAATTAATCAGTATTTTTATTCTTTAATTCTAAGATTATCCGCTCCCCAGGCATTTGATAAAATAAAGAATGATGGGAACTCTAGGAATAAGTTTTTTTTTTTGCTAACATCAACAAATTCTGCTTTTTAGATCAAACACATTCTTTGGTAAAGGCTAACAGAGTAAGTAGATTTTTTCTTAGTAATATTGCAAATTCTTTTATTTTTTAATCTGTTTAATGGCTTTTTTGAACATTTCTTTTATATTTTATTGAAACTAAAGGTGTAGCAAAAAATGTATCTATATATTTGACAATATTGATCAGATTGAAATTATCTTGATTAGAATGCAAAATCAAGAGCTATTAGTAACTTCTAATTGAATTTTTCATTATGTGTTTTTATTAGTTAAAGGATTAATGATTTAGCAGTTATGCTTTCATTTAAGTACTTTGTATCAGAAGTCATTATGTTGAATGAAAGTTTTAGATCGGGTAGGCAAGGCATTGGTCATGGTCCATTGGTGACCATCAAGAAATTTTGAAATGATCATCTGAATTAAAATTAAGTAATGGTAGCCAACCCTACATTAGATAACTATATTTAAAGGGAATACATTTTTTTGCATATGTATGACTACTAGAGGCAGAATTGTTTCATACTCAAGATGACCATGTGTAATTGGGAATTTGGCCAATGAATGGGTTGAAATCACACATGGTTTTGTTCAAAATGCATGATTATGCGTATCTTAATTAAAAATTCATTAACTCGAATACATTCATTACATAGTGCAAATGCACAGTCAAAAGCATTGAATAAGTTCAGTCACCAGTGAAGCTAATAACTGTTTACAGATGAACAGATTTAAGTAAATTTATCATGAAAAATTAATATTCTATTATATTTTAAAAAAAGGGTATAATGTCTGAAATAATTGCAAAGACATAATTTTAATACAGAATGAGCAACACAGTTTTCTTCACATGCATGTTACATATGTCATGCAAGTGTGTCACTTTCATAAAAAAACATTGAGACATTTTAATACCATGCTTGTAATATATAAGTGGTGCACTGTGACACTTGGAGAAATTATAAGTACTCCTTCTCCAGAAAATACTTTAGATGATTGTTTTGTACATCATAGTGTGTTGAGAAGTTTTCATTGAGTTATGTAATTGCGACAAATATCTATGTTTAGTTGACTGTATTGAAAATCATTAATATTTTATTATTAAAATTTAACAACTATGTAGATTACAATTTTATTATTTTTATATTTGTTATGTTTGGATGCATGTTTTCATTATCAAGTTATTGACTTTTATAGATAACATTTGTTTCAGTATTTTTGTCTAATTTGTTTGGCTGCTCATTAATTTTTTGTAATGTGTAAGGATTTAATATGATGTGATGTTTCATTTTTATCATTTGTTTTCTCAGATAATGCTGCATACTGAGATTGTTTAAATTTAGGTTTTTTTTTTTTTTTCATATTTATTGCTTGAGCCTACAATGTTGTAATCAGCAAGGGATTTGTATTTCTTAGAAAGAATAAGGATCATTTTAATAAGAGATTCAGTTATGGTTTTTAGAATAATGCTTGCTATTTATGAATCTATTATCATCATGCTTACAGTATTTGGTTTCTACAGGATTTGTTTGTTAACTAAATTTGATATTATTTTTTTATTATTGTAGATTTTGATTTTTGGGTATTAAAAATATTTTCGTAATTTATTAGGAAAACTGTCACTAATTATCCTAATAATACTATATCCTGAATATATAATATAAAAACAATTGATTTAAGAAGATTATTTACAAATAGTAATCAGAGTGTTTTGAAGCACTGTACAATTGCATTTCACCTAGAGCTTGGAATTCTAGATTCATAAAATTGGACTGCTAAGAAAAATAGCATTAAACAAGATTAAAGATATGTGTACAAAATTAAATATAAATGCATTTAATTATAATAATAAATAAATAAATAAATAATCATATTATTGCATGTAAGGTCATAATATCTTTGAGTTCTGGAAGTGATACCATTGAGTTCATTCTAAGGATCTTTAGTTCCTGAGCTTTTCATTCTGCTGATGCACTAAAGCACAAGGAGGGCAATAATTTTTTTATTAATTTCTTAAGTACTTTTTATGTAAAGATGCCATTAATCTTGCAATTGGGACTTGATTGATTTTACAGACAGAAATCTATTGATATCACTTGATAGTATAAATTTTATTAAAAAAAGAATTGTTTTAACAGTTATAAACTGCATAATAGATTAAGGTTTTTAATTCTAAGTAAATTATCTAGATATCAACGGCTAGTGATGATCCAAGAGAGAAAATAAATTGGCAAATTCATTCTCTATTGATAAGAAAACATTTCTGCACTTCTATAATATAGGTTTTTGTTGACATTATAATAGCAGAAAAATAAGTTTACACAATTTTTGTATCTGTTATAATTTTTTTGTTAAATTATCAAGTATTTGTTTCTTAGTAAGTACCTGATATTTTCATTTAGTTTTTATTTGACTGTATTTGTTATTTAACAGCAAATTAATTAGCTAAAAAATTATTGATGTTAATGTTATTTTTTTGGAATTTTTTTTTTTTTGTGATTAAAATATTTCAAATATTTTTACTACCTGAACTTAGTTTTATGGAAAGTTGTCTTAAAGTTACACATTTGGTTGAGAATATATATATATTTATTAAATAGTTTTTTAGCCTGAATGTTAAATTGAAGTCTTTTGTTTTGATTATTTATTTTTGTTTATTACTTTTTTTATTTACATGATTGATATTTTATTTTTTGGATATCTTTCAATTTTTTAATGTATATTTTCAATAAAATTTGTAAAAAATGTAAAGATAAATAGAAAATAAGTTTTTTTTTTTGGTTGAAAAATATAACTGAAAGAAAAATCTGAGGGAAGAAAAGAGTTATTTCAAGGCCTATAAATGAGTTCAACAATACTAAAAAAAGGATAAATATTTTTATAAATACTGTATATGAATATATTTTTAAAAATTTCAGATAAGTTATAATTCTGTCATTTTATTGTACATTGATAAACAGATTAATTTAATCTCCTTTTGTATTTTTTAGATAGTTTATTTATAACTAAATCAAGTTAAAAACATAAGTAATTTTATTATATATGCATATAGATACTTTATCATTATATTCTACTTCAGTTATGCTACCTAAAAAGAAATAAACATACAAACAAAAATGTAAATAAACAAATAAAAAAAAAATCATTAAAATTTGTAAATGTAATACATTGTATGATACACAAGCAGCCATTTTCATACCTTTGAATACTCTACACAATCACATCTGGGGAAAAAAAGTGTAAATAAATTTTACATTATAGCAGCAATTTTTTTTCTCTTTCAGAGTGCCTTATATGATCATGTTTATTTATAAAAAAAATTCAAATTTATGTTAAAAGCACTCATTTTATTCTGCCGTTATTATCCTAGATATACAGTATTTCATGTAATAAAACTTTTTTCTAAGCACAATTCTAAAAGTTTTACAAAATTTAAGAATTCTAAATGTTTATTTCTCTTTTCATCAGATACTGTAAGTCTTAAGAATTTGTTATAATCAAGTATTATGAAAAGGTAATCGTTAAAGTTCAAATGTTTTATAATGTACTAAGCATGATTTCAGCAGATTATTGCCAGAATCAATGCTGTTTAAAAAGCTAAACCTTATACAGCACCATGATTCAGGCAGCAATCTGTCAAAAGTATGCTTGGTGCATAATAAAACTTTTGAACTTTAATGGTTACATTTTCATAATATTTTATTATAATAAGTTTTTAAATATTTAAGAATATACTTAAAGTTAATATTGATTTAAAAATATCAAAACAATTAGAGCAAACATTGTTGTTTAGTAATGTAATTACTATTATGTTTCTATAAGACAAAATAAAAATATTGGAAAAAAAAAGTATCACCTAGACTAACTATATTTTGCAATTCATTTTATTTAAAAAGTAAAAATGTACAGTAAGTTTATGAATGAACACACACTCAATAAAATATATGTAAATATGTCCCATCAATTTGTTATTAATAACTGTATTACGACTATTTTTTTAAACTTTATTCTATAATCTTAATTTGTATATGCATATTGAAAAAATAGTATACACTTGCATTTCAACGCAATGGGACACATAGCTGATATTATGGCTCCATGTTACTTTGAATAGAACTTGTAGCAAAATTAAATAATTTTATGTCATATTTTCTATTTAAAATATTTTTAAAACTATTATTTTAAAAATAATGGAAGTTTTTTAATTTTAAGATGTTAGCATTATAATGAGAAAAAGAAAAATATTTATGCCTAATCCTTCCCAAACCTTGTATTGAAAAGTTTTTTTTATCTCTCATGATGTGGGTTTTTTAATTATTTATAAAAACATTAATAAGTATAAAATAAAATATATTTTACATTTATTAATAAAAATATCATTGAAACATGCAGAATTATATTTGAAATAAAGAAAACTTTCAAAATATCTTTTATCTTAACAAACAAAACTTAAAAAATTCATATTGCATTATGCATGCAATGAGTGACTGAAAGTACATCCGTTCTTATTTTCTGATTACACCTGCTTTCTAGATATAAAAAGTAAAAGATAGATTTATTATCATTAACATACATTGGCAAATGGGACAAAAAACATATCATATGAGTAACTAATAGAAAATAACATCAATTCAGAATAGAACTAATATATGCATTGTCATTTCAGTTCAGCAATGAAGTGAATTTGGAAAAGATTAATGAATTTTATATTGTATGTAAAATTGAAGGATGAAAATCCATTCATTAGCAAATCAAATTTTTCCTACTCTAATTAATAATGAGGCCTCAATTTTTTTTTTTGAGATTTAGCGTTTACTCACAGAAATATGAAAAATTTTAAATATGTGTTTTTTAAAATATTTCAGATATTGTTAGAAAATTCAAAAAAGATGAGTTTAATATATCACAAGTATAAAGTTTATATATAAATAACTTTTTTTGTTGAGAAAGTACAATTAATTAAAAATATGGTCTTAAGTAATAAATTCCTTTATATATATTAATATAAATTATAGCATAAATGTTAATACTTGTAATGTGGAGCAAATAAATTTTAATTAATGATCTAATGCATTTTTGGTGCTTAGCATTATAATCACAACAAAGCTAACATGGTATTTATTCCCCCCTCCCCATCTCATAAATTTATGGATAAAAACAGGCAAAACTCTCCATACAGTAGTGCCACTCAGTGCAAGCCAGAATAATCAATGGATGCATTCGTTGATTACTCTGGCTTGCACTGAGTGGCACTACTGTATGGAGAGTTTTGGCTATTTTAACAGCTTGCGCAAGCATAAGAAATGGTGATCATGTGATATATATGGATGCTTTACTTCTATATATTTCAAGATGCACTCAATTGTATGCAATTTTTTCATTTATTTATAGCATTATTTAGTATGGTGATAAATCACGTCTTTTTTTGGTTTACATAATACTCAATACAAATTAATAGTATAAGTGGAGCCAGCTTGGCCATGAGATCATATAGAAAAAGATGGTGATATGGTTAATTTTGAAAAATGATGTAAATATAATATAGTAGTGTATTTATTTGTGGAAGTGAAGAGAAAAATATTAGAAATGTACAATGAATTAAGTAAGATTTCAAGTATAAAATGAACTTTAAAAAAAAAAAGACAACTACAAAAGTATAAAATTTCTTATTAATGTTAGAAAAGTTATTTACCTAAAATGAAACAAATATATAATCTATAAACTTGCAAGGTACATAAGATTTTTATTTCAAAGCAAATAAAAGACAAAATATAGGAAACTAAATCATAAATTTACCAAAGAAACTTATAACAATATCTATTATATAAATAAAGATATTTAATGACAAAGATGGAAGAAACAATGGATAGATATGCCATTTCTAGAGATAGCAGTAAAATTCGAGATGTTTTAACAAGAATATAATATGATCTTTTACTTCTTAACAATACTATTATCAAAAATAAAACTTTTTCCAAAACATTTTCATATAATGTATTCCATAAAATGTAATTGTCCCATGTGTAATGCAATTTACTATGAATATATAGCAGACAAAACTCTCGATACGTATTGCCACTCAGTGCAAGCCAGAGTAATCAATGGATGCCAGAAGGCTTGTGCATAAAATCCCCATCTATTGCCTACTCATCCAATATCCCCAGACTAGTTTCTGGCTTGTGGCCTTTGTCAGTGAGGAGCCTTGGATCTGAGAACACTGCACCTAGATCTTAGGATCTCTAAAATATAATGTTAAGAGATCCTAAGATCTAGGTGCAGTGCTCTCAGATCCAAGGCTCCTCATTGATGAAAGCCACAAGCCAGAAACTAGTCTGGGGATATTAGATGAATAGGCACTAGATGGGGATTTTATGCACAAGCCTTCTGACATCCATTGATTACTCTGGCTTGCACTGAGTGGCAGTATGTATAGAGAGTTTTGCCTGTTTTAATAACAGTTTTGAGCAAGCATAAGAAATGGTGATCATGTGATGTTTATTGGCTTAAAACATATAGCAGCACACATAGCTATGTAATAGACATACTAAAGACTCACAAAACTGATTTGTTTTGGAAGAGATCCTTGAAAGTTAACAATATTTGTACTGAACATGATGATAGAAAAATAATTAAAGAGGAATGATTTAATGCCACGAATAAATGAGGATATGGATAGATTTTCTGATAATGGGTAACATTTTGTCATGATTATGATGGCCAGTGCCAAAAATGCATAAGATTTGTAATTAAAAAAAAAAAAAAAGAGAGACAATTTGTTTATTCACATTAGAAGTGTAAACATTTAAGTAATATAAAATGTAGTCTTATGAATATTTTTTAATCTTTTTAAAATATTTTGATACTTTTTTTTAATTAAAGTTATTCTTTCTTATACATTTACTATAAAATCAACATTATATTATATATTTTTGAATAAATAACCAAAAACTAATACATTACACCTCCAGGTGTTTTATTTCAATAAAACCAAATTACCAATGCACTAAAATAAGGTAAATTTCTTTTGGAAGGGCAATATGGAACCATTCAATTACATGACTGATGGTAATATGTTTCTCTCACCATATGCAATTCATAATTGATAAAATTTTTTTAGCTGTAATTAATTTAATGTTAAGAGTTTGGTTCTGTAGAAAGTAAATGAGTGATTTTTGTGACAAATAAATTTAAACAAAACTGATTCTTATAAGAAATGATAAAACTAATGATAATTTTACATTAAATATTTTATATTAATTTTTTAAAAAAATTATTTTTTGAATGTTGGATATTTTAGAAATATATTATAATTAATAAAGAAAAAAAAAACAAATCAATTTAATCACCAAAGTACAGTGGAACAGTAATATTTGCTATATTTTGTTCCAAGTTCATTTTATATACATTGTACTTTTCATTTAATAGCTCACATTTTGTTGATAAGTTTTGATTATAATAGAATACATATTGCTTATTGAACTGCAAATGTACAGTATTTTTCTTCATGCACACATACAAATATATAATAGACACATGATTACACATAGTTTGCATATATAAATTAAGATTATAATATAAACAAAATTAAAAATAATAATGTAGTTATTAATAATAAATTGAAGAGTACAGTTAAATATATATTTTCTGTGCATATATTTACTCGTTAATGATCATTCAAATAATAAAAACGTATTGTACCAGATTTTTATCTTTTTAATTAAAATGAATAGCATAACATTTAAATTACATCACAATCAAACCCACTCTAGATGATGTTCTTTTTTTTTTTTTCACTATATTTTTTTTGTTCTAGAGAAACATTAGTAGCACTACCATTACAACAGACAGTAATCTTTTCTGCTTGTTTTGATGTTTTTAAGACTGTCAGTTTCATAATTTATACAACCTCTTCTACTTGCATTTATTCATTTCAAATTCTGGGTTACAAACTTCAAACGTTTAAGTTTTCTAACCCAGTAAGTAAAATGTTTTGTGGTTTTATTATTAATTTTTGCCATTACTAAATCAATAACTTATTATTCCTTAAGAAAGACTGTTTATAAATTTTATTACATTTTGTAAAACTTTTAACTTTATATTTAGACAAGACTATACTACATCATTCAATTTAATCTGAGGAAATATTAATAAACATGATTGTGTATAGTGAAATAGCTGCTTTCACATCATAAATGTATTACATTTTGCAAATTTTAATGTTTTTTTATTTATTTACATTTTTTGTTTTGTTTATTTGTATGTGTATATATATTTAGATAAAATATAATTGAAGTAGTTCATATTGATACAAATTTCGCTGTAAATAAAAATGCATACATCAGATTTATGTTGAGATCATTTTTTTTTTATAGCCACGAGCTGGTAAAAGTGAAACAAGGAAATAGAATTTATGATTTACTTCAGAAAATAGAGCTCTTATATATTGCTAAAATATATAGAGATTAGTCAAAACATTTAGGGTAACATTTTTTTAATGCTTTTTGATAAGAAAAGATTTGCAGAAATATAATTGTGTTATCCTTAAAATACAAATAACTAAGGATTTAGTTCATTCAGCTTATTATAATATTATAAACATGATCAGATCTCTTTACTTTAACACAGACACTTTAACACAGGAATGGTGAACCTCTGGCCCATAGGCTAAGTCCAGCTCTTGAAAGCTCTCAATCCAGCTCCCAAATATTTTCACAAATTATATAAAATGGATTATAAATTTATTTAAATGCACATTGATTATGTAAGTAATATTTACTAAGGCTGTAACCTCAAGAATGTGCACATAAAAATGCAATAGTAGGGACCTCTTTTCTTCCAAAATGTAAGCTTGTGGTTAAGACCTGTAGAGGTTCCTACTATCGCATTTTTACGCGCACATTCTTGAAGTTAAAGCCTTAGTAAATATTATAAAATGGATTGTATCAGAGGTGCAATATTCCAATAAATTATCTATATTATGTTTTCTGTCTGATTATGGATTTAACAGTGATTTTCATAGACAAACATACAACTAGCAAAAATAAAACTAATTTTATTTCATTTTATTACTATTACTATTTTGCATCAACTTTTTTTTTTATATATTAGGATGGTTGCATGGAGTAAGATAAGAAAATACGGAAATCACACATTTAAAAAGAAATGGACCGATTTGTATTGTTTTATACAAAGAAATAGTGAATTAATATGTCTAGAAAGTATTTCAGTTAATAAGAACACATTATTAAAAGGCTCCATTTATTAGAACATTCTGACTATAACAAAGTTATTGGGAGAGAAAGAAATTTTAATATTGAAAACTTGAAAAGAAGCTTCGTGTGAAGTAACTGACATGTTTTATAAAAAGTATAAACAAATCAGAAAATTCTGCAAGAGAAGTTATTAAAAAAAAAAAAGCAGGAGTTTCAAAAACATTTTCTGAAGGGGAGTTTATAAAAGACTGCATCTTAGATTTAATCTGCCCAGAACATAAAAAGAAATTTGAGAATATATGTCCAAAGATAGGTCCAATGAGAATCTAAAAATTGTCATTTAAATTTGGAATAGTCATTAATAATAATGATGTTATTTTATTTTTAATTCACAAAAAAATTATGGCCTTCATTTAAAAGGAGAAAGTTAAAATTGGTCTGCCAGTTGAAAAGGTTGTCCATCCTTAATGATTAGAAATAAGTTAAATTTTTGATCAAATATTTCAGGCTAATTTTAATGATAATAATTTTGTATGGTCCACAAATAAAATTATGAATATCCAAATGGCCTTTAGCAGAATAAAGATTCATTCATCGCTTTTGTTCTAACACCAGCTGCTTGTGTTTGAATAATCAGTATTACCCAGATAGTAATGCAATTTAATTCCCCCAAGACCAGTTTCTAGTTTTTGCCTTTATCAGTGAAGACTTGGAATTAAAACCAAAAACAAATGTAGTTATGTATCTGACAGCCACCTTTAACCTTTTTTTTATGCCAATAGTCTGAAATTAAAAAAAACCCCACAAGTTTTAGACCTAAATCAATCTGTTTATAATGTAAAGGTCAGATTTGTACATTCACACAACAAAATCCCGAGTCCTGTCAAATTATACCAAAGCTGATCTAGGTGAGGGGTTGAGACCTCAAATCTGATTACACCTCAGCTCTTCCATCAACACTCCCTTACTTACTACCCTATGAATGACATATATGAGACTACACTCAGAGTTTCTTAGTTCTTGTGCCTGCAGTAGCAAAGGGTAGAGCAAGAGACTCGGGGAATATTAGCCAAATTACTACATTTTAAATAAACACATATATCTATGGCTGGCTGGACAATGCATATATCTATAATTAACACTAATATTAAGAAACTTAACTAAGATTTAGGATGGATTATGAATGATACTCAACACAGTTATGAAAATTTAATATATTTAAATTAATAAATATAAATTAAATAAACAGGAGTACATTGAAGGACACACACAGGTGTAAACAATGATGAGCAAATTTGAAAACAGTATCTCATCTGATGCACTATATTTAAAAGGTATTTATTACAATTTTTAGAATCTACAGTCTAATTAAGCCTTATTTTTACTATGCCCTACCTATTAGGTTTGCGACGGTTAAGTCAGTGCAAGAATGATGATTTATCACCATAACATTTAATAAAAGGTCATTTAATAACACTTAATGAGCTGCAATAGGCTCTCTATGCAGATTATATATGTACAAAAACAGATTACATATTCAGATCAATGCTGAAATATTACATTATGGACAGATGAACTGGAGTTTTGTAGTATGACTTCAGATACTACTGCATTATATATATTACTAGAGAGGTGTGCATCTCAAATGTGTAGTTACTCAGGGGATTCAGTACCAAGTACTCGGTTCCCATGGACCATACGACTTGCTGCGAATAAATTGAATACATAGTTCAGTGATCGGAGCAGCTTATAAACCATCTTGACCCTCATGTTTGAGTTCTAAAGAAGAGCTGTTCGAACTAAGGAGATGGGGTGGCCATTAAAACAAGAAACCCATTCATATAAGAAACATACAGCAAGGTGTAAATGCACATATGTGCTTTCTAAAAACACATTGTCCATGCTAAATATAATAATTAATAATTTAAAGTACACAAAATTCTATAGTTTCATTCTGCGAAACTACCATACACCAGTTCATAATTAGCATTCTTAAACATGTTAAAAAGGAATACGTAAAAGTAATCTAATTTATTAATAAATCTGCACAGTTTATAATATAACTCAAAAGAGGAATAAATCATATCTGGGACTTAAGCAATATGTATAATATGCTTCCTAACTCATTCTTGCATTTATTAACTAATTAAATTTATTTTATTAACTTGCAAACCTAATTCTAACAACAACAATAATAATAAGCTAAACGTAATAGTTTAATGAATATATTTGGGTTTTCAAAGTGGAGATATATGTGTGTGTGCTAAAGAGCAACTACTAAATTATGAGAGAGCCTCTAATCATCTGTCCCTCAAACTTTATTCATAGAATCAATTTCTGTTCTGAACTGGGCATAGCATAAATTATAAACTAAACATATATAAAACAAATAAGAAAGGCATGACTGCAGATTAGCATTAATAAAATAATAACTGAATAAGTTATTATTTAACAAGCATTTAGAGTTTTAGATAGAAATAGGCAAGTTTACAGATATTAATTTTAGCAGAATTTTAAATCATAGTTTACAGTTTAAATCAGTTTTACTTTAACATTTTACAGTTTAGAAGTTTGTACACATTATAGATTAGAAACTAGCTTAACTTTTAGATAATTTGTTAGTTATTTTAAAGAGCTCTGCAGGAAAATTGTTACCTCATCTTCTTTGTTGAGGCTTCTCTGTAGTTGATCACCATCATTCTCAGCTGTGCTGATCCATTCCTAATGTTTTCTTAGCAGTTTAACTAGACTCCCTGTTCTTTCATTTCCACAGACTGACCTCTCAAAAGGAGAGCTGGCAAAGGATAGGCCCTTAGCTGCCAAACTCCATTTCCCAGTCAGCTATAGAAAACTGGCAGCAATTACACATCAAATATTATGAAAAGTGAACCCACTGAACCCCCCTACTGAAAATTTAAGGTTGTTTATACCAGAGAAATCATGAATAATTAAAAAAAACATTAAAATGAAAGCCTTGGTCATTTCTTTGGCTAAAACAATAACGGACAAACACGTCACTCCTTGTTCTTAGTTTTTATTTTAAAATACATTAAAATTTTGTTTCCAAGTTTGATTAATTGCATACAGATAGTTTAATAAGAATTTACATTTTTTTTTATAAAAAAAAGAGTTTAAGTACATTTTCTTGTATATGTGTATCGGACTACCACAGGAATTGAAATTTATATAGGAATGCATTTAAATAAAGAGTTTTAACCAAGAGTAACAATTGGAATTTATTAATTTAAAAGAGTTGTAATGCTTTTAAATCTATTGTATTACGGCTTCTTTCGCATATATATGTAGGTAATTACACACATAACAATGTTCACACAACTTAATTTAAATTATACCATTTTATTAATTTTAACTTTATAACTGCCTATACATTTTATGCATACAAACATTAACATGATTATTGGATGTACGCACCTATACAAATACATGCACATAACGTAAATATATGCTATTACATATTAAATAAATTATTAGAAGCTTATATACATGGACTGGGATGGATTTGAACTAGGGAAAAGGATACTACTATGGAACATAGTAGGTGAAATGGGATGATGGCTAAATAATAGCATTTCAATATAGTTAATAATAAAAAAAAATATATTACAAGTGGCTGCCAGATAATTTCGGTTCAGAATCCAAAGTTTTCATTGGTAAAGCAGAAACTATTTTGAAGATGAAGATTCAATTGTAGTAAAATAAACAAGTGTCTTGATGGCATTAACATTTTTTATCTGAGAGAAAAGGTAGCTAGCTACAGTTAAAATATGAATAAAGGTTATTAAAATATACAGCTACTGATGTAGTGTCATATATATATATCCATACAAGCTGGTTGCCATGGATTCAAACTCTTAGATCTTGCATTTTTAGGCTATTAACTTGGTAGCAAAAAAAAAGTTAATTGCCAGATGCACATAACATTAAGCAAAAGTTGGAAAAAGTCTGATAAGGGATTAAGTTGCAATACTATCTTCTAGTCTCTGCTAACTTAAGTTTATAATAGATGACACTAGATTAGAAATATTTTGAAGTTAAAAAAAAAAAACCAATTAAGGGAACATATTCTTTATTCTTGTATACATTTTCTAGTCACTTTTGTTAAGGAACTATTTGATAATAGCTAATATATGATATTTTAATAAAGAATTGCATATAAATTTGTTCAAATTTTTTTTTTTTTTTTTTTTTAGAAAAGTCAGCATACAGTTACAAGAAGAAAAAAAACATTTAAAAATTAGTTAAAAAAAGTTAAAAATAATTAGCAATTTTGTTTCAACTATGAGATTTCTCCTATAGATGATGCTTAAAAATGACATTTTAAATAATCTTACCAAGATAATAATCTAAGAATCAAATGGTCATCAGTTACTGGGGTTTTTTTTTAATTTTTAAAAAGGAAAAACGTTGACTTTAATATTATTTTTTATGTATAATTATTTTCACTACTTATCGTTTGCTTTCAACATGATTAAAAGAATTGGTTATTATTATTGTTATTTTGCCTTATGTAAGAACACATTTAATGTTTGAGAGATATATTTTCACTATATTATAGTTGTTTTTTAAAACGAAATTCTTACTCTCTTAAATATTTTATACTTTTGGTCATACCAGTTCAAATAAATATGAGATTTGTAAAAATGAACATTATATTTTATAAATTTTTAACACAACAAGATACTAGGAAAATGCATTGTGAAGGGCATGAAGTGGCATTGTGAAGACATTATACAAGATATCTCATATCTTATTAGTTTTATTAAATATTTATGATTATGCAAATTAACGAAGACATAGTTAAAATCAAGTCAAGGTCACATGGTATTTATTAACATGTGATATATACTTATACCTGCTTTTAAGAATTTGAATTAAAGATGGTTACATTAAAGTACATGACTAAGTAAATTAATATTTCTTATGATAATATAATATATATATATGCTTGTGATTTTGAAAGCTTTATCTTATTCTGCCACTGACTAGCAAATTGTCATTGTGTTTAATTATTTTTTTTTTATTTTAATTTATAAAGGCTTTATAAAATAATCATTTGTGCAGAAAAAAATAATTTGCTTTGGAACAATATAAAATGTCTAATGCATGTTTTTAAAAGAGTATGAGTCTGCTGGTTTAGCTGTAACTCATTAATGAGCAAAAGTTTATGGACTGAATTCTGCAAAGGATGTGTGGATTTCGTCTGAATATTTGAGCTACCATGATAATTTATGCAAAGCTGCTATAAATTCTCCCAAACTAGACAGATTTTAGAAAAAAAAAAAAAAAGAAAACTGGAGTTGTAAAGCTTCTAAAGAGGAATGGCATTAGCAGATTCAGCATCATATAAGAATTAAATGAATGATTTTAATGATCTCTCTGTATAGATGTGGCATGGAAGAGATTTGAACTTCATTGCATTACTTCCATGGCAAAAACATCGGAATAAGAGAATTTCTTTGAGATATATAGCTGTCAAGCTTCTTGTTAAAATATGAGTAGATGCATAATTGTTATTTTATTTTTTTAATAATGTGAAATCATGAATGAAATGAATGTAGATTATATTGTTGCTTTATGCATATATTTAGCAGATTTTGTTTCAAAATGAATTGGAATCATTATTTAATAATATGTATATATATTTTACCAATTGATTTGGGACAAAAAAAATACTAGTCTTGTTCTAAAGAATTATTTAGATTTTGTTTTCAAATGTGTATAAAGTTATAGAATTAGCCAGCATTTTTTATTAGTTACAGGTTTTTTAAAGCGATTAAAAATTTCTTTTATTTTGTTATTCCCCCATTTTATAACAATTTTATTTTTTGCTTTTTAAATAACTGGTATAATTGAATTCCTTAAATATTTTATATTGATTTTATTAATTATATTAAAAATGTGGAGATATCATGTTTGAATTTGATTTACACTTTGCAATATATATATTAACAGATGAATGATATTTACTACTATGTGGTGTATATGCATTTACATATATTATTATCTATCAAAATATTTTTTTCTAGTTATATATTATGTATTAACAGATGAATGGTATTAGATGCTACTGGTGTATATTTATTTACATGCACAATTATCATCTATGATATTTTTTTTTTCAAGTTATGACTTATTACATTTTGCCTTTTTTTTAAAAAAAAAAAAACAAAACAACAACAATAATATAAATTCCATATATGACTAACACATCAAGCTTGAAAATTGAAGTTAGCAATTTCAATATATTTATGAAACATGCTTTTATATTTCACTACTCCATATTAATTACTTTTAGATAGTATATAGTTTTTCCATTATTCTTACATTTACCAGTGCAGTTTTGCAATGTAGTGAAGCCAAGAACTATAGCTATATTTTGTTCCAAGTCCCATTGTATGCAAGTCTATATAGCATATAATAGCTCCTGTTTGTTAATAAATATTGATTAGTAGAGAATATGTATTGTTTACTGAATTGCAACTGTACAGTACTCTACAACATGCATATATATATATTAGACATTTTTTATATGCGTAACATGCATAAAAAATTAAAATTATAATATAAACAAAATTTAATAATAATAATATAGGTAATAATAAATTGAGAGCACATATATACATATATTTTTCAGTCATTGAAATAATAATAATAGGACTAGTCTCTTTATTAAAAAAACATGGTTTTTATAATTGTTTTGATGTTTTTAAGTCAGTATTAACTTTAGTTATATTCTAAAATTTTGTAAAACTCTTAGCATTACACTTAGAAAATATTTAATTACTTGAAATATTGCACATCAATTTCAGAAAGGATAATAAAATAAAATGTATGCCTTTTCAATATAAACTGAAGAAATTTTATTGAGGAATAAGATTGTTTACCATGCCCCAAAATAGAAAATTTGCTATTGGTGTAATTCAAAATTTATTTACAAATTTTATTTTATTTTTCTAAATGTGATCATACACTTGGAAATAATAAAAGACTGCTCAAGATTGTAAAATGTATTAAATTTGCAAATTTTAATGTTTTTTTTGTTTATTATATTTTTTTTGAATAGCATATAACTGAAGTTGTTTACTTTAATATAGCATAGCTGACAGCGTCATTGTATTATTTATGATAAAATGGGTACTGTTTGATTAAAGTATTTATTTAGTTTTATGAAAAACTTAATGTTTTATTTACATTAAGTGATATGAAATACCTTATGATATAAATATTTTGAAGTGAATAATTAGTGCATCACTTTCTAATGAATACTCCATCTTTTGATAGAGCATTGAAACATTTTTTATAACTTTGTACTATGGATAATATGCTTTTGTCAAAAACTATTGAATCTGATTTCATAACTATTAATAGGATTTTATATATAATTACCAAAATTTATAGTCACTTTTTTGGAGAAAAGTGTAGAGGTAAGTGATGTAAAAGAGATTATCCTTAAACTATCAGGTCCTAAAAAATTCTTGTTGATGCTGAAATCTGCAATATGAAGTTTTAACAACTAGAATCTATTTAGATCATTAACAGTAAAAACTTTCAATAAACATTTAATTTTGTAGTAAGTTTCATGATTGAAACTTTTTAAAAATTTAGTTGTAATTATATGCCTAATTATCAGCAGCAGTCAATATAAAGGCAAAAGAGGTCACTTTATCCTTAATAGAAAATGTACTACACTTGTGCAATTTTTATTTGTTTATGAGTTTCTTTTTTTTTTTTTAATTTATCAATATCTATTTCTTAATAAGTATTAATGTTATATATAACTTTTGTTTGAATATTTGAATTTTAGGAGAAAATTAATCTCTTAAAAATGTGACATTAGACAGGAAATAATGTTTGTCAATAACTTTTTGTTTATTATTATTATTATTATTTTTTAAGTTGGAAAATTGATTTTTAATATTCTTAAGATTATTTTTTTATATTTAGGGCTTATGATTTTAACAAAATTTATTTAAAATAAAAAGATTTGGAAAAGTTTTATTTTCATTACATATATCTTTTTAAAACTGAAAAATGTAATGAGGTTCTTTGACTTAATAAAATTATTATCAGATAAATTTCATTATTTGAACTTATGGTTCTAACAAAATTTAATGAAAATATAAAGATTTAATGATGAATATTTTTTTTTTTTTGGCTAAAAAAATACAACTAAAACAAAAATACAGAAAAAAAAAAGATTTATTCCAAAACATTGTTTAAAGAGTTAAAAGAGTAAATGAAAATTATTTAAACCACTCATTAAAATTAATTGAAGTGCTTGAATAAAAAATTATATTAAGAGGATGGCCAGCACTAGTTAATTACTATCAACAATGATCAAGTGTTATCGTTTTATCACAGTTATATGATGCTAGGAATTCTGCTTACCATTCCCTTAGAAAATATATTAATATATATATATAAGTAGAAAATTAACATACTTTAAAATAGTATTATTTTTGTTTTTAATATTGCTTGTAGTAAAAATTGATTTTTTTGTTGTTGTTTTGAATTCAAAAAAGAATATGAATAAAAATATTTCTTTTCTTGTTATCAATGTTATAGTCTTTAAAAAATAAATAAATTTTATTTTATTTTTAGAAATAATTGTATCTCACTATTCTAAAGAATGTTGAAAATATGAATAATTTATAAATATTTTTGGTCATTACTTTAAGGCACACTACAATTTTCTTAATTATTTGTAAATGAAAGAACATGTTAACATTAATGTTAACATTATCGTTTTTTTTTAATGTTTATTTTATTGATTCCCAATATTTTATATACATGTTTATGTCTGATTAAAAAGGACAATATATTCCTTCCATCTCAACATTGTTATAATACAAAAAAAAAAAGAAATGAAAATAAAGATTGATAATAATGAATTAGAAGTTAACACTTACGAATTTATGAGATATATTATCAATACAGAAGGAAAAGTTAATGAATGAAATTAAATTGGATAGAATGCTTTTAGTAGAAATAATTTTGTGTTAAAAGAAAATGTGCATATATTCTTGAAAACAAACACTTGTTTTTTAAATAAATGTTTTATAACTGCTTACTTATGAATCTAGAAATAGAGATTTCAGAACAAATGACGACTGTAACTGTGGAGAGATATCTGTTAGGAGTTTCAAGAAGATATTTGAAAGTGAAATACTTAGATAACAAAACAGGTATTACTGATAGTAGTGAAAGAATTATAAGGTTTCAATGGAACTGGATAAGTCATAGAAGAAGTGACAGTACATGGATAACAAATTTTAAATTAGATTTCAAAGGATTTTAGAAGATATGGAAGAGAGAGTTAAGGATATGAGAAACTGAATTAAACTTGAAGAGACCTTCACATGAGTTTTTTTTAAAACTATCATGATAATATTACATCATTTTTTAAAATCACATTTACTTTGGGATCGTTCCTTATTAAATCAACCAGAGATCAGGAGTTATTTTTTAGATCCATTTGATTTTTGGAATGTCACCAGTATTTATGGAGGACAGTGAAAATACAGGTTTTTAGAATTTTTGTAATTGCACTTTTTTTTTTTAATACTGAATTTTGAAAATAGTCAAAAACATATTTTTCTTTTATATATAGATCTGGTTTTAGAACCATTCTACAGCTTTTTAAATATCCATTCATTTAGCATATAAAAGAAGTACTTTTGGGATTTGAAAAATGTCATGTTTCAAAATTTTGGTTTTTGAAACCTTCTCAGAAACACTACTTTCAGTTTTCTAAAATTACATTTAAATTCAGTATTTCATTCATTTTGATAATGGAAAAAAAAATTGTAATAGAAATAGAACATACTGAATAACCATTATCGGCTCTTGGAATGGAGGAAATATTTACTCAGATATATATTTAAATTTTTATTCTGATCAGTGGCAATGTTTTTATTCCTTAATAAAAGATGGATATACATTTGATAAAAAGAAACTATTTCAAAAATTGTTTCAAAAGCATTAAAAAAAATTTTTTTTTAATTTTTTTTTCAATGAATAAAGTAGTGTTAAATTAGATTTAGTAGTAACATGTAATATAGCCATTTTTAAAAAGAAAATTAAAAAAAGATTAAGAAAATAAATTATGAAATAAAATTCTACTTATATTTGAATAATTTAAAATAAAAACAAATAATAAATCCAAATTAATACTAATTTTTGTTTCTAAAAATTAAACCTTATTAGCAAATTTTAAACTAAATTGTTTTTATGGAAGAATCTATATTACACATACAAATATATTAATATGAGTTAATTTAACATTAGAATATGTAGGGATTTGTCAATTGCCATTCACAATTTAAAAGCCAAATTATTATATTTTTATAAACTTGGGGGTAGGGGGATGTATGTTTAATATATGTTGTAATCGTATGATTTGGAGAAGTAGGTATGAAATGGCTATAGAGTTGATTTAAAAACATCTCTCATGCATACTCCAAAATGAGAGACTTATATAAGAAATCTATAATTTATATGGTCCATGAGCTAGAGACTCTATTAATATTTATGGGATTTGTAATTTGTGACTACAGTTATGCTTGATGACAAAGTTATAGGTATATGTATGAAAACCTAATTCCCTCACTCACACTCACAATCTGCATTTATTTGGTTAGCAAATATTGCTAGCTTTTATGACTAAATCTCCTATCAGTAAATAATTCTGGTGATATGAATTGGAGTTCAATTGTGTAGACCTATCTGAGTGATATAAATTGAAATAACGGTACTTGAGTATTAGTCCTGCAATGTAGAAGAGTTAGGAGATTTTTCACATCCGCAATAAATGTGTAATCTTGCGATGATATCAAATTGAAAGAAAATAAACCCTGCAATGTATATTGAAAAACGTGTGAAAAGATGATTTAGATTTTTCAAAACATGCTTCTATTGTTATTATTTTGTGTTATTTATATTTTCCAGTGATTTCTTTTTCAAAACCTGCTTTGATTGTTATTATTTTGCTTTATTTATAGTTGTCAGTTGCAAAAACATTGTCTTTTATGATCTAAAATTTATGGTTTGTAATGTTGTTTTTAATTACACATGTATTTTCTTCAATTTGGTTGTTCTTCTTATTTATTACAGTGGAAAATAGCATATGTGTATATTTTATTTGTTTTTGTAAGTAAATATTATTTTAAAAAATTATAATTTAGTGATTGTATGTAAAGTAACATTGTGGAGTTTATTCACCATATTTTTACTGGGGACTGAGAAAATATAGTCTTTAAGATATAAAAATTTATGGTTTAAAATCTTGTTTGAGTATTATTCCTGCAAATCATACATATGTTTAAATTTTTTTAGGGAGTGTTAATTTTAGTCCTGCAATACAGTTTTAGACTTGCTGTAACTTTTTATATTCATGTCAACTTGCCAATAACTTTGTAAATTTTGCCAAATTATCATGTAGAAGATCATCCATGTACAAGTTACTTTTTCAGCAAAAATCTGGCCAAAAATATCACGTACAAGATCCATGTACATGTTATTTTGGTCAGATCATAAGATTTACAGAGTTATCAGCAGATTGATATGAATGTGAAAAGACCAGCACATCTAATACCCTATTGCAGGACTAATACTCAAGTACCAAAATAACTAAAGCTAGAATTTTAATTTAATAAATATTTTATTTACATTGGTAACTAGAAAGTAGGTCATGAAATTGCATATTAAAATAACATTATGTATCTACACTATGGCTGATGTCAAATAAAATACTTAGCCAGAATTAAAGAAAGGTACATAAAGGTACATACCCAGCTTAATTTTGCTGATAATAATTTAGTGCTGAAACTGAAACCATTAACTCATTATGGTCTATATTAGGGTTTAAACCTAAATAAGTTATCTTGGCAAGTATCATTCAACAATTATTTATCCTTTTGTAGTTCAAGGCAGTTTCTTTTAATTGAATATGTAAATGTGATTGTGCATTTTATATAACACTATATGTAAAATCATTTTTTAACACTTGTATATAATATAGGTTAAAGAAAATTAAAGACAAAATGTGAAAAACATCACTGAAACAGTTAGGATTCAACTAATCACTATGCTGGGAAAAGTGGTCATATTGGTGTAAGAATTTGTAGATATCCAAAATGATACCATAATATTGAGAATTTGATTATAGTTCTTGGAATAATCCAATATAATTTATCCAACAGTAGCTTTGTGCTTTGAATCTTCTATATATTTGTTAGGTAACTTGTAGTTGTATAATTCACTTTCATTACATATATAGATATATCCCAAGGTAAATCTTAATAAACACTTATTCCTGTATTACCTAATAAACTTGTAGTATTATAATTCCTTTCAATGTCAGCTATAAGTATTCATCTATCTACTATGTTATCCACAAACATCATAATATAGGTGTTAGAATTCCAACATGTGCATAATAAGCATATTTCCAGTGAGATGTAATAAAATACTACATCTGGTAGGTGGTGTTACAGTCTCACACCTAAAGCTAGATATATTTTATATTCTATATTTTGTTCTCTTCCTCTAGTGAACGATTCTTAGGATAGTTTTTAAAATTAATTTAGTTTCTTTTATGAAATTGACATGTTATTTCATTGCCAATTAGTATAATATTAATATTATTTATATTCTTTATTTCTTTTTACAATGCAATCGAAAGTGTTTAAAGTATAAAAAAGACATTGTAAAAGTAATAAAGAATATAGATGATACTAATACTAACACTTTACTCCTAATATGTGTCCGATTATTTTGTTTTATAAGCATATGTTCCTAATTTGAATGGCAATTCGAACAAATATTTTACTAAAAGCAAGAATCTTGGAGGTCATTTGTCTTTTATTATATCTTTATTTATATGTATTTAAAAAGAATGGTGAAGTATGGAGATGTTTATTATATCTATAATGAATTTATAATGCGCTGGAAGTCTTTGTTTTATTTCTTAGATGATGATCCTTAGAAAACAGACGCCAACATGTTTGAATCTAGCAGTCCATTTCTATTGTTCTTTTTCTAACTGGGTTTTACGAATACGAATATTTCAGTAAATAGAATACGATAATTAAAATACAGTTTCTTCTAGGTAGTTTATCATTGCGCGTATGTGTATAGATTCTCTCGCTCAAAAAAAAAAAAATAAAAGCATCCAGTAAAGTTAATAAGAGTTTCATTTTTAATCCAACTTATCGATCTGTTATTTTCACAAAAAAAGAATATCTTTTTATAATTTCCTTTCTTGTTGCTATATCACTTTTCTCATGGATTTCATTTTATTGTTGCTTTAAACAATTGACAATAATAATGTTTATGTAATATTAAATATAACCGCTCCCATACATATATGTAAATTATTACATGTGGAATGTAACATGTATTAAATCATGCGTTAATGTGCAAATAAATAAAGTTATTTTAATAAAATAATTTCCCTAAAATTAAAGTGTTTTCATTTTCTTCTTTTCTATTAGTGATTTCAAATACTGTGTGATCGTAAGTTAAAATTGTTATTGAAGTTAACCTACTAAATATTTGTACTAACTACATTTTGATAATCCTTCATTGATTTTAAATTTGAATTAAACAAATTAAGTAATAAAATTACGGTTAAGATATTAATTAAAATCTTATGGTAGGCTTGTGTTTTGCCAGATAAAGTAGAGTTATCAATTGGCAGTTTTAGCTATTATTATTTCAGAGTGAAATAAGTTGGCACATTTTTTTTTTTTTTAATACCATTCGTGCATAATCATATTTGGAAGGGGGCACAATATATGTAAGGTTTATTTAAAAGTAAATAGATGTACACAATCAAGGACATAATTGCTTAAATTTTCTCATTTTGTCGTAGTTGAGCAATTAATTTTTCCAGTGATAGAATTTCTGCCCTAAGAAATAAAATTTTCCAGGTTAATTACCATTAAATGAGAAAAATAAAAAACCAAAGGGAGAAAGAAATTATTTGGAAAATGCTTAGCCTGCTAACAAAACTAGCATTCAAATATATATATATTTGTGTGCTCAAGCACACAAATATATATTTCTTTTATTTCTAAATAGTTTTTTAATATGCTACTGTCAGCAGTATCATATATTCTTTTAAGAAATAGTCAATATAGTAAAGCAAATGAATTATTACATGTAGCTTCTAATGTTTAATAAACTATAATCTTTGTGTTGGAATAATATGACACTTTGATATAAATTAAAAATTAATGAAGATTTTGTAGTTATTAAATATTTTGATTTTTTTTTTTATAAATCAGATTCTTGGTAAATTTGCAACTAAAATAAAATAAAATTCTTAAATCGGTTTAGAAATTTGCATATTTTACTGGTTTCAAGAATTCCTGGTATGTTTATTTAGAAAATTGTTCTGGAATGAATAGTAAATAAACATAAGTTAGAATCCTAATTGTGTGTTTAAAACTATCCACAGAAAAATTATCAAATATTGATTGAACTTTCATTTAGAAGTGTTGGTGTTTCAATATAAATATTTAATTCTCTATTTGTAATATATATATAAACAATAATCATTTAAATATAAAAGATGTGTACTCTTTCAAATTTTATGTTTTAAGGGCAAAATTCCTAAAGACAAAAATTATTTATTAACTAAACAACTGCAACAAAAAGATTAGTGTCTGGAAAATAATAAAATACTAATACATTTACACTTATATTTAGAACTTTTGACTAATTAAGAATTGGCAGCAAAGTATGTGAGAATCCTGCTGAGTTTAAGAAATCTCCACCAGGAAGAGGACATCCTCAAGCTAAACATTTCTGTGCTATTTTTTTCTCCAAATAATTAGGGCAAATATCTATGTAGATTTGAGGCAGTAAATCAATATACTTAACCATAAAAGTTTAGTATTAATTAATTCTATATCATATATCTCTGTATGATGTATGTAGATAAGTATGTATACTCACACATTCTTTTTCTCAGGTGTAAATAGTGATATAGTATATACTAAAAAAAAACTAGTTGTAAACAAATTTGTTATCAATATATATATATGTTTTATGT
Source organism: Epiperipatus broadwayi (assembly GCA_028023455.1). Taxonomy (NCBI): domain Eukaryota; kingdom Metazoa; phylum Onychophora; class Udeonychophora; order Euonychophora; family Peripatidae; genus Epiperipatus; species Epiperipatus broadwayi. Next base: position 181,628 of record JAQFVV010006599.1, on the reverse strand, counting down.
AAAGTTGAAATTATACAATGTTAATAAATTGTTTTTCTCTTCACTAGTGAAAATTGTAATTATAAATATGCTACTTTTTTTTCGCATGCGCACCTCCCAATACTAACCGACTAATAAATAATTCCAAAGATACAATAGAAAGAGATCAAACCCCTCATGTGGTCTATAAAATGGCATGCCCTCAATTAGGCTGTCAGGCATCTTACTACAGTGAGACTCGGGCTAACCTTAATACAAGAATTTACCAACACAGGTATGTATACAACAGGGTTAAAAATAAAAATGAAGGAACATCAGTATTCTGGGACCACCAAGCAGTTACAGGCCATGTATTTGAAACTAGTTCTGCCCAAATAGTTTGTACAGAGAAGAGTGTTGCTAAAAGAAAAGTTAAAGAGGCTTTTTACATTGCAAATGATCCCAGTGCCATTAATAGATGAGAGGTATGCTTTGCTCTCTCTCTAAACAATGGACTAATTAAATATTCAAACTCATTTGTATATGTGTACAATAAATAACAACAGTATTCATTCACAAAGCTATGAGTATGAGATTAGAACATTAAATCTTGAAAGCACTAAGCAGATCTATTACACATTATTTTAAGTATAATTATAGCTTCACTAATGCATGCGAAAAAAGTCGCATATTTATAATTACAATGTTAATAATATGTAATAATTGATGTGACAAACTTCCAAACAATTTCTTAATTATGTTGTCAAGATAATAGATTGGTGAATAATATCTTTTAAAGTGGAACATTTTATGTATATATTATTACTACAAGTCAAACATTGCTATACAACAGAGGTGGGCAATTGTTTTGGCTCGGGGCCACAGAGGTTGGCAGAGGGCCACATTGGGGGACACTTTGTGGAAGCAAAGGTTAGCGGAGGGCCGCATCTTTTTTCATGACACAATAAACACACTGCTTTATTCCCTGTATTATCAAAGAAATATTTGTTTGTCCATTCTCCATTAAACACGTGACATTCATAATCGATTTTACATTTTTTTGGAGAGTTCCTGGTTTCACTAAAGTTGGAAATGTATATATTTGCTAATGCAAAGACAAAATTGAAATTAACCAGATCAACTGGAAAAGCAATGCACATCGCATCTACACTGCACATGTGTATTGAAGTAGCCATCCTAGTGGAAAATATGAGACAAATCTTCGGTCACGCATGGAAAGGAAATCTCAATTCAAGGCAGATTTTTCTGATTGTCTTGGTGGGCCGCTATTTGCCCATCCCTGCTATACAATGATAGTTTAGTTTCAGGACCAGTCTTTGTATAATCTAATTCTAAACCATATCTCTTTAATTAGAAGCTAACTTATCTGCATGACATTTCTATTCTAAGACAGAATTGGCAAACCTTTTTATATGTGCATGCCAAAAATTTACAAATAATCTGTATCAAGTTTTTGACATATCAGACAATTTTAATACAAAAAAAAAAAGTATTTAAAAAATTTACTTTTGCAGAATTTTATTGAGACAAAGTTAAAAATTAATATAAAATTTCTTAAAGACAAATTCATAACTTTTAAGCTTTTGCCATTATTTATGAAAGATATTTTTGTTGTTGTACACTGAATGCCACATGCTTTATGTCAGACTTATATTTTGTTATTATGAGAGACTAGAGTTCATCAGTCATTTTATTTTTTATACTGTTTTTTTTTTTATTATAAAATTTATTTCAGAAAATAATGACTCACAGACATATGTAAAGGAGAGAATTGATAGTACAATCATTGCTAGTTTTTTAAATGACTAAAGTTTTTGGAACTGGCATTTTAAGTTTTTGTTGTTTTCTCTTATGCATTCCCCCCTCTCCCATAACTTTATACCCAATAATTGATAGTTTTCAATTATATCCAACTCATTTCTCAAATCAACAAACTTTTATCATGCAATACTGGATTGAAAATGGATTAATTGCATTTCCATATCTTCCAAATTCAGCTAGTCACAAATTTACAAATTGACATTATCTGGTGAGGCTGTATCTGAATTTTTATATTTCTGCAATTATTGTATAAAATTTGAAGAAAATTGGTTGATTATCAATTGAATGACTTCAGAAAATTTTTGCATCACTTTAATTTAGTTTTTTTATGAGATTGTAGATCTGCAAAGAATTTTTTTGAATTTGAAAAATATTTGAAGATATTAAAAATAAAATCACAATTGAAAATTGCTTTGATTAAATCAAATATGATAATAACAATTTAGTTTATGTAAATGAATGTACAGATTAGTTAAAAAAACATTAATTTGGAAAGTCATTCTACATCCATTAATTGATTATACTTTTGAATTACTTTCTTGTTATGCAAAAAAAGTCTAACTTCATCTAAACAAGTAATGAATCTTTGAAGAACTTTTCCACAATCTAACCTCTGGTTATTGTTGTACATAAATAAATCATTGTACACTGGATTTATCTCATTTAATAATTCTAAAAATTGTCATTTATTTAAAATGTGTGTTGATATAAAATTGATCAATTTTGTTATAAAGCTCATATTATCTTTCAATGATTTAACACTGCTCTTTGCAATGAAAATCCAAAACTGAATTGATAAAATTATTTTTTTCTGTATTTGTATCATCTTTACTTTTTGTTGTTGTTAATGATGTTAAACTGAACCCACATTTTTTTTAATATTCTCTCATTATAGTAACAAATACAAATAATTAAACTGGATGATCTAATTATTTCAATATTCTCATTAAGACAAAGAAAAGTTAAGCCAGAAAATTTTTTCCTTATTTTTTTGCTGATGGGTTATATTGTTAGTTATTTCTGTTTATTTTTCACCATGTTTCTTGCTAAAAGTATGTTGTATATTTTTTTAATATTTTTTTCATTATTTCTAGAATCTTCAAACAGAATTAGTATATATTTTAACCATGTTTTTTTAAAAAAATATTCAACATCACTAAAAAGCTTCCATGTTTGGCACTTATATTTGAGACAAAAATTACACTATTAGCAATTATATTTGGATGACTACCAATAAATATTTTTTAGAGATATTGACTGAATATTTGTATTTTTAATTGCTTGAGCAATAAGAAATAACATGGGTTTGTCTCATAATGTTATTGTAATAATGGCATTCTGCATACAAGTATCCCAGAACATAATATTTCTATTCCTCTATTGCCTTTGTTAATCATGCTATGTTCTTCAATTTATCAATTTTGGAATTCTCTGCTGTTTGATTCTGATAATTTTTGTTACTTTCACTGGCCATATTATATAAAACTGTAACAAATATATTCAAAAATAAAATGAAATGCAATTTTTTTTTATTTCTAAAAAAAAAAAAAATATTATGAGCTTAAATTATTTTTTTTATTTATCAATCATACATACAGCAAAAACTAGAGCAAAAATAAAACATAACATACACAAGCAACAATAGTAAATTTGCCATTACTCATTTCTACCTACTATCCACTGCATGGAATAAAATGCATAATTAGTGCATTAATGCATTACTAACTAAAGATGGGATGAGCATGGGAATTATAAGCCTGAATTATATACAATGTATTGACTGACATCAGGAAAAATTGCACTTGTTTGTTAGTTTCTTTGTATAAAACAAAATTTTATTTGTACAGATTATAACAATTTACAAAAAAAAAAAAATACTATCTGTAAATCATTTATGTGCTAGAAATTTTTTTTATCGGTCATCTTTGGTATGTATGCTATAGATTTAACATGCCTAATCTAAAGTATACCTATTTAATATAAAATTAAATAGATTTTATTTTAAAAAATTTGCATGCTTGAATTATTAAAGAAAAAGTACTAAGCAATTAATGATTTCAATTTTTTGTGTTTTTATTTTCCATTTTCTTTCTTAGAAATATCTATTTCTCCTTTAAACCCATTATTTATAGAAAAAACTGAATCAAAGCTCAAAAGATTTTATAAGCAGAAAGTATATATTACCAAAAAATCAATTATGGATTACTATTTTTAACTCAATCTATTCACTCATCAGTAGAATGTGAAATAAATGCTATTAAATGAAAAAAATTTAGTCTGAATCATTTCACTAGAAATTTTGCAGTTTGATTATGAGAATAAGCTTTTTTTTAAAAAAAATGCTTTTTTTTTTGTAATTTAATGTTCTATCATATATAATGTTTTGACTTATAAAAGAAAAAAGAAATGATAATAATTGATTCTAGAGAAATAAAATTGAAATGTCTAACTATTTTGACAGATCTTTATTTAAATACATTTTGGCACTATTTTCTTTCAAGCTTTTCCATGAATACCTGAAATCATAAATAATAAGGAATAGTATATGTGTTTAACATATGCTTATACACCCATAATATAATTTTATTTTTAAAAATGCACATATTCAGACATCAACAAAAGTAAACAAAAATTTGAATAATAATAATGAAATAATAGTTCAACAATAAATCTAAAGAGGGAGATCATCCTTATGACATGACTGTGTCTACAATAAGTAAAGATTGATCTGAGAGATATTGTCAAGAAGAAACTATTTTTGAATTCAAATTTATGAGTCTAATTTTTTTTATACTAAAAAGTTCTTTAAACCATGCTTAAATGAAATGATGCAGGTAGATTCAAGTAATATAGAAGATAAAATATTGATGCTGAATGCATTAGTACTTGTAAAAAGACTGCAAAAAATCATTTCTTTTCAATACATATTTGGAAGAGTTTTTTGTATTATGCTGAAATACAATTAATGCTCAAAAAAATGTTTTTGAAATTTGATTAAAATTTTTTTGTTATAACAGTCAAATCCATAATTTAAATACTATTAGATGTGATTTTATTTTTCAAATTTTTAATATTATTAATTTTATAACATTATATCTTTGTAATTTTCTGTGAGGTTCAAATAAAAGAGTATATCATTGTCTTATTAATAAAAATGAATACCATTAATGTAATATTTAGAACCCGCATTAGTATAGAATTTACCCTTTTTCTAAACTTGCATAGTAAAATTTTAGAAAACAAAAATAATTGTTCAATGACTATATTTAAATATTAATGTTATTATACATTATTACTACGATAGTCAAAATAATATAATTCATTAACTTATTATCCAAGGCATCAGGGCTGGTGGAAGTGGGACTTCAAAACTGCATTGCTGGTGGGCACCGTTTTTTAGGGACAACAAATTGGTCTCTTTCAAAATACCTTTTTATCACACAATAATTATTGTATATATATATCTGTTTTCATTGGTACTCTTAGAAATATATATTTTTTTCATTTAAAAATGATAATTTCTTGTTTGTAGGTGTTGGATTGAGTTTGCTTACTGGACTCTCGAGATTGTTTTGATAGTATAGATTGTTTATGTTTGTGAGCATCACTTGTAAAAAACTATACTTTATTGCTTTTAACTAGGGGTGGGCAAGTTTTTTCGTCAGTGGGCCAAATGAAATTTTCTAATCATGATGTGGGTTGGAATAGATTGAATGATTTAACAAAAAGTTCAGAATTTAAAAAATGTTAAATTACTTGAATTATAAATTATTAACATATTTAAAAAAAAATTGTAAATACAAAATTTTGTGACCTTTAAATAGGATTCAATTATAGATAAAAACTGAAATTAATAACAAACATTTTTATTGTCATGATAACAAAGTAAATATAAAAAACTTATTAATACAAAAACCTTAATGTGAGGGATTGAATTGGGACTGCTCCTATTTTATGATAGCATCAAAATTGGGATTCATTTCACAAATGGTATTCGCAGAAAGATTTCTAAATTTTTATCCATTATGCACGATCTGGTTGTTCTTAGTGTTTTTTATTAAAAATATGTAGTTTCACATGGGTATGTTTATCCAAAGACTGCCAAATATTTCTGTTGCTCATTATCCAAAATTTATTTAAACATTTCTGGATTTAAAGAGGCATAAAAATCTGTTACTGTTTTTTCAGCAAATTGGTTCTTTAATATTAAATTTGATTTCAAATTTATCAGTTCCAACTGGATACAAGATTGGAAAGTGAGTTTAACTGTTCCTTTTGAAATTGTTGTAAAAATAATTTTGGTTTTGTTGTAAATGATGTGATATTTGTATATATATCTTAAATAATCTTTTCCCTTATAATGATAAATTTAATTTCTTTTTATACTTTAACATATCAATGGAGAAGAAAAAGTCACTGAACCATTGTTCATTCTTTAATTCACAAAATTCGTTAAGCTTATCTTTAACATTTAAGAAATTAACAGTTTTAACAATTTCATCCAACAAATCAAAATCATTTTAACACTTTTTCAAGACTAAGCCATCTTATGTTCATATGGTACTGAAATATCAATAAAATCACAATTCAATTTCTTTATGTTATGAATTGTTGATGATTTAAAGCTCTTCCATGAATAAAATTAACTATTTTCTTTATGCTTCAGTTTTAGAACTCTTTTGCAGAGTATTTCTTGATGAACTATACAATGTAAGAAAATTATTTCTTTTCATGGAATATGCTGTATTTTGTTACTTATTCTTTTTAATAATCCAGTATTTTTTCCTGTCAAACTAGGACACCCATAGGTTGTGATGTTGACAGTTTTGTCTCACTTTATATTATGCTTTTGCAAAGCTTTTTGAAGAACTATAAAAAAATTTTCACCAGTAGTTGTATCTTTCAAAGGATATGCAGAAAGTAATTCCTCCATAATTTCAAATCTATTAATATTTATTCCTCGAATAAAGATTAAAATTTGTCTCATCAGTAATATCATGATTCATCTAAAGCCAGTGCATAATAAGTACAATCTTCCAATTTAATTTTAATTGATCACATAAATCACTTGAAATATTATTATTATGTCTCACAAGAGTTCTTAGTGAGAGACTAATTTTTTCAAATGTTTTTATTAGAGCATAATATCTTTTATCATAATGTTAGCATAGTATCAGCAATATCATTTTTTTTTACAAATTCTCTGTCAGAAAATGATTTGCATTGTTTTGCAATCTTAGGTGCCACAATGTAACTAGTTTTTGTCAAAGCTCTATACATATTTGACATTCATTACTTATACTAGATGATGTAAATAGTCGAATATATACAGCATATGCAGTGTGTGCTATATAAATAATAGATTATTATAATATGCTTTGTTTCCTGTATTAATGAGATTGTCAAAAGCGTTGAAAATATTGATGATTCTCCAGGTGTCGCTTTATGAGACGATAACTGCCCTACTGGCCAAATAGAACATTCCCATTGAGGATATGCAAAGTCAGATAATGATAATGGAACAAATATGAAGATAAAGGGAAATACGATTCAAAATTTACTATTAACTAAAAATCTTTGGGCTTTTTATATTCCATGTGCTGCAGACACATTAAATTTAATGATCAATGATGCAGCAAAAACAAATACAAATACAATTAGTTTTTTGCAATAGAGCAGAAAATATCCAATTTTTTTCATCATTTCCAAAACATTGGACAATTTTTTAAAATGTATATCAAATTTAACATTACATCATCCATTGGAAACTTGTAGGGAAAGCAAAATTGAAGCTATTCACCATTTACTCTTTTACATTAACAATTAGGAAAGATTTATGATGTCCTTTTTGAAATTTTGATTATTGATAGTTTCAACAATGAAATTTAAAATGAAGCAAGAGTTTCATGTATTAAAATCAAAGAGCATAAATTCATCTGCTGTTTAATAATTTGGCATGAGTTATTTGATAGAATTAATCCAGTTAGTAAATTTCTTCAGGATAAAAAATATGAATATATCACTAGTTGTAGGATCCATTGGAAATTTAAAAACATACATTTCTGAGTATCTATCAGAGACAAATTATAAAAAAGTTCTTGAAACTGCAAATCAATTAAGTGAAGACGTGGTTGAAGAAATAGAGTTTAAATTTATATTAGAAATTTGACGACAAAAGAAAAAGTGTCAATTTCAGTACGACTATCTAGATGAACAACCACAACTGCCAGAAGATAAATTTAAAGTCAGCATATTTTATACTCTTTTGGATACTGTGTGTTCTTTAAATGAGCATTTTGAACAGCTCAAAACACATATTGATTAATTTAGTTTTTTTATACAGACTATTAAATTGATAATGAAGATTTGCAAAACGTGATGATTTACAAATTATTTTGACAGATAATAACAATAAAGATATAAGTGCCTTAGAATTTTTTGATGAGATACTAACATACAAAGTCATTTTTCAAACTGATACATAAAAATTGAAAACTCTTTAGATAGTATCAAATAATTTATCTTTTCCAAATTTTACAAGTCTTGAGACTTAATTTTATTAACAATACCAGTAATTGTGTTATTTGTTTTTATTTTATTTTATAAATTGCATTCCAAATGGTTACAACAAAAATTTAAAACATTTATAAATAGCCTTTTCATTCGGGCACTTATTTTGACTTTGCAGACAGTCGACTTCCAGCCTAGCACCAGTCCTGCAAAGCAATCACATATGAAGGTTGAAAATTAACCCAGTTAAGAAACAAATATTGTCTTTTTACAGGGATTTTCATGTTTGGTTTTTTGTTTAGTGAAATGCCCACTCCAATTTCATTTTTTTGTTTAGATTAATTATAGAGGCTTTGTCATTATGATTTGAGAACATGAAACAATTTTATGTAAGAAAACAAATATGATCATTCAATCAAATGATAATTTGTATCTGAGGACCTTTGCTTAAAGTTCTAAAGTAAAAAGACTTATAATGTAGAAGAGAATTTGCCAACATATCATTTTAGAAAAACCAATATTTTTCTAGTTTAGTCTGATGTAGAATTTAAAATCTTATTCTTAGGAATCATTTGCTTTTATACAAGATAATTCTTTTCAACTTTATTAAAAATATGTTTGTATCAGCAATAACATTAGAAATGGGCTACAAGGCAATTTATTTTGGCATTTGAATCCATCCTGCAACAATTATTTTTTGGACATATGTTTTATAGTTATTCAAAATAGCTTGTTTAACTTTTTGTTTGTTTTCATGTTTTGACAAACAATTCCTGAAAATGATAATCATTAAGAGGATAAACAAAGTTCAACAAATTGATGTCATCACCATCTTTATAATTAATCATGTTTTTGGTATATAAACTTATATTTACTAATATTAATATATCTTTGAAAATATGTGCAATCAATCTGTTATCTTTTCAAAGATTCCATTTACTTTTTTTTTTTTTTTGTAATTGTAGATAGTAAGAATACTAACTGAATCATATTTAAATCAACTTTATTAATAAATGATCCCATCCCGCTTAATATTTCCCTACTTCGAATTGTTTTTATAATTAAGAAGATGACTTAGAAAAAAGATTTCTGTGCTTTTTTGGATTTTTTTATAATTAAGATGACTGAGAAAAAAGATTTCTGTGCTTTTTTTTGATAATTATAAAAAATAAGTTGAGATAAGCACAGTTTGAAGCATACATTTCTGTTATCATTAACTGACAAACAGCACAGGGAGTAGAAAAAATTGAAGGAAAAAATCTAAACCACTAAGAGAGTGAATACTAGTATTAAAAGAGACTTACTTCGGAAATGTGTCACATATATTATTTTTTCAGTCCAATTTAAAAAGTTATTAAAGATAAATTTTGAGATAGAATTGTTTATAGTTCCACATTCAATTATATATTTAACATGTTTCTTGTAATAGTAAAGTATCTGCAATTTTATCAGTTGTTAAGGAATTTTTAAAAAAAGTTATTGAAAATTATTCTTTTCCCCTTTTTGAAGTGAGGATTATATTATAGATTAATATACTTTTATAAAATTAAAAATAGTATTTTGTAGACTGAAAATAAAGCAAATGTAATTTGCATTTTTCCCCACACATGGGTCTTTTTTAATTAAATTAATTAAGCAAGTCAATTTATAACTTAAAATCTCTGTACTTTTTATTTTTAGCAATATAAGTATAAAGAGCTTATATAATGTAAATTTAAAATTAAGATGCCACTGTAAACTATGTAAAAAAGGTTAGCTAATGGCAAACTACCATCAGTAATGATCAAGGATTATCACTTACAGTGCAGTTTTGATTGTCTTAATATTTGATCTGTCTTTGGGCAGAGAATTTAAATACTATTATGAATATTTAATGCTAATGAAAATATAATATTTTATTTAATAATCAATTACTTTAACCAAATATTTTTATTTATGTTATATTTTACCAGTTTAAATAACCATCCAGGTTTTTCTAAGACTTTTTTCAACTATAGAATTACTCAAAGAAAATATGAAATTATTGAAAATAATGAAACATTTCTGTAATTCAAGCAAATTCAGCAGTTTTTATATTTAGTTATAAGTTTAAAAAATGATAATTTTTAAAATGTAAAATGATTGTTGATACATTTGTTTTCATATCTAACCATCTAGGATAGCAGGTATTTTTGTAATAATGAAAAAAAACTATAAATATATTTATATATTTTTAAAAATTTGATACCATAAAAGCAAAGAGCCTTTTAAGCACATTATATTATAGATTTAATAAAAAAAGATAAAAGTGCAAAAGCAAACAATGGCTTATAAAAGAAGATTAATAAGGTGAAGTTATAAATAGTAACATTAAGTAATGACAGTGACTAATATGTCAATCAGAAATTTCTGTGAAAAGTATGTTTTTTTTTTTAAAAAAAAAAAAAAATGATAAGAGTGATTTATAAAATTTGTATGAAAATTGATATATGATTAATTCTTTTGTAATATTAAATTTCATATTAATTAAGCTACACTATACTGTGTATTAATTAATGCTGTTAACATGAAGTGACAAAAAAAAAAACTATGAAGATTTAATTCCGATATGATGTTTAATGATAAAAAAAGTTTTTCATTTTATTAAGGGTTATTAATTTGTTTCTAAGTAAGGTCTAACTATTATTTTTGATAATTAATGTTATTTTTCATTACATTTAGAATGCTTTTAAATTTTAAATGATTTAAATAGGGTAACCAGCTACTCTGAATCAGTTGACAGTGATGTCTTTTCAATAGTGATATGTCCACAAAATGTCATATTTTTACATAGTTTGCCCCACATTCTCAGCAAATCATTTAAAGTATTCAGATTTATTGTTTTATTATTATTATTAGCTTTTCATTTTATATTATTGGTGTAATATATATATATATTAGAAAATGTGAAATGATTTCTGATGTTTTTGTTATTGGCTGACAATTCATCTAATAGTCTAATTTTATTACTGGAAATAAAAACTGTACAAAGGATTATTGTCTAGTTAATGAGCTCTTTTTTAAGTATCTCATTTATGTTTGTATTGTTAGAATTTATTATATTTCAGACTTTTAATATCAATCTCTGTTGATTATATATGTAAATAAAAATATTTAAATCATGGTAAAGTGTACAAATTATATTCCACAAGAATATATAGACAATTAATAAATAATACAGTAATTAAACTTCAAAAAATTACTAAGTCAGGCTTTCACTGCAGAACTTCTTTATCAAAACTAAACTATAATTCATTTTAGCACACCTAAATATATATCATTATAAATTAAAATAGTAGTTATATAAAATTCCACGTGAACATTATTACAATTAATATTGCTTTAATTATTTTAACTTTATAAGTTGCTAATTCTAGTAAATTAATGTAATTACACCTGTGTCTCGTTTTACATGGATTTATTTAACGCGATTTTGAAGTTATGCGATTCATGTTTCTTTGGAAGTCGAACTCCAATAATGCACTATTACTTTAAATAATAAATTTCGCGCACTTACGTCATATTGAAAATAATAGCACATTATTGGAATTCGACTTTCATCTTAGTAATTTCAATATTTTCAGTGCTTTATAATAGTAAGATTTTATGCAATAATGAAATTAAAATCATGATTTCCACATTTTATGTATACCCACATTAAATTTTACAAGATTATAATGTAAATTTGTTCAAACATTGTGCATGTTAATTTTGCATTTTAAACCACATTCCGTTTTTGCTTTTTAAAAAAGAACGTAATCAATTATTAATCATTTAGTGTCCGCAAGTTTATTTTTAATTATTTTCTTATTAATGACACTAATCATGAACGTGCTCTTAAATTCCAATGAGAGCTAAATGGTTGTATGTCTGGATATCGCGAGCTTCATAAACAATTAATAAAATCATCGTCTCAAAGATTAATTACTAATTACGTTGTCACCAGAAAACCATTAACACAACATGAGAGTGAAGTTGGCGCTAGTTGTATTTCCTCTTGTGAAGAATCTGATTTTTTACCAGTTTGCAAACGAACCTGTTTATCGGCAAGTAGCAATAATAATTAAAACATGTATAAAAAAATGTCAATTACTGTACTGTAAATTATGCATAAAAATATATTGTTTTGAATAAAATTAAATATTATAGTTAAAAAAAGTTTGTCTTGTATCAATTTTTTTCAAATTTGAAATTTTTTATTAGTCATATTTTATTTCCTTATTTTTTTTTTTTGCGTGAATTTTAAAGTAATTTTACGTTGGTGCTTTGCTTTTATGCGATTTTTGAAAAATCACAGTCCGTATCCCCCCTTTTTCAAGGTAAGTTACATCTATTTTTGTGCAATTTCTTTTGCATGTGTTTTCTGAGGAACTTATCTATCGCGTAAAATGAGACCCAGGTATAGTTATTATTAGAATATTTTGGTTTCATATGGATTTTGTGACATTTTAATATACGGGAAATAAAATCTCCCATTTTCATATTAATTTATTGTTTTAATGTAATATTATTATTATTATTTTTGTAAAATAGCGGTGGAATAACCATTGATTTAATTTTTAGATATATGTATTAAAAATGCAATAAAGTCCTCTGAAGAAAATATTGAAAATAGAAGTGATTACTATACATTTTATAGAAATTTTTTTTTTTCTTCTTGGTTGTTTCTTTTTTCATGATTTGTAATTATAATAAACTTACAATTTACTTTTGTAATTGAAAAAATTGTTACATTTCAGTTTGCTGGAACATTAATACGCAATTAAAAGTTGCTTTTTTTCTTTTTGAATTTTAACACCACTATTATTTATTAGTTAGTATTGTAACGGGCACATGCGACGTTACATTATTTTTTTATTAGCAAACATGGAAAAAATAAAAGTTCACCAATAAAAACTTATTATTGGCGAACTTTTATTTTTTTTATGTTTACTAATAAAAAAATAATGTAACGTCGTATGTGCCCGTTACATTTTTTTTTTAATTATCTGTGTGATTATATATATATATATTTGAGTTTAGATGATTTTTAATTCTTGAAAAAGAAGTTTTTATTGGCGAACTTTTATTTTTTTCATGTTTACTAATAAAAAAATAATGTAACGTCGTATGTGCCCATTACAGTATATAAGCAAGTTTCATTTTCTTCATTTTATTTGTTAATATTCAAAATTAAAGTGCTTTTAATGTTATATAATGGAATCTTTATCTTATAAAGTGTCCTTTTAATAAAAGTATTTTTAAGAAAAAGATATGCATTTTGACTAAAATATTTTGGAGTTCTGCTGTTTGCAATTAAAAAAAAAATCTGATTATGTTTCATATTGTTTTTTAAAAATCAAGCTATTTTAATTTTAAATATCTTAATTTTTGGATTTATATCCAGACAAAATATTCTACTATAGGGCAACAGCCTCTTAAACAGTTTCTGTAGAATATTAGAAAAAGAAAAGGCAATATTAGGCTTGCCAGTTACTTGATAGTGAAGATTTGAATGTTTTTTTTTCTTTACTTTTTTTTCCTGTGTCATAGCATCTACTGGGAGGCGAGGTGAACCTGCAACAACCGTCTGTAACCAATTGCTTGCTTGCAAGGTGGCTGTGCTTACCTCTCGGTTAACAATGCTTGATGTTTTTAAGAGTTAAATATAGCTAGATATTCATTTACTAACAAAATGTTGGAAGTTTATGAGTTAGCCATTTGTAAGAAAAATTTCAGCTTTATTGGAACCTGTAAAATTTCAAAGTATTTCTTAGATTCAGATTCAAATTTCAGATTGTGGGCAAGGTAGTGAGATGATTTTATGTATATTTGATCAAGCACATATATATGGGTTTTTTTTTATTAAGAAAAAAACAGTGTCAGGTAGCTGCATTTTGCTGATTACAATAGTTTTATGTAGAAGTTCAAAGTTTTGTAACCAATGTGTGTGGCGTTGTCATCATATTATTTAGTGCAGTAGTCTGAGATGTTGTCTCATCGTCAGATATGGTAAGATCTGCCCATGTGTCCATAAAGAGATGCTCTAGAACAAGGAGGCGATCTCTGTTCTTCATGTTTATTAGTATTTTTTTAAAAAGTTCTCCAAGGATCACTATGTCCTTGTCTGAAGATAGGCTGGCACCTGGTGATCCATAAGACATGTAGTAGGCATGCCGCTAGCCTGATAGTTGCATACTTTCCTTCTTTCATTGCTAGATCAATTGACAGGACATTGCCACAGCCAGAGAAAAGTGCTTGTGATAATTTTGTTTCTAGTGTATCTCAAGTATGAGCAAGCATAGAAGATGTGCTCCAGTGTTTCCTCATGTATATTACAAAGTTTACCCATGGGACTTATTTGACTAAATCCTCATTGCATCACCAAAAAGTGACTGATGGGTAAGCTTTGGTCCTATTCACAAGTATCTTGACTTCCTGAGCATTTGTTTCATTGACAGTCTTATAAGGTAGATAACGGGTTTTGATTTGAGAAAAGGAGTTTATACACTTCCCAGTATGATTGCTTTGTAGTCTCTGTTTGCTCAGTAACTGAAAATAGTCCCCAAGTGATCTTGTAGCTCTTTGACCCATTTACTGGGTATGGGTTGTGGCATATCTGTGGGCTCCACAGACTCCTCACTCTGATCCTGTTTTTCTTTTATTGTAGATTTTTTCTGAGCATTGAAAGGGCTCTTTGAACAAAAAACACCTTGACGGCATGGAGACCAAGTCCATTCAGGTCACGTAGTCTCTGCACCTTGGACAGTCTGATGGATACAGTTTTTCTCTTGCACATCATCTTGGTGCAGGCTGAATTTATAGCATTTTGAAATCCCTTGGTTGGTTTGAAGATGGGCAAGTAGTAATTTATATGCAGAAACACCATCATATTTAACAATGCCACCTTGCCTGGGAGTGAGAGGGAGATCATTGAGAGGAAATTTGTTACCTTCTTGGTTTTGTCCAAAAGATTCTGCTGGATAGCCCTCCTCATCGCTGTTTTGGAGAGGACCATTGGGAACCCAAGAAATTTCCATGGATTTCTCGTATATCTTGATGGTACTATAACACCCCTACTGATTTTCCAGACCACAGATTTGTCTGGGTTTTTTTCCCACATCTTCTAGTAGAGGATTTAGGTAGGTAATGAAACAGAGGGTGCTTAGTGGTCACCCCTGGGGGATTGATAGATGTAGTCTGAAACCAGGGGCCAGGGAGCCATCAAGCGATGTGTGAATTGACCTGTTTAGCAACAAGTTAGCAATGATTCTAACATAGACAATTGGTACTTCATAGTGCCTTAGCAAGGATAGCAGTTTTGCTGGCATCACAGAATCAAAGGCAGCTGCAAAGTCTTTCTGAACAGCAACAGGCCCTGATTTTCTATGTGATCTTGCATGCTCCACCAGCAGCATGAAGCGCTGCACTGCCTCAATGGTGGATGAGCCTTTGTGAGCAAACTGGTGCACAGAGATTCTTGTAAGTAACTGCTGCTGGATCCTATCCTTAACCAAAGATTCAATTGACTTGATGATTAGTGGGGACATTGAAATAGGTCTAATGTTACATAAACTGGATGGATTGGTGGATTTTTTCATGTATGGTATGAGAGCAATTGTATACAGATTAGGAACGCTTTGAAAGTCCCTGGCCAGCATATTAACCACTCTCCTTACTATCGGAACTGTGAAATGGCTAAGGTGCAATAATACAAATCGGGGAATGCCATGTAGGCCATGATGTACATGTTCAGGATAGGATTGTGTTTACCAACTTCTTGCTTATCATCCCAGATGTTACTGATATCAAACTTTTGGCTTTGGAGTTTTCTCTGGAAGTACTCATGGATCTTATCTAGCATTGCACCCCCAGAGTAGTTATGGTTATCTATGTTGATTAATGGTGGAGTAGGCCTTTTTGTAGCACCAATGGCCCATCTCAGGTAGCTCTGCATCCAATTTTGTTGTGTTGCTAAATAGATCTTGGCCCTCTTTGTCACAACATATTATACAAGCACTCTCTGTTTCTCCCTGTACTGTTTCTTTAACAACATGATCTCCCTGATGGCAGCATCAATTGATGATAATTCACTGACTCTCTTGCCAATGGAATTCAGCTCCCTGAGCAGCCTATTTGGGCCTTTGGTTTTTTGGATGAAATTGTTTATAAGGGAACTAAGGACCCCTACAGAGAATGAAAAAGCCTCAAGAGGTGACAATGAGAGGAGCTGGATTTTGTGGAAGAGGATATATGCCTCTAAGAAGATCTATTCAGGTGTTCTGGCCTTGTTAAACATTCTTATTGTTTGATTTGGCATGAGAGGATCAGTGATATGGGATCCAGTTGAAGGGAAATCAACATGGCCAGATGATTGGTGAATGGAACAATTTGCAATGAGGCATGCAGTTCATGGTAAAGTTCTGGATGATGATAAAGTAATTCAATTAGGGTTTTGTGCGGCCGTATGTAAAACGGGTATGCATTGATGGGAAAACATCCCTCTCCACACAACAACACTCTGTTGAGTTTATGCAAATATCTTTGAATGAACTGTTGATAGGCCATGTTGAAGTCCCCAAAAAGAATGACAGGTGGCACTGCTGATGCAAGAATAGAGTTGATCCAGCCTATTGTGAAATCGATCTGCCTAGAGTCCTTCTGCATGTAGACATAGATTAGAATTAATGACATTCCAGAGATTGTGATTTTTATTCTGCTTCTTTCTATGTTCAGTTGTTTATTAATGAGAATAGCGACACCTGAGATGGCTGTGTTCGATGGGTAGAACTCAAAGACCCAAACTGATCGAGGATTTGTATTATTTTACTATTGGCATTTCAAATGAAGCTTGTTTCACTCAGGCATACTATATGCATTTGACTATTATTGAACCATCTTTGCAGTGCATATGCTCTATCCAAGGAGTTTAATCCTCTGACATTCACGCCACCGATGTTAAGTTGCATGATGATGGTATTTTGGCTGGTCTCCTAATCCGCACATCAATCTTCTTGTGATTCAATTTGTTCCTGAGGTTCCGTTGAGCTCCTGCAATGACCCATCAAATTCCAGAACATCACTTGTCTCAAGCCCTCTGAGGTAGCTTGTGTGTTTTGCTAGTCCTTGACTGGTCCACCAATCTGGATGTTGCAAGGGTGGGTCTGCTGCAGCTCTTCCTGTTGTAATTCTCTATCTGTGTCTGCCATTCTAGATTTCTTTTTATCATACTTTTTCCTCGGACTCCTGGATCTAGCACTCACCGGTCGAGCTATTGCTTCCTCGATATCAGAATCAGACCACAAATTTACAGACTCTTCACATTGAGAGCCAGAGGAGTCCTGTGGTTTCCTCTTGCTTGTGTGATTCATAAGATGGTTTACTGGGGCTAGGTGCTGTAGCTTTGTAATTGTTAGTCTAATTTATCAATTGGTTGTAAAAACTCATAGCCAGAATTTTTTTTTGAGTCATCACTAGTAAAGCTATGACAAATATTTCTGAAGTAAAAATATTTAACTGTACATTATAAAATAAATATGCATATTTATGTAAAAAAATATTAAATCAGAATTTAAATATAAAATTTGAAAAGATTTATTGTACCAAGTATACTGTCAATGCTTTGTGCACATACATATTTGTATTATTAAAAATAGTGAAGAGAATTAAAGAACTGATTTATGATTATTTGTTTAGGTTAGTAAAATTGTATTTCAAATAATTTACTGTTTTTTTACTATTTACTTATTTGCTCTTTCCCAGAGTCTGATTAAAATTTCATAAAAATTATGTATAAGTACCCTGTGCTTCATTAAAGAAAGCTTGTAACATCTTGTTTATTTCTATTAAAAAATTTAGTTACAATTTCATTTTCTTTTCTTTTTTTTTTAAAATTATGTGTGTAAATTTTGTTTTTTTTTATTTGGTGTTGCTTTGTTAAAAAAAAAAACGAAAAAAAAAAACATTAATCTTTTGCAGAGAGAATGGATGTTGAATTTCAACAGGTAGATCATTTGTTAACTTTAAAATGACAGCCATTGGTAATTTATTTTATTAATGGTAATGAAGTGTCTAAAATGTTAGCAATGCCAATAATCAGAAAACCACATTCGTTTACAAGTGTTATTATTTTTTAAAGAAAAAAAAAAGATCATAATAATCAGTATCAGGTTTAAAAGATTAAAAATTGATAAAAAAAGAATCAAAAGAAATAAATATCTTAAATATATATATTTTTTACATTTATATATTTAAACACAAAGAGAAATACAGTTTTCTTTAGATAGTAATGATAAAAAAATAATAACAAGATCCTATATTTCAACAATCAGTATTCAAATTTGATAATGTTAAATGAATGTTCATTTTGACAATGTAGGATTTTAACACTATTTCAGTCAAAGATCAATCATCCTATATCAGTATGTTATTTATATATATATAAATTCATCAATATATTTGGCAATTATTAAACTTCATACATATATAAACCTATTGGAATTCCTGATTTTTTTAAAATTAAAAATTGGCTTACATTTCACTGAACATTGGATTTTGAAACTCTATGCTAGTAATGTTGCCGGTAAGCAACTGGTCATGTGATTACTTTGTCACCCTATTGTTTTCCAAAATTATCATTGGGTAACTTGATTTTAATTGAATTTTTGAATGAAAAATATATCACAAAGTATTTAAACAATTAACAACTCATTGGAAATTGAAAAAGGTATATCAGGATAACGTTTTTATCTTGCCAGATTTAAACTTTGAGCACTTTTGGAGCATGAAGAACTAGAGCATGCTGACTTGGTTGTGAACAAATTGACTTTTGCTGATTTTTTATTGTCAGTTTCAAAATATTCATTTTTAAACCAAACATTTAAAGCTTATGATATATTCAAAATAAATAAAAACTGTATTATTAAATCTATGATTATGTTTTTCAGAAATGTCATGAATATATTTGCAGGAAGGACTTTTATAATATTTGGCATTTTCATATTTTCACTTTACAAAATGAAACCAAAATATCCAGGCATTACAAAAATATGTTGACTAGAATTTTACAGAAATGTTCATATATAAATAATTGAATACAAAAAAAAATTAAAAGTGCCATTGCAGCAAACTGCATGTGGATATAAGAGAGTTACAAATTTTTTTGTGTGAATAAATAACAGATTTTTGCATAAAAGTCATCAATTAAATAGATACCTATTTTAGGTAAAGAGATTATATATTTTTTCTTTTAAACTATATGCAGTGGGTTTTATTAAATTTATTAACAAAAAAAAAAAGTTTTTTTATCTATGTTAATTTTTACAACTAAAATTAATAAAAGACAGTTAAAAAAATTAAGTTGATTGATTGTAGAATAAATATTATTTATTCAAACATGGATTGAAAATCATTAAGCAATTCATGAAATATGTCATTATTTTTTCAAAATTTAGCCAATAAAAAATGGATGCCAAGAAATATGATAAATAAGAACAAATGCATAAACACCATAGTTTATTTTATAAGTAGGTGAATATTGATGTAGTTAGGGAACATATTTCTTTGATTACTATAATGAAATTAATTAATTTAGTAATAAGCAAAGATGCAAATGTAATATTAAAAAATTGCAAACAGCCATTTTATTATTATTGTTGAAAGTTATTGGCAATGCACAATTAAACAATTAGAATTTTAGTTGATGAATTATTAAAGCAGATTTGATGTAAAATTTATTAAAAATTACTATTATTTTATAAATTCTGCTTTTTATCAAAATATCACTGAGTTATTTCCAAGAATGAGTAAAATTTTAAATTGACTGTAGGATGGATTATGATCCCTCTTTAAGCCATGTGTAATAGTTGGCAATATACAATTATATATGCGTGTATTTTAGGTGTGGAGAAGTTGCCACAAACTTTAATTATTTTATATTGAATTTTTCCAATCTGTCTTCAAACAGAAAATAATTCACATCTATATGTAAAAGTATATATATGTAAATGTATGTTATAAAGAAGGCTGAATTGTTTTTAGATAAATAAAGGCTTAAGCACCTGCCATCAGATAAGTAATATCTTAAGGCTTTTTTAAAGAAATCAAATCACTTGTTTTTATCTTCTGAATAATTATTTCATAATTTGAAAGTTTAATAATTTATAACTTAAAAATACTTAAAATAGAAAGTAACTATCAGTCAATAATATATATATTGATTCTTCTATAATTATTGAGATTTCAAATTTAAAAAATAAAATATTATTGCATGATTGTTATAATTGCATCAACAATTAGAGTGTAGTTAATTTTAATAATTAAAGATAGATGATATATAATTTATTATTGGAATAACCAGAATAATTATGTTTAGTGATTACATTCATAAAACCTCAAAATTTCTTTTAATATGATAATAACATAAACAATACATCTATGTAAATTATTTGTTTAAAGATAAATAATTAGGCAATAAAGTTATTGCAACCAAGGGGTGGCATTTGATAATCATCAGTGCTTGCCAATCTCTTAATATAATTCTAAGGATTTCAGTTTTAGAGCAGCTTCATAAATTTTAGTTAGACATATTATTAAGATGGTATAATATTATACACCAATAACAACTTCAATATTTTAGCCATTTGTAATATCTTCTTTTTTTTTTTTTTTGCAAATGTTTTAACATAATAATCTAAAGTAAAGTTTTAGTCCATATTTTAAAAAAGTTTTTTCATCCTAAAATTCATTATATATATATATCTTGGGAAAGTAAATTTTACTTGTGAGTATAATATATTAATTTTAGTCATAAAGATTAATGACATTAATTACTTTGACATAGAATTTCTGTGTATACTTTTAACTTGTCATTTTATGTAATTCATCCAGTAATATCTATTTCTGTTCAAATAGATTATAACATTATTAAAAATTTACTTTATTAAAAAAAGTTATTCAAAAGCAGAATAATGTCAACTATAAAATTGCAACTATATTAACTAACATATTATTAATAGAAGATGAACAATTATATAAGATTGACATTTTGTGACTATACTTCTAGTTAATCTTAAGTTTTTTTTATATATTTAAAGACTTAAAAAAACATTTTTTTACACCAATTAATAATAATGTATTAACCTGAAAAAGCTACAGCTAGTATGTGGTACCACTAAAAATTTTCATATTTCAATTTCATAAATTTTTTAAATTGAAAAGGTGTCTGTCTCAGTATCTTCCTAGCTATGGCAGTGTTTTGCAAAAATCAAATTAGTTTGAATTTAGCTCATATAGCATAAGTTTTATGCCCTTTTTTCAGGTTCAGTGGTATCTCATACTGCCTGTAGCTTAACATTAGTAAATATTCTTTTTTTTTTTTTTTTTGCAAATTGTGGCTATTTTTTCCCCACTTGTTTTTTAGACAAATATAATATTTTTTTTAAATAATACATACAACAATAAAAAGCAAATTTATTTCATTATAATATCTTATAGCAATAAACTGATTCCAGTTAGACAAAAGTTATGTTATTTTTCCATTTTTGGCATTTTATTATATTTTTAATTTTTTTATACAAATATAATATTTGTTCTATAATCCTTTTAATAAAGCAAATTTGGAATGATAAGAGGCGGGAAAAGGGTTAATAAAGCAATTACATTTGGAATGATAATTACATAAAATAAATACTTTTTTTAGGAGCTGTATGAGATATAGATTATAACATTTTTTATAAAACCACATTGTAGCTGTTGTAGGTTAAATCTTATACATTTGACCAGAGCAGTTATAAATAGTATATGATTTCTATCTAAAGATAGGCTGAAATGCTTAAGGATACTATAATCAAGTATGAATTATTGTCAATGTTACTTTATTATTGTCTACTATCTCTCAGAATTTTAAATTTAGAGCTAAATTATCAGATTTTAAAATTTAAACAAAATTACTGGAAAATAGAGAATTTGTCACCTTTTTTTATAATCACATATGAATGATTATTAACACATTTAACAAACATACTTTAACCACATGATTTATAAATCAGCTCTTATATAAATATTGTTTCTTTTCAAAGTACCTCCAATAATTGACCAGTTATTGGCTATTTAATAATTTGTAGAAAGTAAACAAGGAAGTAAAACCACAATAATCATTACCAAATAGCAGTTTATTCATCTCTACTGTTTTTGTTTTCATCATTCTGTCTAGAGGAATTCTGGAAAAATATCCTGTTATAAGTCATTCAATGCTGTTTTATTTTTATAACAATAAAAAAATATATAATTTATTTTTATACAAAATAAAAATAGGTTTCTTTTAAAATTATATATATAGAAATAAACCATGCACGTGTATTTAGTTATGTGATGCAAAGATAGTTATAAAAAGAAGAAAAAAAAACAAGGCAAACAAGGAAACCAAAAAAAAAAAAAAAGAGGTTAAGATTCATACCCGGAAATTCAATTTTTTTTATTGAAATTAACAATTCCTATATTTAGGTTAAATTAATATTTTTTTTTAAAGAGGCATTTAAATTCAAAATATCACTCAGAACCTACTATCATTGGCTACATTTTGTGTACAAATGCAGAAAAGCCAATAAATGACAGCTCCATCTATAATTAGTGAATAGGTGAGAATGGTAGATTTTTTTAAATTGATTTTTCACTTGAGAAAATAAAATAAAAACCTTCAATTTTATCACTGGAAGTTTTCTCAACCTATCACTGTAATGGTATTCCATTCCAATATTATTGATTATATGATTACTAAAGAATGATTTTATCTCCAATGGATTGCATACCCAAATTTATTCACTTTCTTTAAGCAATTTTCAGATAATTCTATAAAGATTGAGATTGTCTTGCTAAACTAGAATTAAATAGATATACACAGAACTTTTTAGGTAGGGAAATTATGATACAAAAATCATATTTTGAATAATTTGTGGTCGTCTTGAAGAAAAAAATATAGGACTACTTTTAAAATTCAGCAGTAAGTAAATAATGTCAAGAAAACAAAATTTTGTAGAAGTGGAATTTTGGTATTAAAATTATTAGTTGAGTTTAAATAGACAATCTGAATATAATAGCACATTCAAGTTTTTATTTTTATTTTATTGAATTAACAATTTTCAATTGATTACATTTGCTAAAGTAAAATAAACCAAAATATTCATGTTAACAAAATTTAGAGCAGGATGGTATTTTATATAAATATTCAATTGTTTAATTTTAAGTTTATTTATAGCCAAACTGTTTCACACCAGAAATACAGATTCACTTAAATTTTACAGAAAGACACCTGAAGAAATGAGAACCAAGTCATGTAATATCATATACTGTGATCTTTCTTAATAAGGCTATTCTCTGGAAAGTAAAAATACTGTTATTAAATTTCTTCATTATCTAGAAAATTTTATTTTAAATATATTTAATAAAAAAATAATGAGGCTAATTGTGCAGATTCACACACATGCAAAGCTTTGTGATATTTTTACAAATATATATATATTTAATTACATAGTAATTAAACATTTCAGTTCTTATGAGTAATTTCAAGTGAATTTTCATTATCAAATAAAATTTGTGGATCTTTTTTAAATAAATTTTTTATCATTATTATTTCTTAATACTTAATGAGCATTTTTACTAATTAAATTTTTTTTTTACAAAATCTTTACAAAAACTTTTTTTTTTTTTACTAAACTTTTACAAATATCCTAATTATATATTTACTTATAAGCATATATAAATTAGAGTTTTTCAAACTTTATTCATTCTTGACTGCTATTGATGAGACCAAAAGTTTTGTGACCCTCTCATTCAGATTCTAGAATTGCTGTTACTCCTTTTCTAACAAATGCAACCTTGACAAAATATATTTGTTGAGGTAGAAAGATTATCAGTTATTACAATTGAAAAGCTGAGAAATTCAATATCAGAGTAAATTTACCCCCACTCCTTGTATATCTTATATTGGTTTTAAGATTAAAACCAAATAAAACTTAATATATTGGTAATCTTTTTATTGCTACATAACCTTTCTCATCTCTTAGTATAAAAATTAATGACTTAGTATTGATGTAATTTGTGACTTGCTAATAAATAAATATGGTTGAATTTGAATAAAATATATAAATCATCAAAAATTGCAAAATATTTACAACTTATAATTTTTGTGTGCTTATTAAAAGTTAGCGAAATAAGATGCTTTTTAAAAATAATTACAAATTTATAGCATAGATGAAAATTACTATAAAAATGAAATGTATGAAAACATCTTACAATATATAGGCAACAAAGTACTACATTTCTGTATATACTTAAAAAGTTCTCTAATGATTTTTTTTTGAAAGAAAAAAGTAAAAAATGTTTCATTTTTAAACAACTCCCAAGAGATCATTTAAAAATTATGCATATATATTAAAATATCAACAATAAAAAAAATAGGAATATTGTATTATACATATTTTTAACATATACATATAAATATGATCAAAAATAGAAAGAAGTTTAATCCATTATGCAGCTTTTTCATATATTTAAATAAATCATATGATATAAAAATAAAATATTTTTCTATAACAACAATAATTATATATATTATAACAATAATAATAATACAGAAAAATTCTTTTCAGCAAATATTGATTTTTGCCCTTTTCAATTATTGCTGTTATGTAAAGATATTTTATATTGTATGATTTATTTACTTATAAATATATAGTACATATACAAGTTCTGATATAAAAATTGTTAAAATCATTCTGACTTGAATATTTAAATATTAACAATAATTATTCTGGTATTATACAATCATATGTGATTAAAATCTATAGATATTTCTATAATGACTATACTGTATTTATAATTAGAAAAAAAAATGCTTTGAAATAATTTGCATTGAAATAATTTAAGTTTATTTCCAAAGCAGTCAGAATTTAAACAGAATTAATCTATAAAAATGTTTATAATCAGTGATAGAAATAATTTTAGTTTAAAAATAAGCAGAGAATGTAAACAAAAGCAATAAACATATTACATTATTTATTTATTTTTTTCACACGACCCACCACTCTCCACTCTATCTCATAACACTGATGCATTTGAACATATATATATGTCGAAAAGATAAATAAACCCCAATATTCGTATTTCATGCTAAACCAGCAATCATCAGTTGGTTCAGATTATCGTCTCCACACATATATGTCATAAATGCTCAGATATATATTAAGATAGCCAATCTTCATATTTTAATGGACAGGCTTCAATCCACTCCACACTCAAACCCTTCAACCATCCATCCAATTGAAAATCTGATGATGGAATTCTCAAAGGCTGCCCTGAGGCCGAGATTCTTGTCACACCCATGTTGACCGAAAGTTAATCTGACCCCTCATGTACAGGACATAATCCATTTAATACATATACAAGGGATGGGCAGATATCTCTACTATGTAATAACTGAAATACAGGCTTATTATATAACTGTATCAATATATGTAATGTATAGGGTATATGAGCACAGACTTTCATACAATTCACCACTCTCCACTCTATCTCATAACACTGATACACTTGAACACATATATGTCGAAAAGATAAATAATCACCAATAATATTAAGATAGCCAATCTTCATACTTTAATGGACAGGCTTCAATCCACTCCACATTTACACTCTTCAACCATCCACCCAATTGAAAATCTTATGATGGAATGCTCAAAGGTCACCCTGAGGCCGAGATTCCCATCACACCCATGTTGACCTAAAGTCAACTGAGCTGTGGTTAGAGCATTACCTTAAAATTCAATATTCAACAATCTAAGAGTACAGGTTTAATTTCCATGCTAATACTGTCACTAGACAGGCCAGTGACACCTGAAAAAGAAAGAATAATACCTCTCAAAATGTTAGTCATATACTAACCTGTGTGCTATTACTAACAGTTGAGTGTATTTGAAATATTTAAAATAAATTTTTCTAAAGACATTCAATACTTATATTAGATGATGAAAATAGTCCAATTATATAAATACAACTAAAATACCATCATCAAAAACCTTCAGTGCCTTCAGTTTTTCATTATTGTAAGCACCCTATTCCACTAGTTAGGACTGGAATAATGACAATTCATCATACTCCCAGTTTAAGCAATATAAGATAAGATCTGTTCTCTATATTAGTGCCATCTAGTGTAATCTTGGATAATCAGTTACTACCAGGCTCATATAAATCCATATCCTTAGTATTTAAATTTGGAATTTTGATGATTTGTTGTTGTTATTGGCATTCTTTTGCAGCTTAGTATTTAAATTTGGAATTTTGATGATTTGTTGTTGTTATTGGCATTCTTTTGCAGAAGAATAATGTGCCTAAAGTTGAAGAAGAATTGAATGTACTAAAATCTATAGTTGTTGACTTGATTTCAGCTTGATGAGTTCAAATCCTTGGGCTGATTTGAATTTGAAGTTATTAGCTTGTCAAGTAAAGTGGAGTAAAATGTTGTTGTCTGGATATATGTATAAATTCATTCCAACTTTAAATCTCAATCTTCATTGATAAAGGTAATGACAGAATCTGGTCTGTTAACAGATACTTAAATTCCCAAGAATAAAAAAAATATATCATGTAATTATTGGTTGCTGAAGCTTATGCCAGATGGCATACAATGGAGAACTGTCCTTGTTTTATATTATTTGGACTGTGAGTTTGGTGATTTATTATTATTATTATTGGCATTCTTGATTAGGTGAATAATGTGTTTATATTTAATGTAGAATTGAAGGCACTAAAATATATAGCTGTTAACTGATTTGTTCAAGAAGATTAGTTTGCATTCAAAAACCTTAGGCTTATTTGGATTTCAAGTTTTGCTTGACAGATAAATGGAATTAAAAGTGCTTAGGATAAATATTTGCATTTCTTCTAAATTTGAACGCCAATCCTCATTATAAATTAACTTACAGATATTAGTAAAGAATGAAATCTATTAGAATCTAACTTACGGATATTAGTAAAGAATGAAATCTATTAGAATCAACTGGTTTGAAATTACTGAGTATACATTATCAATGAATTGTAAGCAAAACATTCAGTGGGAAAATCACTTAAATACCACCAGAAATATAAGTACATTAATTTCTGTCAAAGCAACCTTCTAATGAGATTTCATCTTTAATAATTTTGGCAATTTCAAAAGATATTGTTTTTGTTCTGTATGCTATGATGGAAAACAGATGTCTAGAGATATATTGTCAGATATAATCATTTATATTTTTCTATTAGTTAAGGCCAGTATAAATCTTTGAAGCAAATTTCTTATGGTGGAGTTGTCGTGATTTGTGAAAGTATTACTTAATAAAACATAGTGCATGGAAATAATCTATTTTATTTGATTCATTCTTTATTTTGCATAGATATATTGCACCTGCAGTCTATTTGAATATTTTGTGTGATTAGATTTATTCCAATGTACAAGCATTGTTGCATGGCAACTATATCATCATGCAATTATCATCAAGCAGTTATAGTTCTGAAAATATGAGGATGATATTGCACATTTTCCTAATCAATTCAAGTATCTTTGTAAGTCATTTTTGAGTGAATTAATAGACCGCTTTATGATGTTTGTCTGGAATCCAACTTAATTTTAATACAAATAATGATCTTATACTATAATAATAATAATTGTTCCATAAATTTTTGTCCCATTAAATATAATTATTAAATTGTGCAATTGGCTTGATATTAGACTATCATTAACAATGTGAAATGATCGTTAGGGGATAGTTTTTCAAACACTGTATACATAGGGTACATATTTTTTGAACTAGAAACCTTTCAAATATATACAGACAAGTATTTAAAAGTAAACAGGTATTATATCCCCATAGTTAGTATACATATATAAAATGTGGCATTTAACAACATATTGAATTGTTTAAAACTTAACTGTCTACATATATATTTTATGTAAAATCATATTAAATGTATTCAATTATTCAAATATAAATTTATTGATTTTCTCTTTTAAATGAATGCTCATATTTTATAATAAATGATGAAAACGTTTCTCGCATCTATCTTTAGAAAGTTAAAATTTTCTTGTTACTAATGGAGGTGGTCCACTTGTTGATGTTACTGACCTCATAAGTCTATTAATCTATTCCCTCCCCAAAGTGACAAATGTAATGTTATCACAAGATTTATATGGCTAGTAACATTCATAAATTGCTACTTGTTATACCAGTAAATTGCCTGTAGAATGTAAAACCTACCTTAGCAAGCCTGGGATTAAATTTAATTGTTAGTCAAAACCTGTATGAAATAATGTGATAGCATAGAAGTTTAGTCACTCATATATAATCAGTAATGCCCTAAAATTATTTTTGCATGTAGTTGACTTTGTAATAGTTTAACCTATTTTAATTAATTTTCCTTAGTTGACACTTGCATGAAGTTAATTTTATGTAAGCTTTAATTAATTAATTTGCTCTATGGAATTAATTTAATCATATTATAGCAGTAACTTTTTAAATCATTTCCCACTTTCAAATGAATGACATTTGTCATAAATTAATAAATAATTTGCTTGATTGTTTTCCATGTAAATTGTTTTCATTTCTTTTAGAATATTTATCATTCTGGATGTAGAGATATTTATTATATATGTCATATAATGCAATAAAAATCATACTGGCATGATAAAATCACAGCCTTTTTTAAAAAAATATACTATTTTATTTTTATTTCTTTGTTATATATAAATTTTCTTCCCGAAAGAAGATTAATTAAAGCATCTACTTGATAGGTTTCAATGATCATGCATAATATTTGATTATCATTGGGTGATGTGGAGAAGAGAAGCTAAAGATCAGAGATGGTTTGAACTTGGAGAGACCTTCATCCTGCAATGGATTGATAATGTTGATGATTATGATATCATCTATGCTGAACTTAATGTAATTTAAAAAGGATTTGAACTTATATTTTGCATATCATGTGGTATCATACCAAAGTTATGCTAAAAATATTAATCAATAAATTGAACACTGTCTATTTTTATAAAAAATAATATTAATTATATATTTTTCTTTTAAAATAGACAAAGATAAGATAAATGTTGAGTTTTATAAAAACAAAACGGTAAAATGAAGCTCAATGTAAATGTTGCATTTTATAAAAACACTACCAAAACAGAAATTGTAGAAAAATTGCATAATTTAATGACTAGATTGTAGAATACAAAGTTGGGATTTAAGCAAATAATAAAAAATGATGAGCTAAATCTAATACAAGGGTTCTTTTGTTTTAAAATTGAAACAAAAGAAAAAGAAGGGATAAAGTGAATTTTTTAAAGTGATAAGTAGCATGAATCTGCTGAAGGAAAGCTAGAAAAAGTCCAGTTTATCACTGTTCTCCATAACATTTTTCAGTGTATGGATGATAATATTTACTGAAATGCACTTTTTCAAAATTTTGATATTGGCTTCAATCCATGAATGTTCATTTGCCTGTATGTGAGCTCCAGTCACTACATTAATATGGTACATTTGATTGTTGAAGGTCAAATGTCAGTATAGCCTGATGTTGAAGTTCCCATAGACTGATTCTTGTCAGAATGGATGACAGACACATGTGTATTCTTTGTCAGTAATTGGAGTCAGAGTCAAACCTGACTCGAGGTGACCCACAACAGTAACAGCAATCTGACTTCCTTTTTAAACTGAACATCCAAGGTTTGTCTATTCAAGGCTCATGGTTTCTTGGGTTCACCATATGGCTGGTTGGATTCTGCAGCATGTATTTATTTTCAGATTATTTTATAAAAAGCAACTTTTATATTTGAAAAAGTACATTATTTATTTTATGTAGGAAATGTTTTAATTTTCATTTTGATATTATTAGTATTGTTTCATGGTTTCACATGAAAATTTTAGTGAAAAGTGAGCATAGAGCACATTTTACATTGGTAATATTTAACATATGACATCAAATATTGAATTACTTCAAGACTGTTAATATTATTTATTAATTGTTGAGAGTGCCTTTTCTGATAGTGATTGTTAATAGTGACTTTGTTATGTACATATATCATTTTCTTCCTATTTCTAATTTATCTTTATAGCTATTTTTTTTATGATTATAAGTAATTTTCAAATTATGATTAAGTGGCATTGCAATATTTAGTATTTATTCTTATTTTTATTTACAAAAATGATCAAATTAGCCATTTTCTAATTTTTATAAAAAGGATTTATCATGTTATTTTAAAACTGTTTTTTTATTTTAGTCCAGTAATTATATATATTAAATTTATATAGTAAAAACAGATTTAAAAAAAAATATTAATCTCATAAAAAAACAGTGATATACAGTAATGTGACTTCACAGTATTTTTTGGTGAAATTGATTTTAACAAAGAATATATAATACTGTTTGATTTAGAGAAAAGTATTAAGGCCACATCTATATGAGTAATACATGTAAATAAATATTGGATTATTTCCATCATCTAATTGGATTGATAAAATTCACTTTATTTATTTAACTGAGTTATAACTAACACAAGTTAGGATAATCAAGGGATGTATATATATATTTCTGATGGTGCTAGACTGATTTGTGACAGTCTAACATGAGGATCAAAGAATTATTTCATGATTACTGAATTTAAGATGGCATTATTCTGTCAAAGGGAACAATAAAATTTTTATATACCTATCTATAAATTTATAGATCATAATTTTTTTTTTTTATCAGCAAGGATAATAAATTGCTTCCAAACATTATGGATTATTGGGTTATTAACCATTGTCATCTGAGTAGTTTCTTTAAATTTTTTTTCTTTTCACTTTTCTTTCTATGCCCAGTATTATTGTGATTTCATAACAGAATTTACAATCGTTGATAAGAGCATGGTCTGGTATTTTAGAAACTGTATTTTCTTTTTTTACTATTAAGTTCTTCATCAATATGTATATCTTTTGTTGTTCACATGGAATATTATAGATGCTAGTCCTATTTTAGCATTTCAAATTTAGGATTACAGAAGTTTGAATTCTTTGCAGTGTGCTGTGGCTTTGGAAAGCTGTTTTTATATTATATTGATTGGATTTTTTTTAGTTTTTCTAACATCTCTGGTATGTATGAATCCACTACAGCATATATTATTTTTTCATTTTATGTCTTCCTGTTGTCTATGTAAGAATTTTTAATAGCAGCTTTCTGGATAACATTTTTTATAAGAAAGTTATTTATGGATGATTTTTTTTTCATGTCACTGATATCTGAATAAAGTTTTATTTTGTACTTAGAGGTAGTATAATTCCAATCTGTGTTTCTAACAGGATTGATGTATAAGGTTAAGTATTTTCCCTTGTGTGTGAATTTTAAATATAAGCATAAGTTTAAATATTGCCAGGAAGTATTATCAGAAGAACATTTTGTTCTTATTCTGTTGTGATTTTAATTGAAAGAGATATATTAATATGTATATTAAGTGTTTGTAATAGGGCTTTACCATAAAACAACTGTCAGATGTTTGATGTGAATGGATTTATATTTGTGGCTGTGATTTCAGTGACAATGGTGAATATATATTTATACATTGATTCTGTTGAAAGAATTCTGTTATATTGGAAAAATATTGTTTTGCAGAATGTAAGAAAGTTTTATTGCATTATCAATATCAAGAGTTGTTCTTGTTTATAAGCCATTATCCTCACCTAATTTTTTTCTTACAATAGACAGTGCTTCACCACTGAGCACATTTGTGAATAAACTATCCACATCAAAGATTACTAGGATGTCATTTTGGTCTATTTTCTTATTTTTTTATTAATCTCATAAAGTACTTAGAATCTCTGACAAAGAGCTATGACTTAATATAAAGATCTTAAAAAAAAATGTTGAGTTAATGAATTTCTAGAGCTAACAGGATTTTAACAGAATTTGATTCTTACAGATTTTAAGTAGATCATAATGATGATAATCTCATAAAGTACTTAGAATCCCTGACAAAGAGCTATGACTTAATACAGTATAAAGATCTTTAAAAAAAAGTTGACTTAATGAATTTCTAGAACCAACAGGATTTTAACAGAATTTGATTCTTACAGATTTTAAGTAGATCATAATAATGATTTTGTGTCAAGATTATTTCATATCAAAGTCAAAATAACCGATTACTGAAATCAAGGAAATACTTATCATATATACAGACATATGTGTCTAAAGTAAACAGACTGTGCATATTGCACTATAAATTCATCAATACTCCTTCAACACTTTAAGCAAATAACTTTCGTTGGCAGCCATTCTGGGCAAGTCATTCTTTTCGTTGCTCCAGAATTCTCCAAGCGATCAGCTACTTGGAGAGTCATTTATGAATAGTACTATTAGTGACATTCGTTAGAACAAATCCTTTATACAGTTCTTTTAAGAACTCTTATCTTTGTGGATTCGAATAACTATTGGAGACAGCCTATGAAAATTTATTAAATAATCCTCGTTACTATTTAGATATATAAAAAAAGAGGATATGAAGCAATATACTAGAGATTCCGGCAAAATGACCGTGGGGTAGACAATTAGCCAGTGCATCGCCCTTTCTCTGTCCTAAGCCGCCCAGATGTGACCACGCCAATTCCAACCGCCCAGGAGGATGACCATTGCCGCCTTACTAAATGGAAGAAATCGTCACCACACAGCCAGTTAACTTGAAGCCCACTCAGCCCAGAGGAGAAGAATGAAGACGCAGATATAAGTTTATTTTAAGATATTTATTAACATTGAAATAATTAACTTTTCTATTTCCGATTAGATATATTTTTTTTTTGTTATTATTATTTATCATTTAAAAATGAGAGAGTCTCTCGCATATGTATAAATTGACGGTTATTGCGGTCATAAATGGTAAAGCTTTTACTTAAATCCTTTGAGTGAATGTTTCTATTTCAAATTAGTATTTTCAACAAAGATTGCAATGAGATTTTTTTGTTGTTGTTGTTGTTGCTATTCGTTTTGCTGTTGTTGTTATTCCTGAAATTCGTCAAATATAAATATGCATGTATATATATATGTATGCGTACATACGCTTATTATATTCGGTAAATATGATATCTCATGCTGAATATCAAAAAAAATGTATTTAACCGTATATCCTTTTTAAGTTATTTTTTTTGTGACTGCTACACCTCACGATGAGTGTAAGAAGGGATTGATTTATTATAGATTCCCTATAAGCAAGTACTCTAATAACTTTATATTTAAAATAATAGTAGGTGTATAATTGGGCTGCACGTATATACATGTATAGAAATTTATCTTTGGCAAAACGGAAATAGATACAGTACCTTATGGTGAGTACGATATGGTATCTGAGCCAATCAACATATTGACTTGTTGAAAATATGAAATTAGTGATATATTTCATTGTGCAAATATGCATAGTTTTTATTATTATATTTCCTATCAATAAAAAGGTTTTAAAGTTATCAGTAAAAGCGTATGCCTGTATGACCGAAAATCTCATATCTGTATATCAAATCACACAACTTAAAATTTATTTCTATTGGGTAAAAAGAGCTCAGACCACTTCCATTACTTATAAACATTGTCAATAGTTTTAGGGAATTATTATTGTTCTTATTTAAATTTGGATTTTATCTATTTAAACGCTTTGAAAATCTATATATATTGGGATAATTAATTATTTAGTATTTTGTTATTATATTATCATTTATATGAAACGGTAATGGGTATTTGGGACTAAATAAATATTTAATCACATTATTAAACTTGTTTCGTTTTTATAGTATTAGTTATATCGATAAAATGTGTTCTTTCCTTATCAACCACATACCTGTAATAATCATTTAACTTACCCATTAGAAGACCCTAGATGTAGAGTGACTTGAGCTAGCCACACGGGATATCGCTCTACTGGGGTGTTAAATCCTATTCTTATGCTCCGCTGAACATATGCTATTGCACACCCTTCTAAGAGGGTGAAAAATTCATTTTTTGATTCTTTTCTAGAAGTGGCGCGCAAAGGTCTATTTTGTAAATAGATTTTTCAAAGGTGTGTACTTGCCATTGTTCTAAATATTCGGGCATTAAAATAAGAGATCAACTAAAGGGTGTTTTAACTGGAAGATTCCTGTCAACCCACTCTTTCTATCAGTTTAGCCGGAAGTACTGATATATATGAGTATAGAAATCGGCTAAATTGATATCCATTTCTTTACCTGTTAGATCTTGGTCACTTCATGCTCAGTGCAAGATTAGGAAAAGAATTCCGCAGCAAAGAATAAAAGTTAAAAGAAAAAAAAAATAGATTGTTCACTTCACAATGGTAAATAAAACTTGATAAGATATCCTAGTCTGATAATTCATAAATGTTTAGAAAAAAGAGTGATCCAGAAGACTTTTAGAGTGTCATCTTAAATTCAGTATTCAAGAATCTAAAGTTTATTGATTCAAAAGAAAATATGAATATTTTTTTTAGTAATTGAAAGTTAAATTTAACTAAATGGTCAGTTCTATTTTTTGTAAGAATAATAAAATTTATTTAGAGGGATTACAATTCTGTGAGCTCATAAAATTTTGTTTTCTTACTTGGGGTTGAAAATCATATCTTATGAATATATTTTCTGATTAGTGATGGAATTTTATGTGAGGATTTGCCTAGCAATCACCATCAATTTTTTTTCACTATTTTAAATTAACACTTGATTATTTGCTATTGCAATCTTTAAAAAAAAAAAAAATTGTTTTAACAAAATATCCACCAATTTTTTCAAGATGGCAGTCAAAAAATGGCAGTCATTGTATAAGATTGATGACTTTATAGGATAAGTGATATTCACACTAAAAATGGATAGTGGAATTTATTCATTATAAAGTTATAATATTGTTTGATTATTAAATTAAAATATAATTAATGTACTTTATTTAATTTTCATCCAGTGACTTTACAAAACATTCAGTGTTTTTATATATGACATACTTAAAATAAAAAAAAGATTTTTTATTTTTAATGACTACAAGATAATAAAAAAAAACCCACCAGTTTCATTCGGCACAATAAGTAGTATACTTTGATCATGTATTACAACAAAATGTATTGATATTTAGTTGTAAAATGTGTAAAATTCTTATGAACATTATTATGTCCATATCAAAAATATGACAATCCCAGTAGCTATCATTATGTTATTTTGAGGGAGAAAAAAAGATGTCATACACTATGCAGCTAATAATAAACTTTATATGATCAAAGGTTACTAAATGTAAGTTTAAAATATTTATTTTTAAAATTTTAAATCAATAATCTATTGTGTACACATGGGTAATCAATATTACTAGCTGTGTCGTGGCAAAAAAAATAAACATTTTTATATATCAGAAAATTTATTTATCTTTGCTGATGAATATCAATATCAATATCAATGACAATATAAATAAATTATAATAGAAATAATAATAGTTATCCCTTAACTTGGGACAGAATTACTAACATGTTTAAGTGTGCATATGCTTTTTTCTCCTTTACTGATAATACATATTACAGTTTATGTATAGTTGTCTTAACTCTCACCTTTTAAATCTATAACTTAAGTATTATTGAGTCATAGTTATTTTTCATTAACACAATTAACAGACACTCTTAATTCAGTCTGTCATTCTGCTCTTCACTTTCAAATATTTACAAACGAGAATATGGCTTTAATTAAGCCCTGCCTTTTTCTCCTTTCAAAAAAAACCCCATAGCTCTTAACATAACAGTTCTCTTTAATTTATTGCACTCATATGCAATTGACTCAGTTTATATTTTAATAGTTTTGCTAATTTGCATAATTTACTATTCATTTTCTGTTGATAGGCAAATTTTCTAGAGTGTATCACTTTACAGGCAAAACAATAACATTTTAGTGTCTGTACATATTTTGTAAATTTTAATAATATATTTTATTTAATATATACACATACAGATTGTGAAAAAAAGATTTACTCATCTATATACATTATTAAAACTACAACAGTTAACTGAACAAAATATTTCTTTACTTATATTTTATTTAATTTCACTGTATTTATGAAAAAAAAAGCAGTTAAAAAAACAACAGCTCTGCATAAAAAATTCAATCATATTGGTTAGAAATTAGAAAAAAAAATTTATAAATTGAACATAAAATTTATAAAAAAATAATTTTTAAAGTACACATTGTGTTAATTTTATTTGATTTTAAAATGTGCATTGTGGTTAGTTTTTTTCATACGTTATTAAATGCTTTTATTGAAATTGGATTGGTAAATCAGTTTCTTTATTGGTATGTTAGTTTGTAAACTTTTGAGCTTTTTAAGTTAGAATGAAATTTTAAATTTGAGGTTTAATACATTTAGATTCAGTATACAACTAATTATTATCAGCTAATCCATGGGACTAATCCTTTCAGTAGATGACCTAGTTTCTTAGGTATGGAACAGAGGGTAGGAAAATATTGAATATTTTGATATTTCAAATTTTTTTTTTAGAATTTTTATTTGTTTTAAGTGATGCTTGTGAGAGGGTGGTATAGAGCTGTTTTTTTTTTTTTAAATAATAAGAAAGTTTGTTTATAATACAGTTTTGTTAAACTTTCTTTTTTTTTTTTCAAATAAAAAAAAGTCAAATAATTTTAAATAGAAAAGTTACTTACTGATTTCTTATACATGTATAATTATGTACCTGTAGTATATATGATTTATACATAAAGAGTGTACATATTAACTTACTACAGAAATATCTAGTGATATATATGCATTATATGTGTGAAATTGTCATAAAGTAGAAGTAAAGTTCATTTACAATATAGTTTTGGTAAGCATTTTTTTTAAAATAATTTTTTTTATCAAAAGCAAAAATGTCAAGCACTTTTAATTAAAAGAATATTTCATATTTTTAATCACTTATATACACTTATATTATTATATACACATACAAAATATGATATATACATAAAAGGTATACCTTTTAAGTCATAGCAGCAGGCATTCTAATATCCATTACCAGAGACACCACTAGATCTCTAACCTAGAAATTTATAGGTGAGGATACCAAGTATAAATGCCTACCACAGCTGTACTATCACTAAGATATCTAAACTTGCCTCTAGATTATGGAGAGCAGAAATTCTTGGCAAATAGAAATTTGCAGAGCAGATAGTAAATAAAATGCAGAAACAAATTTAGCAATCAACAAAGCAAAGTTTATTTACAATATAATACAGTTCAATATGACAGAGCTCAAATATAATAGTTTTTATATCTAATAGTTCCTATATCTCTTAGTCTAACAATTGAATATGAGTTCAAAACAATAATTCATATATATCCTGCTTTAAATGCATTTGAATGGGAATGAACTTTTTTTATGTCAGCATGGAGTGAATTCCATACCTGGTAGTTTAAATATTATACTTCCCAAAAAATTTACTTGATATAGGACTCTGAAGTTTGATAATTATTTATGATTTATCCAAATGAGCACATATATATATATATTTCACTTTTGTATTAAACAAACAATCATTAATAAAGTAGTCTACATAATCAGAATAAGATGGGTGGATGAACAGATATTCTTCCATTTCTTTATCTATAGAGTGAATAAATGAAAAGATTGATGTTTCCAAAGTTCTTGCATTACTAAATGTTCTTGCCAATAATTGTTTAGTTTTGTAAATATGTTCACATTTATTTGAGTCTTATCCAAGTTTATTTGGGATGTACATGGTTGGAAATTATCCATTATTTTGTTTTTTGTCATTATTGGATATTCCGAGTTAAGTATTATTTCATCATATTTATTTGTCTGCATTGATTTTGTTTTTGTATATTAAGACTTTTTCTTTTCAAAGGTTGTTATTCTATTTTCAAACTTTCACAACTAATTGCATTATTGTCATTGATCTCATTTATGTTTTTGTTGACATTAATTTTGTTATTCTTCCTTATTGTCAATATCATGATTTTTAGAACTCGTATTTTTATCTCTTTTTATTTTACTATTTGTTGTTTTTGGTTTGTATACTTGGTCATTTTAAAATAACTTGAAATATTTAATCAACTCTTTATCTCAATTAATTACTACAATTTTATATTTACAGATCTGTAAACAAATTCATCTTTTCCACTCATAGTGTATGTGCAATATTATTTAAGAATAGTATTTTATGATATATTCTTTTTAGCTGGTGTTTTCTTCTTTTTCCAATACCTCAATTTCAATTTTTGAATTAAGATATCTTATATTTAGATATCTATCCATTCAAACATCATCTAAATTAAAGCAGAACATTTTGAAATATATTTAACAAAGGATATTAAAGTATATCCAAATATAATTATAAAATATTATAATCACTTATTATGTATTATTACTGTAGAAGAAAGTATTATTCATTAATATAGAAAGAGAAGGATTAAATACTATTTGAAAAAAAAAAAAAAGAACATATATTAAAAAAGAAGAAGATAATTTTAATAGAATGATTTTAAATTAAATAGCTAATAGTTAAAAAAAAAGTTTCAAATTCTTAGTGCTTTACAAATATTCTAAAACACTTCATATTTTTTTGCTATTAATATCATTATTTTTTTTAGATGATAAAGTTATTTTTGTTTGCAATTTAATCTATTCTTTCAATTATTTAGGAGTACTGTTATAATATATGATCTATCTTGAGTTTCATGATCATTTCACAAATAATGCTTTAGAGAAAAAAACAAATGAAAAAGTTAATCATAAGAAATATATAATATATATTTATTTTTACAAAAAAAAAAAGCAAAATAGTAATAATAATAATAAAATATCCATATCAACTTGAATGACTATACCAAGTGGCAAATGTAATGTTTTATTAAAACATTTTTATCTTTTTTTTAATTATCTTTTCTGTATTGATTATTTTAATTGCAATATAAATAATATTTAAATAATCCTTTACACATTCAATACAATGCAATATCTTTATTAAATTCTCCAATTCAGCTGGCAATAGCTCTGAAGAAGACTAGTGTGTAGTTGAAATTGTCACTTGTATTGGAGAATTTAAATAAAATATCACATTATTGAGTGTGTAAGGAGTGTTTAAATATTTGTATGAGAATTAATTTATTATTTTACAACTATAAATAGTCAACAAACAAATGTTTTGTTATTAGTAATTTAAAATGAAAAACTGTTTTTTTTTAAAGGTCGATGAATTTTTTTAAAATTTCTCAATTGAATAACAACAGAGAGACACCTCACTTCTGAAATGATAGTAAAATTGCAAAATATTCATAAATTATTTGGGGAGGGGGGGGATAGGCTAAAATAATACTAGAAAACTTACATTTTTAAAAATATAAGCAACATAAATTTTGTGTTTTAATATGCAATCTTTAAAATTATATTTCATTATGTGCTAGTTATGGATTTTTTTTTTTTGGGACAAATGAATATATGCATTTTATGGATTAATGTTTTGTTGTTGTTGTGTTTATTCATTATGTATAATTCCTTCAATTAATTTTTTATGAATTATTTTTGTAAATGTAAATAGTATTGAATTTACTAACACTTTTTTTAAGCAAACAAAGCAATACAAAAATAATCCATAAGAAATTAATGATAATAAGTGCTGAAAAGTAATCTATAATAAGTTACATGAAGGTAATAAATTTTTGAAATATATTTTCAAATTAGTGACAAGTTCATATAGAAAGTATTTCTAATATCAATCTCAGGAAATCAATGAATTATTTTGCCTTGAAATTTTTTAATGTAAATGATCCTATTGTTGGAAAAGTTCTCATCGATTACTCCTTATTTTCTTTAACATTTTATAGGAATGTTTTTGTACAATAAAAATTCAAAACAGTGAGTAAAAAAAAACCCCCAACAAAAACAAAGAATAAAACAACAGTAATAAGTGTTTGAAATGTAATTTCAAAGACCACATACTGAAATGAAAAAATTGTGATTTAACATTTTAAAAAATATAGATTTTTCCATTATTAATTTTAATCTTTTTTTTTCTTTGCAAAAATAATTTCAAAGAAGATCCTGATATTTAGAAAATGAATAATAATTTATTATTGTAAAATTCATTGCTTCTTAATAAAAAGAAGTCAATTATTAGTTTTAAAATTACTAATAAAATGTTTATTTAATGTGTAATAAATTAATAAATTGTATTTGCTATGCAATACTTTTTTTTTTTTTGACCTTTACATACATAGTACATATATTTAATATCTTATAAAGTAATTTCATTTTTTTAAAAAACAAACACCATTTAGCAGATAAAACTTAAGGTAGATAACATATAATAGCTTCTTTGAATGAATTTTGTCTTCAGGTTTTGGTATGCCTTTAGGAATAAAGAAGGCCCAATATTAGCAGTTCTGTTAAAGATCACATGTGAAAGTCAATCATAAAATTAATCAATTCCATATTGATAGCTTTAAGAGATGTACTATACCATCCTCTTTTTAAGAGCAGTTTGTATTTGTATTTTTAATATAATTTTTTTTTTGTCCATGTTTTATCAATAATAAAAGTAACTTTCTCCATGCCGTCATTATTTGTTTAATTATAAATCTATTCATGGAATAACCAAATTCTAACAATATTATTACGATAATTCACAAGCCAGATTTGCAGTGAATCGTTTTATTTTTTTATTTATGAATTGTTTTGAGTTTTAGCATTCTCTTCCTTTATTTATAAAATACAAAATATGCTTCTTTTATATCAGCACAAAATTTTTATATAACAATAATTAAAATAATAAATCAAAATATATTGGAATTTTGTCCAGATAACAAAAGATTTGAATTAGTTGCATTCAAATTAATGCTAGTCTAAATTACCTCAAGAAAATTTATCTTTAAAAAGATCAATGCCTAAAAATCATAAACAATAAAATAATCTATTGGGATAAAAAAAATCTTTTTTATTTTATTTTGCCTTGTTAAAACATTTTACTAAGAAATATGTTTTTGAGAAATCACTGGAAACATCATATGGATTTTATGAAGAAATTAAGCCCTTAGAAATTTTGAATACTGGAATCATTATCTTTGATAAAAACTTATTTTATTTGGTTTGGAGAATCAAATATGTGCACCCACATTAATGTATTTTGCCATATACTAATGTCTTCATTCATAGAAGTATAGATACATTGAGAGTTTTATTAATTGCTCTAAATACTAATTCTTTATTTACTGAAGTACATACATATAAATGCATTTATCTATGCAGATAATTTATTTCCATTTTTTTTTTAAAGATATGCATATATCTTATATGCATACTCTTGTTTTTTAATGAAATCATTTGATAGATAGGAATCATTGATAATTAATTTGTCAAGGGAGATGATGATAACTTTCATTCCTCATGGACTTGAGCAATTTCAATATTTTTTCAGTAGTTGGTCATTATCCAATACAGGTAGCTACTGATTGTTGGCAAATACATACACCAATACTCTTAGCCAAATACTAAAGGTCCAGGATAATCTGTCAATAAAATGACTACTAATTTTCAGACCATAAAGGAAAAAAAAAGGTTATAATTAGATGCAATCTTTATTGTTGATGATAGCAGTGTTTAGTCTGACATCGTTATTTATAATCATTTTGATTATGAGATTTTTAAAAACCCAAACAGATGTGTATAACAGTTTAATCATTATAATAAAATTTCTTATCTCTTGATATTTATAAACCATATTGTGTGTGAATGTTTTTCACCTTTAGTAACTGAATAGAATATTTAATTAGTATCATTTATCAACAAAATAATTGTGTGTGTGTGTTGATTTAATAATCAAGTATTAGATTTTTTTTTTATACTTTAGAAATATGATACAGAAATTAAATTAGTTTTTTTCTCACTTGTTTTTCAATTTAAATTGTTTATCATTAAATGTGGGTGGATAGATGTAAAATATTGGTGTGACAGTTATGGATGATGGTTAGAGATTCATTCATATTTGCATATTTTAAAATAAATAGCCTGGAAAAACAAAGTTATCACTTAAAAGCAATCGTAATTGATTATAGCCTGTTTAGTTCAATCCAATGACATTTTTTTTTTTTTTTTAAAAAAAAAAAATAAAGTTTTAACTTGTATCATAAATTAAATATAAGCTTTGACATAAATTACTTATTTCATATAACATAAATATTTCTGAAATATTTAATTGTACATGTGTTTATGTTTACATATGCATTTAATTATTAAAATTTATGACCATTAGAATTATGTTAAGAGGAATGCACATAATGATAAAACAATACCAAGATCATGTCTTATCATGTCTTACTGTTTGATTGGAGGTAAAGGGGTATAATCCTTTTGTATATATATTTAAGCCTGCTGACCTGTAAAGCACATTCATTCATATAAATACATATTCATATAAATAAATATTTTGATAATTGTTGGAATAAAGTATGTTAAGGCTGATGGCATTCAGTTCTCTCAATTTGGTAAGATTATAGTAATATTTGGAAATCCTTTGTTAAAAAAAATTAACAATAACCATAAGAAGTGACACATGTTTTTATTACAATCAGGCTTGTGGAATAGAAATCAGAATTTCATAATTGGATGGAGTTATAATTTTAAACATCTGGTTTTGTAATTTATTTTTCAAACATCTTTTATTAAAACTTCAAATACATTTTAGATTGAAATACATTCTCAACAAAGTGATTACAATTTAAACAATAAGCTTTTACAGACAGATACTATGAAAAAAGAATAAGCTATTGCAATTTCAACTTTTAGGTTTTATAGAAAGATAATATGAAAAAACAGAAGTTATGTGATTACAATTTTAACATTAAGTTTTGCAGACAGATAATATGAAAAAAGATATATAATAAAATTTCAACATTAAGTTTTAAGATAGATAGATGATATGAAAAAGGTATGTAATTACAAATTCAACTTTAAATTTTTCAGATTGGTTTAATGAAAAGAATCATTTACATTAATTTACATATGACATTATGTTTGATTCAGAATTTTGGATAGCAGTTTTTTTTTTTTTAGATTATTTTTTCTCACTTATTGATTTTTGTGAATAAATATATTAGGTGTCCACTAACATTTCCATTGTATAGATAATTACACATTGTGCACCATACTGCTATACATATTTTGGCAAAATGACCTAGAGTAAAATATTCAAATAATGTTGAATAACTAGAAAAACTTGGTATCATATAAGAATGATGGTACATATTGTTTATAAATATAGATTTTTCTAATAAAGCTAGTCAACATTTATTTTCAGAGATTAGGTTTTAAAATCAGAAAGTTTGAATTCTTGGTAAATTTAATCATTGATTCAACAATTCTTTTTATAACTCTTAAATTATCGTACTGGTATAATTGCATGTTTTAATAGAAACATCTTGAAAAGTTCTGGATAAATAGTATGTGTCCTATTTGGTTGTTATATATAAATATGCTATTATAAATAATAACTACATT
The DNA here is from genome assembly GCA_028023455.1 of Epiperipatus broadwayi. Lineage (NCBI taxonomy): Eukaryota > Metazoa > Onychophora > Udeonychophora > Euonychophora > Peripatidae > Epiperipatus > Epiperipatus broadwayi. The sequence goes on along the minus strand of JAQFVV010006599.1, from coordinate 137,761 downwards.
ATTTAAAGGAGTATAGAAATTTATACATTAGTATTATAATGTTATGGATATAACCAGCTCTAGCCTAGTCATGCATTACAAGTCTCCTCAATCAAATAAACTTTAAATAGGGGATTTACTAAATATTCCTGAATAAAATGAAAATTATAGTAATAAAATAAAATAAAATTAATGTAATAAAAAGATTCTCTTGATTAATATCATATACCTGTCTGAATATGTATAGTTTAAATTATATTTAGATAATTGTAATGAAATATGTATTCATAAAGAACTTGTCAAATTTGTAAAACTTATTGCAAAATTTTGCTTATTCCTAATTCTGTAACTTTGTTCAATAATTCAATTGCATTTAAAATCTATCATTAAAAAAAAACAAGAAAAAAAAAACAATAAAAGTAATTAAGGTTACTATTCCATTTAATTAAGGTTAAATTCAATCAAATTCATAATTAAATGTAATTAAAGATTGATAAATAGAAAATTAAAAATGGAGTTTAAAGATAAGAACAAAATTAAGTTAAGTCTTTTTGGGAAATGTTACCCTGACTTAAGAAAAAGCAATACCAGAGGAAGAAGAAGAAAAAATATAACATCTGTGGAGAATCAAGGTAAATTTGCATTGAGCAGCTAAAAAAAGATTTCAATTCTAGCTGCTCTGTTACAGTACTTTTCAGTATTGACACAAAATTTCAGAATATTTAAATTATTTGAAATATGAATCCTACCCCAAAGTGTACTGATCTATGTCCAAGTGATGTGACCTCTCTGATTTCGAAGAAACTTCTAGGAGAAATGTAGTGGAATTGTTGCTGCAACATAGCGCTTGTCCCCCCCCCCCCAATGTTTTCAATAGTCTTCATTTATGTTGCTCATATATTTAGGCAAGAGGTTAAGCAGAATCAATTAAAAAAAAAGTCCAATAAGAATCAACCAAAAGAGACTTTATAATAATTCGAACCTGAACTAGTCCACTGGTAGTAAGTTTACTAAACTGTCTTGAGTAAAAAAAAAAAGTGATAAAAATGTATTGTGTATGCAAATTATGTAAAAGATTTTAAAATGTAAATATAATAAATGTATTTTAATAATTATATATTTTTTTGTTGAGAATATATATATACATTATTTAGATTGGTTAAATTTTTTTCTATATATCATTAATAAATTTTATTAATGTACCATAAGAGATATATATTAGTTAATCTGTATGTTTATTAATTTGTAAAGACAATATCTACAGGTAATTTTTCCAAATCAATCAATGGTGACTAGAATAAATAAATAACATTGTTATATAGTTCATTTAGTTGTGTAACATTCTCGCATTTATCTCCTCTTTCATTTTGTAACTAACAAAATGTACATCTCACCCATAAATCATCCAAAGGCAATTTTCATGGGATCTGCACATCCCAACATCACAGAATAATCATTTTCTTTTTATAGTCTGTTAAGATTAGCTAGACACATGAGATTGGCTATCATATTCTGATTAAATTATTGACTGCAAAACAATGCCAAATGCTAAAGATAATGAGTCTCTACAATTTATTTGCTTATATTTATTATAACACACACAATAGCATAAATTAATGGCCTGTCAGTAAACAAGTTGGTATGATTAGTTATTTATGGATTCAATAATTAAGTTTATGAACATATAATATATGGTATAATGCATTCTTAATTGTTTCTGAACAGAGATAAACTTACTGTATAGATCAATGATCACAACTATTTATTATGACAGTTTTAAGATTTAATAAACTTACCATCTGAGGATACTCTAAATTCATTTACTATTTGGATCATTTCATAAACTATTTTAAGAGCTGGACTGCCATAAATACTTTCAGGCTGTAATATAGGTAATTACCTAAATGCTACATGTGCAAATGTAAGATGCAGGAAACAACATCTGCATTACATTATTTATGAATATACAAATACATGTGAGATAGGAACACACTATATTATAGGAATTTTCATCTGTCACATAATATCATAGAGATATTAAGCATAAGAGTGACCTGCAGTCATAAACGGTATCATCCAAGACATGAATAAAAAAAACAAACAGGTGATATACAGGAGGAAAGTCTAACTTCCACATACCACTACTCTAAGTAAGATAATGACTACAAGTGACTGGCAATTAAAAAAAATCATTCATGAATAAATAATATGAACGAATCTCATATATAAACAAAACAGCCCAAACTAAACATCCAAATTATCCACCATCATAATTGGAGGGTAGTTTGCTTAAAATTGTAAACTATTAAAAGATAATAAAAAACAATCTTATTTTATTCTGCCTATGCCGGAAGTGGAAATGGCTGGCTTTAAAATACTAAGTCTTTAAAAACATGGCCACAGATTGCAATAATAAACTAATTGATTTTTATAAAAAATTACTCTTCTTTTAAATTTATGCTGTCTGAATTGTGGTATGATCCTGTCATATTAGTTTATAAAAAGATTTACGAAATCAATAATTATGACAATTTATAAAATTCAGAATAATGGAAATAATGTTAGTACTATAAGAATATATTTTAAAGTTCATACCCATTCCCTTTCATCACTAAGGGTTTGAGTTTGGACTTCATTTATTCAATCATAGCTATGATGGAAGTAAGTTTTAAGCATACTATTTTTAATTCCACAGACAGCACTGGATGCTAGTTTAATTGTTGATTGACTGATTGTTTCTTCCCAATGCAGTAGACACTTGAAATTTGGGCATATAGTGGACACTGATCCTTAAGGTATTTCTACATTAGGTGATGGCTCCTTTCCATATTTCCTTATGGACTTTCAGCCTACATTCTGTCATCATGGCAAGAGTGAAGCAGATGACAGTTTCTCTACTCCAGCATGATATTTCAACACCAGTCACAATCCACAGCAGTGCAAACTTTAATCAAAGCACTTCAGCAATAATAATCTTTAATAATTACAATGATTTATAACCCCTATTTATAATTCCGGGAGTTGGCTTATCAGCAAAAATAAATCTGTTATCTGTCCTTTAAAGCTCTTGATCTATTGGTGGTAGATAACTCCTGAATTCCAATTTGATCCATGACTTATTTGTTCAGTCATAACATTTACAAAATTTTATCTTTGAAAGGAATTGCCAGACTAAATTACACCAAATATTTATCTCCTTAATTGATTTGTTTATAAGAATTTTAATAACATGTTCTAAGATAATGCTATTTCTATCTACCTTATTATGAAATAGATTTATAAATGTTAGTAAAAGAAATATTTTGCTTTAAATTACTTTTAAAATAAACTTATAATTAATCATACCATATACATTTTTCTGTGCATATATATAATTTTTATTTATTAAAATTGTTAAAAACCTTTATTTTTAAAAATTCCTTAGAATTTTTAAAATTACAGACATGAAGCATATATAAATATCACTTCAATATATAAATATTAATTCTTCTCTAATTCTGAGCTGAAAAAAGTAGGTTTGTTACCATAAGGACTGCATTGACGATGTCAGAGGGTAACATTCATATGTGATCTTTCTTAATAATGAGTAGTGCCTGAATGTGGGTTAATGATGTATAAACCTTATACATTCAAATAAAGCTTTTTTCATAAATTTTAAATGGGACCATCTGAGATAGGTCATGGTGTATGATGGTCAGGAAATATAATCAGGGTACTTGATATAAATATTTATATAAGGGACTGAAGGTTTGATCATCGTTATCAAGATCCATTTTTGTCAATTGAGACTCAAATATTAATTAATCTTTGGTTAAAGTGTATGAATAATTCATCTGTATATTGGAAGTAATATGTGTACATTAATATATATATATATGAATCATCAGTATAAGTACCCTTATTATACACTAGTGAAAAGGGTTCCCAGTATATTTTGTAAATTTTATTTGTTAGGCATTAATGCATTTGCAAAAAAAAATTTTTTAGATAAGATTTCTTTTTAAATGTCCCTTCACCAATCCATTTAGCTATTATGTAATGTTGCTTAATGAATGACTAGCTATTCATTTATGCTAGAAGGTAAAAGTTTAGAATTCGATTTTGATCTGAATTGATATACTGATTATAAAACAAAAATAGTTATACTATATAGCATTACTAATAAGAGGTCACAAATCACTTCGGAACATTGACCACAGTTTACTATTAACCATAATAATATTAAGCCATTAAGCAACTTATAAAGATGAAAACAAAATCAAAATTGATAATAGTGCAATGATAATCTTAGGGTATGAGAGGAATGAGTTATTCTATTTTCAGGAATTTTAAAGGCTCATTCTTTAGTAATATATATTTATATTTCCCCGAAGTGAATGAAAATTTTGGTATTTCAAATTACGCTTAAATTATCTTTAGAAAATTTATTAAGGAGATTGTTGACAATATATAAATAATAGGTTTTTTTTTGCTACTTCCGTGAGTGAAATAATATTGAATATTATTTCATATACTATTTTTACTAAATGTCTGCAAAAAAAAAAAATTTCCCCCATTTTTGGTTTTAAAAGTTACAGTGATGATAAAAAACAGTATTTGAAAACATATCTTGTAATTTTCTTGCGTTAGCCAAAGAAGAAAAAACTTAAAAAAATAAAAAACAATAAATTTAAGATTAATTATTGAACAGAAAGAAAATCAAGAAAATCGTAATATTTGATAAATATAAAACTTTTATTTTTTTTTTATCAGTGTAATGAAGGAGTTTTTTTTAAAAAAGATAAATAACAGTTGCCTTTATTGGTTGAGTTTCTTCACAAACAGGTGTATTCTATTACTATAACTTTCATAGTAAATATTCACTTTAATATACAAATCAATAGAATTTTGCCCTATGAACATGTCCAGAGAACAGTCACATTACGTCATCCATTTAGCCACTCCATTCTCTTCATTGCCCAGCTCTTCAATTCCACATATCCCTTCCCATCTCTTAGATCACTGGCAATGGCAATCTTTTTCATTCTTTCTTGTTTCCATTAACCATTCTCTCCAAAACATTTATTATTAAACTATTTTTTCTTATTAATACATGTCCAATCCAGTTTCTCTTTCTATCTCTAATTTCCTTAATCTTCTTTTTTTATTTACTCTTTTCAAAACTTCATTTGTTATTTTATTCATCCGACTGATTTTTTCTATTCTTCTCCATGACTACATCTCAATGACTTCCAAAGTGTTACTAATTTTATTACTCATTGTCCACATTTCACAATCATACAATAGTACACTTCATACATAGTGTTTAATTTTTTCCTAAATTCTCTCTTCAAAGATCCACAAAATATTTTCTTTCTTTTAGCAAATGCCTCCTTTTTCAAAATGACTTTTAACTTCAAATTTACTTCTTCCATCCTCATTCAACCAACTACCCAAATATCTAAATTCTTTTATGTAATGAAATATATTATGGATTTCAAATTGCAGTTTTTTTGTATTCCTCCCTATCCAAAAACACTTGGTCCTCTTATCATTAATCTTCATTCCATATTCCACATATTGTGAAGACCTTTCATCCTCAGCTATAAGAACCATATCATCTGTAAATTTTATACATTATCCATTTAACATGTCTTCTAAATAAATATTAAAAAAGAACAGGTGACATACTGCATCCTTGCCCAACTCTTCTTTTATCATTGTCCTTATTCTTCAGTCCAATTCTTATCCCTTTCCAGTATACATATTACAAACCATTCTTCTCTTTTTCCAAAATGCTCATTTATTTTTTAGGATGGTTGTAAATTTATTTCAGATTATTCTTTCAAATGCTTTTTCAAATCTCCAAAACAGATACCAATTTCTTTACCTTTTTCTATATATCTCTCTGCAATTGTTTTAACAACACTGGTAGTATCTCTTGTTCTTTTCCAAAACCAAAACTATTCTCCAATATAATTTTCTACCTTTTCATAAATTCTTTGTTAAAAATTATCAATACAACTTTAAAAGCATAAGATTAGAAATTATTATTATTTTTTTTAAGTGTCATAGCATCGGCCGGGATGCGAACCCGCAACCCGGGCAACTGCCTGCAAGTGAAAGGCAGTCGCGCTGGCCTCTCGGACCACCAATGCAAGACATTAGAAATTTTTTGCCTTCACATTTAACAGCTTTTTTTATTTTTTATTATAACAATTGGAATCATTATAGTTCTCAAAAAATCTTCAGGCCAAACTCCACTATTATATATCAAATTGCAAAGTCTCAACTATTTCCTTCATAGTAAATTCTCCCATTTTTTTCAAAAATTATACAGGTATTGTATCAAATCTTACAGTTTTACCATTCTTCATTTCTGCAATCGATTTCATTACTTCATCTGTCAAAATGTCCAGTTTATCATTTACTTGAATATTTTCTTTCTTTTCAAGTTTATAATTAATTGAATTATTTTCTTTTCTAAATAGACACTGAATAAATTATTTCCAACTTTTCAATATATCATTGCTATCAGTTAATCTCTTTCCATTCTTACCCCCAGTTTCACTTGCTAACCATTTCTTTTTTCACCAAAGTGACATTTGTAATTCTATCAAATACCAGGTCATATATTTTTTTTTTTAATCTGTTGAAGCATGTCTATCACTCTACATTCTTGTTCCAACCATTTTCTTTTGCTAAATCTGTTTCTCTTAGCTCATTTACTAATTTTTCTATATGCATCTTACCCTTCCTCAATATTGACATTTTCCCATCTTTTTTATACTTTTATTTTTTCCAACATACCTGCTATTATCCAGGATCTTTAACTTTCTTTTTCCAAATAGTGGCATTTTTACTTTTTGCTGTTTTTAATAGTCCTTCTTTAATCCTAAGCCGAGACTTATTAGTATTATTAATATATTCTTCAGCTTTATCAATCCTTTTAATTATATTTTCACATATTAAAACAAGTCTTCCTTTCTCCATTTCTCTCAATTTATCTAAGTCCCATCTTACATATATTTCCCCCCATTTTTAATTCTTTTTAAACTCAACTTCAATTTAAGTCATAATCAAATTATGATCAGAGCACCAGGCAAAACATACAAAATCTTAATAGCATTCTTTAAGACTTGGAGCTTTTCATGTATATAATCAGATATGATTTTTAATTCAAGTATTCACAATCACAAACCTATTCTCCTTACAAAATTGTACATCATCATTTTAAACACTCAGTAGCAATGTACATACATGCATTTTTATCCTCATGTTGTATAATTTCTTCTATCTTTTCATATTGCTCATGAATTTCAATATCATTATGACTGATAGTCAGTCTATAAACTTATATGAATATAAAATCCTTAGGACTTGCAATTATTTTCATCATTATCAGTCTATCATCAATAGAATCTGCCTTTGCCACACAACTCTAAATTTTCTTTCCAACAGCAATGTCAACTCCATTAACTTGTCGATCATCACCAGAATAAAATTATTTAACATCTCCACTACTTACTTCTTCACATTTCTCCCACTTCACTTCTCTTAATTCTATAATATTGATATTATTTATATTCATTTCCCTTTTCAAATTTTTCTCAATAATATAACATTCCTTGGACTTACTCTCAATGTGTCATCTCTCAATGAATGAACTATATGAGGAATTCACAGGTTTATGCCCTCAGTAACCTCATGCTACTCCTGACATAAAAGCCATTTTTAGCTTGTAGGCATACTCATAGTAAAACAAGAAAATTTACAAGTTCAAAGTGGTTTCTATTGCCTTTGCCCAGCAATAACCTTCATAACAGGCTTAGAGCACTAGCTGAATATCTTCCATATGCCACTTTTTCTTCACTGTTATCACCTATAGTGATCTTCTGCTGACTTGGAGTTGCTAATCCATTATTCGGTAGGATGTTGATCTATTTATTGGTAGTTAACAATTGCCCATTATAATTCCACCATCATAGAAATTGTGACATTTTATAGAAGTAAATACACCATTGTCTTCATAACTTTCTGATAGTGAGTGCTATCTCATTGCCAGTGATTGTTTATTATCATTACTTTGCTTATTGGTAACTATCCTTCATATCTGAAGGCCATTTTTGAATCCACAACCTGGGAATGCTCTATATGCAAATGTAAAATAAAAAAAATGATTTATTTTCTTATTAAAAAAATTATAATTTAGTAGAACTCAAGTAAACCCAATTTTTTATAAATTGCATTAATCAAATCAAATTTATTTTTGTTTATAAAATTCTATTACGAAGGTTTTTAATTCTTGTGTAACTTCATAATCTGAAAAGATTGCCCTGGCAATAATCAGAACCAATAGTCATCTTTTAATTTAAGTAATTTTTTAATTAATGCAGACTTCCAAAATAGTGAAACCTTTTGACTATATAATGAAATTATTAATTTATCATCAAAGAACAACAATTATTTTTAGCAATTGAATATGGTTTTTTTTTTTTTAGATTTAATTTTTTTAAATTATTATTATTTATCTTTTTTCTGTTTTTCATATTTTTTTCCCCATTTTTTTTGTTTATTTTGGGGCAGTAACTATATGGAATGATATTGACAGCATTCTTGTGGATTAACAAAACATTATTTCAATCTGCATAGGGGATAGTCATAACTTATTACTATAAAGAATGCTGAATATTTTATGTGCAGAAAAAAAACACCATTCATAGAATCTCTGGGGACATTGATTTCCTATTTTGTATATATAAAGAAAATATGGTGTTCAATATATTTAAGTCAGAGTAGATGCATTTTTATATTTTTTCTCTTAGCCTTGTACAATATTTGAATCCATAGTCAGCAAAAATGAAACTTTTTATGATGACAGATCAGGAAATATCACAATATTAAAGATAAGTTTCATTGATGTGTCATTTTGCTATAGGTTTCCATAGCTAGTATTTTATTTTTACAAATAATAAACAGTTGTACGTAATTGTTCTTTGGCAATGATAATGTGATACATATTATTGAGCATGTGATATAAAATAGGCAGAATATTTTATTGTTACTTTTGAGTATTTTATAAATTATCATCAATAATAGATTAAAACATATATAAATACTTTTTTTTTGTAACTCTATATATATTTTAAAATATTAGCAACTCAAAGAAAAATAAATTCATAATGCAAAATAATATTCAAAAAGCAGTGAGAAAGAACAAATTGTTAACCACTGATTAACTTTCTTCATTTTTTGTATAATGCATATCATTGTTAATGTGAAATTTTATTGCTAAAAAGAACACCTGATGGTTTCTGATTGTCATTAGTGCAATCCTAAAGAAATATAAATTATTATTTTTGGTTGTGCCATAGAAATTATTAGAGAATAAACAATAAAATAATAAATATAAAATAAATTAAAATTTTTACCAATTCCATTGAAATTGGTTTTTCCAATAAATGAATTTGTATATATCTCAAATTTCAACTTTACTGTCTGTTTATTGATTTTATTTTACATTAAAAATATATATTGACAATTTCAATAAAACAATAATTTATTTTTTATTTTATTCTTGTAGCATTTTTATCTAATTAAAGCAAATGTGAACTTTTTCCCTGATTAACAATGATAATTGGCCCCCAAAATGCCTTGTAAAGTAAAATCTCCCATAAAAAACAAGCAATTATTATGAGTTCCTATCAAAAAGATTATTTTAAATTCAAAATATGAAAAAAACTGATTAAAAGAAGTGTTAATTGTGTAAACATTTTACTTAGCATATTATTATAATTCCACATAAATGTTCTAGACATTTATTTATACAGAAAAGATATATATATATTTAGATTTAGTTTTTAATTTGTGCTTGAATATTACAATTATGCAGAAAAGAGAAAAAAAATCTTTGGTATTGAGTTAGCATATTATTAAACAAAATACTAACCTGTTGGTAAATGTACTATTTAAAAACATTTCAATTGTTATAATTGTAAAAAAACAAAATGCTGATCACCATTTTGCTTCTTATATAACCACAGAATGTTATTTCCTGAATCACAATTTGTTGAATTAAAATAAAGCACAAGGAAAAAAAGACTAACTACAATTCACATTTTAAAATTGAATAAAAAAATTAACACAATGTGCACTTCAAAATTTATTTTTCATGTATTTTATGATCAAGAATTAAATATTTTTATTTTAGTAATTTCTAATCAATAAGACTGATTTTGTTTTTTTTAAATTGAATTTTTTTTTTTACATAAATGCAGTGAAATTTAATAAAATATAAGTAAAGAAATGTTATATACAATTGGTTGCTGTAGTTTTAATATTAATATTTTAATATTATTTTTTTGTCATTCTGTTTATGATAAAAGCCAGCTATTATCTTGAATAAGCTACAAAAATTATATGAGAATATTAATTTAGAATTAAAAAGTAAATGATATTTTAAACTTATATTTAATAATCTTTGTTCATATAAAGTTGATTATTAGCTGCATAGTATATGAAATCATTTACCCCCCTCAAAATAATATAATTATGATGACTATTACAATTGTCATTATTTCATATTTTACTGCAGGCAAAATAATATTTATAGGAATATTATTCCATAAAACTGATTGTATGAATATAGATTAACTAATATACATATTTTGCAACTAAATATTAATATACTTTGTTGTTGTACATGTTCAAAGTATGTTACTTACTTTGTTGAATGAAACTGGCATTTTTAAAAAAAAATTTGTAGTCATTAAAGATAAACATCTTTAATTTGAATATATCATAAATGGAAGCTGTTAATATTTTGTGAATTCACTGGATGAAAATTAAAGTGTATTAATCATATTTTAATTTTATAATCAAAACATTTTTGAATACTGTTTTCTGAATAAACTCTACTGTATATTTTTAACATGAATATCACCATTTTATTTTCAGAAGATATAGGTTTAATTAAGGTACTAGCCTATGATAAAACACCAATCTTACAAAATGATAGATTTAAAAAAAAAGTATTTCAAATTTTTTTTTAAATGTCATAATAGTGAATAATTGATTATAAATCAAAATAATGGGTTCATTATAATAAATCCTCACATAAAGGTTGATTGCTAATTGGGGTAAAGGTGTATTCAGTAACTTCTGCAAGAGTTTTAAATGTATTCAACATTTTGCTCTTTTTTTTGCTTGATTTCAAATGAATGTGTTTTCAGCTCTATTTATATTTTCCAATTTAGCTTTGCAAAATATGAAGTCGGACTGATTTCTATAGATGACTTTTATAGATGAGCATTATCCTGTATTACATTAGCTTTCAAAAGATAATTTATTGTTGTTAGCAATAAAAGTATACAGTATATTATTTATATTTCACAATCATGCATATAATAGACTTGTTAATTCATTCAGAGGAAAAAAAAATATGGACAATTTGCTTCTTTAAGAAATTTGATAACATTTATTATTAAGAAACAAATGATTTATGTTTGTTTCACATTTCAGTAGTCATAAAACAATAATCTTATCGAAATTTTGATGATTGTATATGTTTTTTTATTATTATTCAGAATTTCTTTGTATACCAAAAAAAACCATTATAGTTTATACAGTATATCATAAATACTTTAATTTGATAATTTGCCATGATTACTATTCAGAAAAAATAAAGTAAAATAAAAGCAAACTATGGCTCAGCTTCTCTACAAAAATCACATACAACGTCACATCATATTAAAATATTTACTCATATAATCATTTCAGATTAACCTGTAACTATTTTTTTTTTTAAAATAGATAACTATTTACCAACTAATATTGAATATCTGTAATGATGACTTGAGAAAAATATTAAGTCTGGTTATGATCTTAAAAAAGGAAATCTCAAAGTTCATTTGTTTGTAACTTGAATCCCAGATCATGAAGATACTGTTTAATATGCTGCTAGGTTCTTACTATAAATTTAGTAAACTGAATGTTTTATTCTGTGCATGTTTAAATCATATGTTAATTTAAAATCATTGTTGAGGGTCTCTATTCATGTTTATGAAAGATATTCTTTATTATTGTTGCAGTCTGTTGCTTAATTAATATTTTCTGCAAATTAAGCAGTCTTTGTCAAAAAGTATTTATTGTTTGTTGTTGGTGTGTTTGTGGATAAACATTAAATTGTCTATAATTATTAACTGTCATTTTATAATATAAAAATGCGTAGGAATTTTTGCATGTTTGTATGTGTATATAGGTACATCCTGAAGGTGCTTACTTTTATACATATTCCATAGGCATTTATTTTTTGACAGCTTTTATAATGTATTTGTATTTATAACATATTTACATATTTGTGTGTGGTCTCAACTCAGCTTATTATCATTTAATTCTATATGCCTATTCACAGCTTTTAATTGATTTTGACAACTTTCTTTTTTCATTTTTTTTTCTTTTAGCTTTGCATAACTTGATTGTTATTAGGAATATATAATATTTAAAATAACATAAACATTTTTTTTACATGATCTCATTCATAATTATTTTTATCAGACCCCTTTAATTTAAATTGCTAAGCTTATTTGACTAAAAAGGAATAGATAAAATATTCCTAGAACGATTTTGTTTTTTTCCTGTCATTTATATGTCCTTATCCTGACAGTAACACTGTTGACAAAGATGAGTAGGGTTAACTTTGTTTTTTACTACTAACCTGAATGTTGAGATAAATATTCTGACTTACTGCTGGCTGGTTTTCTTTTTATCCATTTGTAAAAGGTAATTCTTTTACCTTTGACCTATGGAAATGAGAAGAAAAACATATATCAAAATAAAGATGCATTCTCTAAATTGTTACAAGTTCTATTTTCTATTGGTTACTCCTGCTGTGACTTACGGAGTCAAGTTTGATAGTCATAGTCACAACACTGAATTCTTCCAGGTAATGTTTACTCACATTTAAAAATGGTGAAATGAGGCAGGTAGTTTTTTAATTGAATTCATTGTAATACGTGATTAAAATTATAGCAGTTGAAAATTACCAAGTTAATTTCATTGCCAGTTCTCTTTTATTCAGCTGTTTTCTTTCTGCAAAAAAAAATAAAAAAAATAATAGAGATTACTAGTGAACTATTATTTTTTATAATGGTTTTTTTAAAAAAGCAGCATTTATTAATCATATCTTAAACTAAATTTTGTGATGCCTAAAATGAAATTTATTGTATAATTTATTGGGATTAAAACAACACTTACGTTATCAATTAACCATTGTTATATGTATGATTACAATATTATATCAAAATTAAGGAGATATTTTTATTCCTAAATCATTGTCTTAGCTACTGTTATTATTTAAAGGGATATAGGTAATGATTTATTATTTATAAACTTAACCGTTATATGTGGATAATATATAAAATAGGTATATCTTATTGTTATATTATCTGATTTAGGTACGTTTTAATCCTAATAAGATAATAAGTCCTCATTGGATCGTTAGCACTTTGGATTTCTTTTTTGACCATTTTTAAAAGAAAATTGAGGAATAAGTACTTATTAATGAAGTATTCGTTTATTAAATAGTTTTTTGAGGATATAGCAAGAAATGTTATAGTCATATTTTATTTGTTTATAATTTCTTTATTTTATTATATAGTCCTAAAGTCAATAACACTTATTGTGTTTGATTATCTGTATATTTATTAAATTTTTTTTCAATAGTCATCAGTTAGTCAATATTATCATTTATTAAATGATCTATAATTTTAAAACAAGATCTTTTATTATTTGCAGAAGCTTTAAATATTCTTGATAGAATTCAGGGGTAATTTAAATTTAAAAAATGATTCAAAAATGTTTTTACTACTATAGTGACATATTGATATTTAATTGGTCATTGTTGTATCAGATTGTAATTAAACTATGGTTGTTCATGATGCTCCACAGATGACAGATAGTGAAGTGACTTTCAAATATGAAGATCAATTGTGAATAACAAATAAACAGTAACCACCGAGAGGATCCCTTTCTAGTTTGTAGGATAAGATGTTGGTTCATCAATAGCTAGATACTGTTTCTGATACAAACTGTCTTTTCTATCTCCTTTTCCTTTTTCAGTCACTTATGTTATTATAGAACCTGATCCACTGTGAGCCTCCTATGGCATCAGGCATTTCTATGCTAACTGTGGCCATGGGATTATCTATTATATTTCCATCCTTTAGCAAACATTTCTGATTGCAATTAAATTAAATTTTTCATTTTTTTTTTTTTAGCTCAAGCACTTGAGAATTAAGAAAGCAATGATGGAACAGTAGGCTGGCAGTCCTTAGTTATGATTTTTACTTGAAACAATACAATCACTTATGAATAAGGAACTGGATGTGAGTGAGATGATAATTTCAGTTAGCATATAATATAATTAGACAGTTCTCTTTATGGCTACATCTGCCTATCAAAAGTAGAAAGGCCTAGAAAATGGCTTGTGTCAGTCTGGATAGGTTATCATGCTTGATGGATTACTCATTACAGCAATAGAACAATAATAGTGATAAAGCAGGAGCTAATGGTAATACTAAAGATAAATATAATAAATCTATTTTTTCTAATGATGCAAACTCTTCAAGACCAGGATGGAAGATTGAACTGGTGACTAAGAAACTGTTAAGATTTAAGATTGATACAATTGCTCTAGTGAAACTCATCTCCCAGAAACATTTTAAAACTTACATCTGTTATCCACAGTCATCACCAGAAATTTAAATTATTAAGGAGCCAAAGAAAACAGGCATTTTTTTCTAAGTTAGATTCTGATTTTGTCCTAAACTTCTTTATATGTTTTGGAAAAGATTTTGATTTCTGGATATATATTATTATTTTCTTTTTTTAAATTTATTAAAAGAGAGGATGTGATTTTCATAATCACCTCATATGCTCTCTTTGTATCTCAAAGCTTTATAGTTCTATCAGTTAAGTTTTGTTAACATTATTGACTATGTTTTATACATAAAAAATGCTTGCCAGAAGAAATGGAAATATGTGAGAAATTTTTGTTTCAGTGACAAAAACTTGTTTGCTGCTTATGATGAACAAGTATACCTAATGAGTAAAAAAAAAAAAAAAGATCTATGGGTTTGATTTACTTTCCTATTATATGAAGTTTTATGCTATTTTATTATAAATATTTAATTTTAGAAGGGATTCATTATTTTATGATATCAAAATCTATTATATATGTATTGATATATATATATAATTTTTACCTAGACATTTAGTTATTTTAATTTTAATAATATATCGACTAACAAATTGAAAGATGCATTGATGTGTATCTTGTTTGGATTAAATTTTATTCAGATATTTGAAAACAATATAATGTATTTGAATCATTAGCAATTAGTTTGTCTTCAATTTTAGATATATACAGGATAGAAATAGTTGGTCCATGAATGTTGTTGCATCTTGTTAATATTTTATATCAATGTGATTGAATTTATAACAGCATCCAAGTTTATATAATTTACATAAAAATATTATTAAAGATAATCAATTGTTTAAAAATAGTTATTTTTGTTTCATGAAATCAACAACTTAAAATATCTAGTTGCCCTGTTTTACATGGTTAAGCCTAGATTGACTGAAATGATGTTTAACCCATTCACAAAGTAAAAATTATTTTTTGATAGATTTTATGCTTTCAAAGATACAAGTGATATTGCATGAAGTCTATATATTTGCCAAATGAGTTTATTTTGACAATATTTTTATTTTGGAGTTGGAAAACAATCTTTAAAAAAAATAATAGAAAAATTAAGGATACATTTTGCATTACATTTGCTTACCTCTCCAGCTAATCTATAACTGAAGAATTATATTATAAAGATTGACTTTCTATGAGATTTCAAACAAATTTCTTTTTGATTCAATGATAAAATCAGCTAGATTGGATTTTTCTATGTTACTAGTATTTCGTCAATAAATTTGGGACAACTCATGATTTGTTGTGTTCATATAAATGAAATTTAAAAGTGACTGATCTTTGTAGGTATAAATGTACATGGGACACAAATCCTATATTTAATAGCTGTTAAATCTATGTTTACAATGGTAGAATTAAAGAACGTGATAAAGTCGCTAGTGAATTTATCTTCTGGTTGAAATCTTTACAGAGATTTGTTTATGATGTTTTATTAATAGGTTAGCTTTCTCTAAAAGTATAAAATTTAAATAAATAAATATTTTGACGATTTATTTAATAGGCAGTGAAATTAATTGGATTAATATTTATTTAAATTGGAATGATACATAATAATTGTTTTGTTAGTATCATTTTATAAATATGTGACTTAAGTTTTGTGTTTTACCAAATTTTTTAAAATTAAAAATAGCTGTTTGCGGAAACCTAGCTTTAATAGTCGTATTAAATAGAAGAGTGTTGGTAGCAGTTAATCATTATCATACCAACATCCAAATATTTAAAATTATGAGAGAAAAGCAATTTTTACTGCTAAAAAGAATTCTCTTAGGTCTGAAGACTTTTAATATTTTAATGAGGAAGAGACAAGAATATTTCCCAATACTTCAATCTTATTTGATATTATGCATCTAGTTACCAATTTCTTTATATGGAAAAGAAAAATCTAAGCTGCATAAATATCACCATTGGAACTGAGAATTGTGAACTTAGGAAAACAACCTGTTTAAGCTGAAAGTGAATCTTTTAAATATTGAAGCCTTAGGAGTTAGTAAAGTAGACTGAGAATTTTTATTTATTCAGATCAATGGCAACAAGAATAAATGTTATGGCTTTTACTTTTTGAAAGGAAATTGCAAGGAATATGATTGGATATAATTTATGATTTCATGGATATCTAACATTATTATAACATAAGTCTATGCTCAAATAACCCAGACAAGTAAAGAAATTGAAAAGCTTTCAATCAGATGTACACAGCAAGCTAGGCATCATTTTAATGCTTGTTATCAGAAATATTAATTGGAAATGGAAAGACAGGAAATGCTGTTGGTCAATATAAATTTGGAAGCATAATAATTAATAAACTCCTTATGAATTTGACATAATGGTATAAAAGAAACACAGTCTTTCCAATAGCCCATTGGTTTTAGAAGTAACATCTTAAATTTGAGGTTTTAGATGTCAGCAATGAACTATGGAAAGAAATAAGTAAGTGTAAGAGTCAAAGAGCTAAAGACATCATTATAGATTTTGGATAATAGAAAAGATAAATAATAGTTAAAATTCTATATGTTTTTGATGTGTGTGTTTCTAGTAAAATCTTTTGAGAATGCTATGGACAATAATGAAATTAGACAAGAAAGTACTTTATCAAATTAAGTTTATATTTTTACTTGAAACACAAAGTCTTCAGATTGAAATTGATCTACTTTGGTCATTTTGTAAGAAGAACCAATTTATTTGAAAAGTATACAATACTCTGAAGGGTAAGCAGTAAAAGAATAAGATATCAAACAATGAAGTGGATGAACACTATCATCACAATAATGAGTGTTACTTGTGAGCTTAAAAAACAGTAAAAAAAACCAAAAAAAAACAACAAAACATTTCTATATAATTAAATCCTAAGCTTTATATTATCTTTGATTTTATTTTACTAAAAATTTTCACTGATCTACAGTTATTTTAGTGTTAGAAAAATAAAATCAAAGATTATAAAAGTATTAGATTAAGTGCATGGAAGTATTATTATTATTATTATTATTATTTTTTTTGAAGTTTATTCTGAAAAACCAAACAAGTAATAGGTTATTTGGAAGAAATTCTATTTTATGATCACTAGGATTGATATCAAATTGAGAACATACAATAATAATAATTAATGTAGTTACTTATTATTGTGAATGAATATACTTTTGATTATTAATAATAAGTATATAGTACTGTTTAGCAGTTATAACTTCTTTAATATATTTAATAATTTATTCAAGTTTTTGTTGCAATTTAATAGTATAATACTTTAATTTGTACCAATAAAAATTATGGTTCTGTACATTTTATTTGAATTTTTTTTTTTTTTGTATTGAGCACTTTATCATTTGTAGTTTTGAAGTGTTTTATAGATAATCTTTCATCATAATGTAAAGGCTGTGGAAAAAATTATATAAGGATGCTCATAAAATTATGAAGATTGTTTTTAAAAATTAAAACAGGCAAAACTCACTATACATATTGACACTCACTCATTGCAAGTTAGAGTAATCAATGGAAGCCAGAAGGCTTGTACATAAAATCCCATCTAGTGCCTAATCATCCAATATCCCCAGACTAGTTTCTGGCATGTGGCCTTCTGGCATCCATTGATTACTCTAGTTTGCAGTGAGTGGTAATACGTATAGTGAGTTTTGCCTGTTTTAATAACAGTTATAAGCAAGCATAATAAATGGTAGTCACATGATGTTTATAAGATTATGTTTCCAGATGTGATGATATTGATTTTATTATTTTAAAGACTCACTAATTAAATATTTTATAGTGAAGGTGATAGGTGCAATATTAATTGCTTTCATTGGGAGGATATAACCAGGAATAAAATACAAAATAAAGTTACAATTATGCAAGATGTTGAAGTCTTCCAGAAATAAATTTTCTATAGAAATCTAAACACAATATTCCAAAATAGTCTGTAGGATCAGCGTGCTGAGGTACACTTTTTAATATATGCCATGTACTAATGTATATGTGTATGTAGAAGTTAAAAAGCAGTACAATATGATGTTTAATAAATACATTGGAAATGTCAGCTTGTGATGTATGAGAACATATTTGTGATTTTTAGATTGGTTTGCATAATCATTGCAAAAGTTACATTTAACTTTCTATCCTTAGTCTTTCTATGCCCCCTCCCCCCATTTTTAGTTAAAATGTCTATTTGTTTAAGAATGGCCGCTTAGATTACTAAGTAATAAAATTTCTTTGCAAAAACTAATTTAAATAAAAAAATATTTGATGATTAGTGGTGGGAGTTGGCCATTTTAAATCATTTTTCAAGGTGTATACGTATAGTAATCAAAACATTCGTGTACAATTATAAATAAATTTATATTATAATATAAATATTGTTAAAAATCATTTGAATATTTTTATAAACTGTTTTCCTGTTTTCTTTGAAGACTAAAAGAGGCAGAAAAAAAAGCTGATTAATGATAACCTAATCGACACTATAAATTACAATTTTTAAGATCTTGAATCTTTAATAAAATAATGATGTATAGAGAATAATTGATAAATATAATTAGCTTTTATAATATGATTAATGGCATGGAAAAATAATTATAAGATTTTTTTTAAATACAAAATTTGCCTATTTAATCTATACTAGCAAAAATTATACTTTTAAAGTGGGATAAAAATTTTATTGAATAAAGTATAGATATTATGCCCGTTTTAATGATATATTTTATATAGTAAATTTTGGATAGTAATGTTTTTTTCAATATTTAACTAATTCTACTAATTACGCAGGTGATAGTTTTAATGTAGTGTAGGAAATATTACTTATATAGCGAGTTTCAAAATTAATTTTAAAAAGTTGTTTATATTTAAAGTTAGTGATATTTAAATTGTCTCCCTTTTTTTAAAAAGTGATGTCACTTCCTTTTAATATTATCTATTCACATTTGAATTTATAAAAAAAATTAAAAATGATAATCGCTGTAGTTTGCAATTTCTTTTTCTATTATCTAATTTTGATTACTATGTCGTAAAACAAAATTGCTAGACAATAGTGATAATTAAAAAATATAGGTCATAACATTTTCAGAAACATTTTATAATTCAAATTTTAATTGAATTTTAAATATCTATGTATTAGACAGTTTATCTAAGGATGTTTTTAAAACTTTGGCTGCAAGGGCTGTATAACATGTGTAAGGTTAACATAGAGAATATTAGAGTATATTTGAACTTTAACTATGAGATCTAAATTATATGACATTTTCATTTCAGTTTATAATATGTCAAATTTTGCATCTGACTGCTATATATAAGTTAAGATTCAATTATAGGTAAACATTTTTATCTATTTATGTTATAACGGTTGGAGAGTTGTACACTTTTACTCTAACTGCCATACAGGGCACCACGAAACTATTTGAACCTAGAAAATTTATAATGTAGGCAGATACTTCTTGTTAAGATTCTACTTTTATTTTATTGACCGTTATGCACTTGCTCAAGGAGAAGCAGAGATTTATAACCTAAACTCTTAAAACATATTTTTAATAAATAATAAAAAAACACTGCCAGTAATAATCACACAAATATTTATTTATGCACATATATAATTTTGAGGAATAAATTATTTGATATTACTTTAATTTATTATTATTATTTTAAACTTTAGTAAATCTGCACAAATGGACAGTTTATATAATTTTATTTTAGAATGTTGAGTATAGATAGTCTACACAGACTACACAATTAAAAAACTTTTCAAAACATTTAACCCCAGGCTAAAAGTTCTTAGCCAAACTAATGCTCTCTTCCTGATATATAGACGCAATCAATGCAAGAATGTGTCTGCAGCATGATATTATTTAAAAGACCATGCTGACAGGAATGTGTGTCTGCAGCATATTATTTAAAAGAAATGATCTTCATCCAGTACAGGAATGTGCATCTGTCTGGTGAAGGAATCATATATATATATATAACATTAAAAAAGAAATGCTTCGTATGGAGGGAGAGCAATCCTTACCATCTTATGGTCTCTATCCATAGAGCAAAAGGTGAACAATGGTGTGGGAAGTACATCCATGTCCATTACAGTGTGATGGCTACACCTCTGGGCCATGCATTCATTTGGGCATGGTGCCCTGTATGTTGGACACTTCACATTACATTGATATCAACACCTATACATCTCTCCACCAGCATTGACTGAACTACGAAACAAATAGTCTGAAATTAACCCCCTTTAAATTAATATAAACTTTAACGAATCTATGCAGCCATCTACACCCAATTTAAATTTAATACATTTTAATAATTTAGTTAATAAATACAAAAAAAATGGAGATGTTTAAAGCAAATGTTATACATAAAAAATGAATTATTAACTGATTTATAGTTCTTTTGTTGTCAGATAAGAATTCATTTAAAGTTCATACTTTACGTGGTAGATTTGAAGTCTGTCTTTATGAATCCTGTGGATTTCGGCAGATTTATGGAAGTTCATCCTAGTGATCACCTTTTATATATTGTCATTGAAAATGAAGCCACTACTTGCCATTCATTCTGTCAGGAACCATCACCAAGAGGTTGCCTCAGCTGGTGCATACAAAGGAAACTAAATCTATTGCAAGACTTCTACATCATGGAGTCTGCAATACAACTAGTCAGATTCATTACTAAATTCCATTATTTCATCTTTTATAATTTCTGGCCTCCCTTATTACAAATTCTATGGATCAATTGAACATGTCATCACTGATCTTATTACTCATGATGTTGTCCTTTCTGGCCCATTCGCTTGGTGCTTGCATTGGTCAATCTGCTTCAGAGTGGAAAACACAATCTTTAATTTTTATCTCTTATTTGACTTATAGTCATTTAAGTGCCCCCAGGGTTCATTTGCTTTAGATTAATTAATAGAACAATCATTTCCATTCACTAAGATTTTTACATGATTTTTAAATAGAAATTAATCAACATTTTTGTATTTCATTTCTTTATTTTTCAACAAAAATATTAATCTTTAGATTTTTCATTTTCTTTTAAATAACTTTTTAAAATAGTTTTCCATCTGTGCGATAATATATATGTTAAATAAATATTTTAATTTTCCATTTTTAATAAATCAATTTTGTTTTAATTTTAAAATAATATAACAGCATATGTTTACTGTTACATATCAATGAACTTCTTCAAAAAACAAAAACAATAAAAAAAATTACTTAGTGTTAGTAATTATGTTACACACATTGATTAACACTAAATTTTTTTTAAAAAAACTTTGGTTTGTAATTATGAAAAACAATGCTGAATATTCTTTTCTCCCCCCCCCCAACTGAGCCTACACCTTCTCCCTCAAGAGTTCCCTTTTTCCTGATTTGTTAATCAGTTTTTAAATAATCAATAAGGCAAGTCCAAACAAGTTGCTTATTAATTTTAATTAGACTTCTTTAAATTTATTATTTATATTAATTATTATGTTTTATTCCTTGAGTTTATTCATATATGTGCAATTTTTCCACTGGCAGTACTTTTACAAGATATTCAAATTATATCTTTACGTTAACACACACACACACACAAATATATTCATTTCAGAAAAAAAAAGTTACTGGCATAATTCTTTTAAAATTCAGAATTTTCATGGTTATAATGTATCATGCCATGTTGGGAAGCCAATTATAATGGTCAGTCAATAGTACACATTTACTCTATCGTACAGGGCCCCACTAGGCTATTTGAACCTAGAAAATTTATAATGTAGGCAGATACTTCTTGTTAAGATTCTACTTTTATTTTATTGACCAATGATCTAAATTCTTAAAACATATTTTTAATAAAAAAAAAAGATAAAAAAAAAACCCACTGTCAGTAATAATCACACAAACATTTATTTATGCACATGTATACTTTTGAGGAATAAATTTTTTAATATTGCTTTAATTTATTATTATTATTTTAAACTTTAGTAAGTCTGCACAGATGGACAGGTTATAAAATTTTATTTTAGAATGTTGAGCATAGATAGGCGACATAGACTATACAAATAAAAAAAACTTTTCAAACAATTTAATCCCAGGCTAATAGTTCTTAGCCAAACCAACACTCGCTTCCTGATATATAGACAGAACCAATGCAATATGAAAATGTTAGCATAAAACGACACTGACAGGAATGTGCGTCTGCAGCATGTTATTTAAAAGAAATGATCCTCGTGCAATACAGGAATGTGCGTCTGTTTGGAAAAGGAATCATATAAATAAAACATTAAAAAAGAAATGCTTCATATGGATGGAGAGTGGTCCTTGTCATCTTATAGTTCCTATCCATAAAGCGAAAGGAGATCAATGGCATGGAAAGCATCCATGTCCATTGCAATGCGATGACTACATCTCTGGGCCTTGCATTCATTTGGGCATGGTGCTCTGTATGCTAAACATGCTTCACATTACATTGATATAAACACCTATACATCCCTTCACCAGCATTGACTCAACTACGAAACAAATAGTCTGAAATTAACCCCCTTTAACAGAAACTTTTAACGAATCTATGCAGCCATCTACACCCAACTTAAATTTAATACATTTTAATAATTTAGTTAATAAATGCAAAAAAAAATGGAAATGATTAAAGCAAACATTATACATAAAAAAATTAATTGATTTAGAGTTCTTTTGCTGTCAGATAAGAGTTTATTTAATGTTCATACTTCACATGGTAGATTTGAAATCCATCTTTATGAATCCTGTGGATTTCGGCAGATTTATGGAAGTTCATCCTAGTGATCACATTTTTTAGATTGTCCTTGGAAACTAAGCCGCTACTTGCCATTCATTCTTTCCAGAATCATTATCAGGAGGTCATCTCAGCTGGTGCATACCAAGGAAACTAAATCTATTGCAAGACTCCTACATCATGGAATCTGCAATAGAGCTGGCTGTCATATGTAGATTAATAGTCAGATTCATTACTAAATTCCATTATTTCATCTTTTATAATTTCTGGCCTCCCTTATCACAAATTCTACGGATTGATGGAACATGACATCACTGATCTTATTACTCATGATGTTTTCCATTCTGGCCCATGCGCTTGGTGCTTGCATTGGTCAATCTGTTTCAGAGCTGGAAACACAATCTTTAATTTTTATCTCTTATCTGACCTTACAATCATTTAAGTGCCCACAGGGCTTGTTTGCTTTAGATTAATTAATAGAACAATCATTTCCATTCACTAAGATTTTTACATGATTTTTAAATAGCAGTTAATCAACATTTTTCTATTTCATTTCTTTACTTTTCAACAAAAATATTAATCTTTAGATATTTAATTTTCTTTTAAATAATTTTTTAAAATAGTTTTCCATCTGTGTGATAATATATATGTTAAATAAGTATTTTAATTTTCCATTTTTAATAAATCAATTTTGTTTTAATTTTAAAATAATGC
Source organism: Epiperipatus broadwayi (assembly GCA_028023455.1). Taxonomy (NCBI): domain Eukaryota; kingdom Metazoa; phylum Onychophora; class Udeonychophora; order Euonychophora; family Peripatidae; genus Epiperipatus; species Epiperipatus broadwayi. Next base: position 113,640 of record JAQFVV010006599.1, on the reverse strand, counting down.
AACGGCATATGTATATCATTACAATGTGTATCATCTAATTATACAATTATAAAATCAACATAATTTAGACTTTTCATTTTGTAGATATGGCATTGCAAGTTTTAGTATATCACCTTATATATTCAGCAAGAATAAACTAATTATAGAACTCCTTTTCACTGAAATGATGTTTTATGAAACAAAAGTCACAACATAGCATTTTACTGTGCCTAGTTAAAAAAAATGTAATATTTTCATTTTATATCAACAAAGAACAAGAATAAGCAGCTTTTTAAACATAGAATAATAAACTAAATATAGCTAACACTAACCATTTGGAAACCTCTGAATCTACAACTAGGATTTCCCTGAAAAATAGTGATGAGTTAGAAGCAGACTAGAGTAGTGTTTATCATTCAGTAAAGTGATAGAATATTAGTTATCATGTACTGAAGACATCACCTATAATGGGAGTATTGCTAATTCATATAATGTATTGTCATTATATGGTGATGCACAGTTCTACCCTTTAGTAATTAAAATCAAGCTCATATTTTTCCTTTCCTGCCAATCTTTTATTTAACATATGCCATCATACTATGTCTATTTTAGGCATGGAAGTTTAGGGTTAAATTGAAAACTACTGTCATAATTATGGAAGACATTGATTCTTTAAATTTTAAGTCACAAAATTTATTAAAGATAAATAAATAAGCATTTATTTTTATATAACGCTATGCTTACAATTGTATACATTCAAAGATCAGCCTTTCAAGCTAATTGTGCATGCGTCTTCTGCGAGTGTTAAATAATAAATGAATACTTCACTCCACAATACAAGATATAGTATTTATGCAGGAATAAAAGGAATCCTCTTATTCCTACAACTCAGGATTCCTTTTATTCCTGCATAAATACTATATCTTGTATTGTGGAATGAAGTATTCATTTATTATTTAACACTCGCAGAAGACGCATGCACAATTAGCTTGAAAGGCTGATCTTTGAATGTATAAAGATAAATAAACAATTGTAAATAATGATAAGAAATACTAAGTAGCCAAAAAATCTTTTTATTAACAAGTAGAAAATTACTTTATATCTAGTTTTTATAAAATAATTTCACAATAAAAAATAGATCAAGAACTTAAAAGAGAAAAAATAATTCAGATTTACACACATACACTGACAAGAAAAGTTCATTCAAAATTATTTACAACTATGGCAGAAAAGACAATATATGTAGACAGATCACTGAAATTTTCACTTTTGTTGATTTGCTATACTTTATATCCTCTTTTCATCTTTAGCATGACTATCATTGATTATAAATTATATAGATTTGTTGTGAGCAAATAACATCTGTTCGAATAAATAAATCTAAATCAATAAAATTTTACAAAAATTATTAACATTTTATCTAAAAAAATTACTATAGATGGATGTGTGACTAAGCAGAGGAATTATTCAACTCCATGGTGCACCAAAATTTGGGACTACATCCATAATCTCATATTTCATTTCTATAAAATCTCTAGAATACTTTTTATTAAAGAACAGAGAATATATATATTTTTTTAAATGTCATAGCATCAGCCGGGATGCGAACCCGCAACCCGGGCAACTGCCTGCAAGTGCAAAGCAGTCATGCTTTTTTCCCCCTTTTTTATGTATAAACTTCTGAAAAAAATTTTATCAACTGAATAGAGGAATTTATCTTTATTATATATAAATAATAATTAAATTTATGCAGAGTATTTAATTCAATAATCAGTAAAAGAATTATTCTCTTCAGTAGGCTGAGATGAGCACATTTGGTAAAGCAGCTAGTTATATTAATACCAAAAGTTACATACATTTTTTTAAATAATAAAATTAATATAATTAGAATGAATATTCATTCCCAGTATTTTAAAGATTACTAAAATGGAGAATGGAAATAAAAAAGATAGAGAGAAACAGGAAATAATGGAAGCAAATACTTCTAAAACTAGTTGTGAAATTGATAGCTTAGAATCTTCAGTTATAGACAATGTTCATCCAGGCAATGATTCATGCAATCATATAAAGCATAAAGAAATAAAAATGCATGAGAATACTGCTACATCACAATTAGAGGTGTATAGATGATTAACACATTATTTAGACAAAAGACAAATGGAATTGAGATTAATAGAGCATAATCAAAAACAAATGGAGCAATTAACCCAAGCTATCCAAAATTATCAAAAAGATTATCAAAAACTGATGGAAGATCATAAAAAAAGGATGGCTAATTTATACAAACAATTGAAATTAGAACAGAAATTAGATGATCTAAGGCACATAGACAATGATAAAAAAAGAGCAAATATAAATTTAAGAAGAAACAATAAATCAAATCATGGACAATGAACATGCTCAATTGCTTTTAAAGTCAGAAAATGAACCAAAAATATATAATGAACATTTAAATGAATCCAAAACAAAACTATTAGAGAAAAATGTATAAAGTGAGCACAAACACATTCTAATAAAAGAACAAATAGCAGAAGGTGAACCTGTTGAACTGACACAAATAGATGATAATGAACTAAGACTATTGAAAAAAAAAAACTAAAAACAAACAGGAACATCCAAATACATGAGATTAAACCTGAAAACTCACAATTAAAGTCATAGGAATCAAAAGAATGTAAAGTATTATATCAAATGCCACCCATATCTTGCAGCTGGATAAACAAATACAAATAAAAATAGAGGAAAGTTTACTTTATCCTGAAAATGAAGTGGAATCACTATTAACACAAAAACTAAATGAAGACTTGCTTCTCATGCTGATTAATCTATTGGATAAAGAAATCCAACATTGAACATTCAATCTATGGATTATAAGAGTGTGTTGGATTTATACAGAGCTATGGATAAGAAGAATTTCATTCAATTTAAACTTTATTTACAACTGGAAAGAAATAAAATACAATTTGCTTCCACACCAATTGCTTCTTTCCCACAGGTGCCACCAAAGAAAAATCCAGATAAAATCTAATATCAAACTTGAACTGAAGAATCTTATATTGACCAATGGCTGGACAAACATCTTGTAAAATGTCCAATGGACTTTTAATAAATACAATCATTTTTTTTTGTTTTTAAATTCGAGAATTTGAAATGAACAATCTATTATTCATTTCAATAAAAAAGTCTTTTTTGACATAGAAATATATATTTATTCAGATTTTAAAATACCATTTAGGACAAATGTGTCACCATATTAAGAGTGAGTTAACATTAGGCAGTAAAAAATATACACACATGAATTTATGTAAGACATGCTTTAGTTTATTTGCATATTTTAAAAACAACGATTTAAAAAAAGAAACATTTCTTTAATAAATAGTTTTTAAAATTTATAAATGTTGTAGCATTTGTTTATGCATATATTGTTTTTATAATATTAAAAATCTTAAAATTTTTATATTTATATGTTTATGAATAATAAGACAATATATGAAGAAAAGAATGGATATTAAAAAAATATAAAAATGATCCATTAAGAAGAATTGAATATGTAAAGTTTTATAAAATTATGAATAAGAGTTATTATATATTTGTCAATTTTCAAGAAAAGTTATAGAAGAAAATGAAAGTTATAAAACAACACCTTGCATTGGTAGGAAAGTTATTTTTGGAATAAGAAGAAAGGTTGAAACTTACTAAAAAAAGAGATGGATTAAAGAAGAGTGTCGAAGAATTCTAGAACAAGAAAACAAAGTCTTGTATATATTTAATATTCTGAATTACACTGCATTTTAAATGAAGCATGAGACTTGAAATTAATTCTATGATGAAGGGGAATCCAGGAAATAATGAACTATTACCACATTTCTTCGAATATAAGCCATGTACTTAAATAGGAAACTAATATAAATACAATAAAGTTACCTAGTTTATTGTGAATCTTCTTCAAATAGTGCTGTACTCTCACTTTCTACATCTTCATTTTTAAAGTTTGAATTCTCATCCTCACTATTCCATCAGGTACATCATCTTCAGGTCATTTAAATTTCAGCCAAATGTTATAATTTCTTTGTCAATTTGTTTTCATGTAAAAGTACATTTTTCTATTAAAATCTAAATCATTCTTCTAAGATAATTTATATTTTTACAAATACTTTCTGAAAAAAATTAAAAATGTTTAAAAAAGATTCTAAAATATTTGTTTTCACTTAGAAATTTAAAGTGAAAACATCAGAATTGTCAAATTGGCAAAATATTGTTTAAAGATTGTAAAACATGCATTTTCACTTTAAAAATCAAAAGGAAGCTATTGGAATTGTTAACATTTTGTCAGGCACTCTCTTGTGTAGAGAACAACAAACAAACAATCAGCACTTTGGAAGGCACACTTATCTCATTGTTTATATTGATTTTTTAATTGTAAAACTATTGTAAAGGTTATTCAGTAAAGGTTTCATGATAAAATAATAGTAAAACCTGCAAAATAATAGTTTTCCCTTTAAAAATCAAAATGAAAATATTGGAATTCTCAACAATGGCAAAATAACATTAAAAGATTCTAAAACATCTGTTTTCACTTTAAAAATTAAAAGAAAACTATTGGGACTGTCAAAATTTTGGTAGGTACTCTCTTGTGTAGGGAACAACAATCAACCTATCAGTGCCTTTAAAGGCAGGCTATTATCTTATTGGTATATTGATTTGTTAGTTGAAGATTATTCGGTAAACTTTTCTTGATAAAATACTGATAAAATCAGCAAAATAATGGTAATAGTATGAATACTAACCCTACCATCTGATAGTGCTCTTTTTCGACCAATTCACATCAATATACTGATTTACATACCGTCTGTTTGTTTACATAATATTACAGTAAAAGTTTTTTTTTTTCAACTGGTTTTTAATTTTTTTTCGTTGGCGACAGTAAACCACCAAAGTTTTCTTTTTATTCCACCCGAGTTTTTTTTTTTTTTTTTAATAAACAAATACTTTGTTTTTAGATAGTTTAGGGGTGTTGGTTTCTTGTAAATTAACATCTAACTGTCCATATGTTTTTTTACATAATATTACTTACGGTAAACCAAATTTTTCTTTCACACAGTTTTTTTTTTGGTTCGTTTTTTTAAAGAAACAAAACACTTTGTTTTTAGATGGTGTAGGGGTGTTGGTTTGCTTTTAAATTATCGATTAACGCTCTGTCAGTTTGTTTGCATAAAAATATGGTAACAAACACTTTGTTGTTTTTAGATGGTGGAGGGGGATTGCTTGTTTATTTTTAACTTTTTTTTTTTTTGGTTGATGTTTTGATTTGCTGGAAGACTTCAGCAATTCGGTACTTTTGAATAAACCTACACTTGGTTTTTTAGAGGGTGATTTTGAATTGCCGTCTTTTTTTTTTGTTTGTTGTTAATTTATTACGGAGCTTTTTTTTTTTTTGTTTCAAATCTTTAAGCTACAGAAAGCTTTATATGATAGCAAAAAGTTCTTCCTTAATTTTTTGGGCCTTTAATTTAAAAAAAAAGACAAACAGTTCGTTTTTAAAGAACACTTTTTTTTAAGCCGGGGAAGGTGGGGTAGCGGGGAAGGTTTGTTTTGATTTTTAATTATCGACTTTTTTTTGGATTTTTTTTTTGAACATTTTATTATGTTACCACACAATTCTTTATTATTATTATTATTTTTTTTTTGGTGGGGCCTTTTGAATAAACTCTTAAACACTTCTTTTTTTTTTTTGGTATAATAAAATATTACCTACTTTAACTGTTAATGAAACTTATCAAATATTACCTACCTACTTTATAATCATGTGAACAACAAAAACAACAAGTTTCCTTATAAAATAATTTATTGAATCAAAAAGAAACGAATCTTTGGACAAATTGTGAAGCAAAATAAGTAAAAAAAAAAATACCATCCTTTTACAGGGGCATAAAAAACAGTAGCCAAAAGTAACACACAGATAAAATAACAGGAAAGCCTCAAAGCTCTAAGTAACGGGATTTTGGAGCCTTCGAACCAACAACTTCCCTTACACAGACCTACATAGGTATGCTAGCAGGAGTTTTTTTTCTGGGAAAACACAATATTGTGCATCCACTTGTGCGGCTGGCTGGCAATTCACTCAGCTTCGACCAATTTGGACAACTTGCAGACAACATTTGATAGTTTTCGCACGGATTCACCCGTAAACGAGCATTTGCGCATGAAATCAAAAAAACTCTGCTGAAAAGAAGAACTATTTCAAGTTGTGTGCTGTTCAAAAGCTAAGGAAGCATGTGTGATGACATGACAATTCTTACTTAATATGGAATAGTAATTCCACTATGTTTTCTAAAAAATTTCCAACAATGAATTTTTGCAGGGTTTTGTCTCTGTAAAATACGGCCACCATCAAATCAGGCCATAGTGAAAGTTCAAGAGCACTCACTTGACGAATACTGTCACAATGCAATGGTCATAGTATTTCGTTACGTAATCATAGAATACATCGCCCTTAGGCAGCATCTTATGGCTCAAAAAACATCTCTTGTACTGTCAGTCATAAGTTAAGGCTGCTAAAATGGTATATTGATGTGCGTTTTGTGAAAAACAGCGCCATCAGATGGTAGGTTTTAGTATTCATACTATTACTAAAATAATAATAAAAGTAGTGGCTTGAGAGAGAATTAAAGCTGTTCGTGAAATTGATCCAAAGAATATTGAGTAAAAAAGATTTAACATGCTATGCTACATAGAAAACAATTATAATATTATGTGCATGTATAAAGCAAAGATCTATAGAAATAAGATGTTAAAAATCTTTGCCTTGAATTTAAGTCACAACAGCTCTCTCTTTTAGAAGTCCAAAATTTTGAAAAAAAAAGTGTGGCTTATATTCAAAGAAATATGATATTGATATCTTAAAAGAAGCAGGTGAAAAAATAAAAAAAATTGTTAGCAAAGTTATAAATCAAATATCTGAATGATAAAAATGTATCAGACGATTGGAAATATGCAGTAGTAATAATGATATTTAAGAAAGGCAATAAAGAAGATATTAGAAAATACAGATCTGTTAGTTTTGTATCAATTTTATGTAAAATTACAACTTATTTATGGCAAACTTTAGATTCTAATCAACCAAAAGAATAAACAGGATTTAAAGATGTTTTAATCAGAGTACATCATATCCAAGTATTGAGACAAGTTATAAAAAGATTCAATGTGTATGAATTGCTTTGGATTTGTAGTTTATGAAAAGGCATTGGATTATCAAATTGTAGACCCAAAATATTGATATAATCTAAAGAATATTCGTCAAAATACAACAGCAATGATTAGATTACATGGTGATGCTAAAAATATCAACATTGAAAAAGTGTATGACAAGGTGATTTTATATTACTAACATGTTTTACAAAAGTTGAAGATAATAAAAATAAATGGAAATTATTGAAGTCATCTTGATTTTGCAGATGATATGTTTTTGCAAATAATACTTCAGAGCTTCAAGAAATGTTACAAGAATATCAAATGAAAAGGAAAAAAGTAGAATTAAAGACAAGTAGTAAAAAAAACTAAAGAAATAATCAATGACTTTTTTTCAAAATTAAAATTTGATAATCAAAAACTAGAAGTTATCATCCACAAATACTTTGATTTGATTATTAATATAGTTGGAAATATAATGGATGAAATTTATCATACATTTAATCTCTGATGGAGTGCTTTTGATAGGAAAAAGACTTAATATTTAAAGGAAATATGCATATATGTTTGAAAAAGGTTTTTATTAGAAATCATTTATCATTTTTATTTACTGTTCTAAGATTTGAGCACTTATCAGAAGAGCTATACAAGATTTTAGACCACCTTCTAGAGAGACCTATTTTGGGTATAACAAGTAAGGATCAAAAATGACAGATATCATTGCTATAATTATAAGAATTAAGAAACTGAAATGAAGCTAGGATGAAAATATTGCTAGAAGAAATGATAATAGATGGAGAATTGAAGTCTTAAACTGGATCCCAAGAGATTTTAAAAGATCTAAAAGATAACATATATGAGATGTGTGGGATGATATGAGGAGGGTTGTTTGATGTGAAAAAAGAAAAGCTATGGATCAATGTAATTCACTTGAACTTAGAAACTTTCTTCTTGCAGTGTCTGGGAAAAAATAATGATAGTGAATAGAAAATAGAAATTTTTAGCAGGAATAGCCAAAGATTTTAAACTTTGTTTTATAATTCAATTTAAGTATTCAAATATTCTTACTACTATCTTTTTTATAATGCTACTGATTTTAGATTTAGTTGTATAATTTAATGTTGATTTTATATTTTCTCCAGGATTATATATTAGATATATATATTTACTCATAATTTCTTTTCTACCATATATTTCATCCAGTCTCATGAAGAAAGACATCTGAAAGAGATAAATAATCCCAAGTTTCATTTTTAACTGAACCAGCATTCTTCAATTAGCCAGATCATAATTGCGCATAAGTCTTCATTATCTTTGCTGTGTATTGTAATGGTCATATATGTGCATTCACGCAACAAAATCCAGAATCCAGACAAATTACACCAAAGTTGATCTACATGAGGTGGTGAGACCTTGAATCTGACCACACCCCAACTCATTTACCAGCACTTCAAGATTTAATATCCTATGAATGACATCTATGAGATTACACTCAGTGAGCGAGAAACATGGGACTCAGAGGGATAATAATTTATATATATAATTAACTATTAAATAAACTACCTAAAATGCTATCACTTAACTAAAGTAATGCATAACATATTAATAAAGAATTTAGATGATTTGGAATGGATTTTGAGTAATGACATGAAACGTTTGTAATTTTAAATCGTTTAATAAGTAAATGATAAATAATCATAAAACAAAAGAATATTAATAATTGAACATAAGATGGGCATAAGTTACGCACACATGTAGGCATTACAGTAATGATGGGATAAAGTGATACAGCGGCCTCATCTTTAATATGTCTATTTAATTAATACCACTGTCTGCGGTTTATGAATTATGCCTAATATTTTGATATGCCAATTTTTTTTTTTGGTTTGACAGTGTTATGAGCTAAAATGCTAGCCAGGGTGATTAATACATATAACATTAAACTGATTATTTTGCATATTATACTAGAGCAACTAGCTAAGCTTGAAATACTAATTGCTCAGTCCAATGCTGAATATTATGGTTAAGGGAGAGAAGAGCTGGTTACCCTTAGATTTTGTGTTCGAAGACTATGGCACTTATAAAATATTAAAATAAATTAAGGTCACAGTGTGAATGTGTATTCCTTCATGTGTTTCAGTAACTAATACTCAGTACTTTACGACTGTATGGCTTGCTACTATTAATATTAAAGCACGTTAGTTCAGGAAGTTGGATAGGCTTTGAATACAATTCTGGATCCTCGTGTTCCAGTTCTAAAAGACACAGCCTTCTGAACTAAAGAATGGGTAGCTTGATACTGTGAACCACCTTAACAAAGAGGAGTAGCAAGACGTTAGTGTACACTATGTGCTTAATAAAGACACTTGCAACACCTAATAATACTAATAAGTATATATAAAAATTTATTAATGAACATGTCTAAATAGTTTCTGTCTGTGGAAACTAACTTGACCCAGCTCTTGTATAGCATATAGCACTCATGCTATGTAAAAGGCTAACTAACTATTAATCCAATTAATTTATTGAATCTGCGTTCACATATATAAGATTAAATTGGGGAGGAGAAAGTATATTTGACAGCCTTAATAACATTTAGAAATATACTTTTAATATCACCCTTAGCTATCATTTCATTTCTAACTAACAAATACTTAACAGCTGGTAATTTTATTGGGCAAATCTTACTAAATATAATACAATTATAAGATGACTAAATATTGATAATAACTAGCATTTAGCGATAGGTTATTATGTGTTATAATAAGGCTTTGAAGCAGCAATTTATGCTAAAGAGCACCGTGAAATCTTACACTGGAGAGCTTCTAATTGTCTCTTCAAAGTTTATTAAAAAGGATTATTCATTGCCTCAAAATATTGGCATATCATAACACTAAATAAAGGAAAGCAAAATAAAATAATTGAAAACAGTAAAAGTAGACATGACCACAGTTTATAAAAAGTTAAAAATAATAACTGACTTCAGTTATTACAAGTTTAAGAAATGGGTTATCTGATATAATTTACAGGCAAGTTTACAGTTTAGTTTTAAAATGATTTAATTTAATAAGAGATTAATAAATAATTAAACTGAATGTTCATAAATTACAGTAACTAGCTTGATATTTAAATTATAGTTTAGAAAATAATTTAAGAGCTCTGCAGTTTGAGGAATATTATCAATTTCTTCTTGCAGCTTGGTTGTCTGGCACTTGGGAGTGGGTGTTGCGATACTATTCTTTTGATAGGTTGCTTGATGGTGAAATCCTTTTTGGCAGCAGGCCATGGTTGGAACTTTCCAGCCTAGTGATGATGATGAACAAATGCCATAACCGCATGTAGAATGGGGCTGAAGGTAACCATTCTCAGAAGAAACCATGAATATGTGAGCCCTTTCTACCCGTTCATTTTAAAATTTGAACCAGCGTGGGTTCGTGTAGCAACACTTATAAATTATGGAATAGAATATTTTATAGTGCCAAATATAGGGTATTTATACTATTTTTCTACTCCTATATTATATTTTACCACAAGCTGGATCACAGCAGGAACATCCATTAGTTTGTTTACAAGTTTGGTTTTAAAATTTACAAAATTGACTTTATTGTTGCTTAATTTTTTTATCATCCAATTTTATCTTGATTTAGCCAACTCACTAATAGTGCTGCTCCATGGCATTTGTTTTTGAAGTAAGTTATAATTAAAATTGTTATTGTCAAAATATAGATTTAGCTTATACGCAATTTTAAAACAGGTGTGTGTAGCGTGATTTTTATTGATAACATATTTATTTTAAAGTTAGAAATTAAACAATTTTAGAAAATCTTTTAGAAAATATTCTGTTATATATGTATGCTAGTACTAAGTGAAATTGTACATATATATGCCATTCTCAATGAAACTAATGAAATAAAATTATAATATATAAATTTATAAAATTAAAAGATCTAAACTTTTAAATATAAATATGCTGTAATATATCCAAATCGATTATATTTTAATCTGTACTCATATATATATATATATGGATCCATATATAACGATGTTTCTAGAGAGAGATGCGTGCACTTGAGGGGATTTAAAGTGAGCATAGTGATAATTATGGGATAGAACAGGTGAAATGGATAGCATGTAAGATTATACCATTTCAGTATTTATCAATATCAAATTATTATAATTTAATATATGTGTTAAATTTATTGTACATATCTATAACAATATTCTCTTTAGATAAATGTTTTAATGATTATTACTAATCATTTTTTATGCTAGAAATTATTTCTTTTCTCAAATATTAATAGTATCATTATATAACACAACCACATAGAATCATTAATCAATTTCATACATTTTTTCCCATTTCAATAACTTTCATATACTTATAATCTTGGTTCTTTAATTACTTGGAGAAAGGTATCCTCATGTGATGAATCTAGTCTGAAAATTTTCAAAATAATTTACAGCTGTAATGTCTGTGAAGATTAATGATTGGCTAAGTCCATAATCATGATTTGGGTGCCCAGATCATAACTGCTTCTTCATTTTATTTTAAAATTGGGAGTGTCTGTTGTTCAGTTGATAATTTCTAAACAAAAACTGGTTGAAAAAAAAATAATGATCTTTCTACTATATAGCAAGTTTTCTGTCAGCCATTTTTTTTAGTTTTTATGCTTATAGCATTGAATTTAAAAACCAGGTGTTCAGAATGACAGCTCAGATATTAATGCTTTTTTTTTTATGTGTGTGAAATGCACAATCAATCATTTTAGAAATTGAAATGTTTAAATAGATGTTGATTCCTGCTATAAATTGTTCTTCTATGATTTGTGTTTTTTTGACAAGTTATTTTTTCTCTCACTTAGCATTGATTTCTAATACACATGTGTTTTTAGTAGGTTAATTTTTATCTTTAGTACGTGTTCTTATAGCTTTTAAGAATATTTTCACTGTTTTCAGATATAGATGCATCAAATTAGGTATCAGCATTTTGATCTTTTATAATCATGTCCACCATCTGTTTTTACAAACTTATGAAACTCTCTTCAATTTCCTGTCAGATTTTTCTTTTACAATCTTCCAATGATTCTATATGAAAGTAAAAAAAAAAACTTATTTAACAATGTATGCCGTTTTATGACATTGTACATGTCAAAGAGGTATATAAAAATATTTCTATTGCTTAAAATTTTGTGTCATTTTAATTAAAGCTAAATTATTTATAAATTATTATTATTTTTAAATTTTATTTTTCTATAATTAATTCAGAACAAAAATTTTGCCTTTTCTTATAATTTTGTTAGTACATATATAACACCAATATTGCTTGCTCCTTAAAAATGTAGCAAAACATTAATTTTTAATTTAGTTTTTTGAAATTCAAGAGTAAAAAAGAAGAGTAGATTGAGTTAAAATTATGCAGCAATGGATTATATATTCTATTGAATTAGACAAGATTTATTGACAATTTTTTTAAAAAAAAAGTTTCTCAAAATTTATTTTCCCCATAGGCAAAAGTGAAAAAACTGTTACAATACTTGGTCAGGTATGAAAAACTGATTAATATCAAGCCCAGTAAATATTTGACTTTATTATATGTGTGTGTATATATATGTATGCATGTCTATATGATTGAGAACATTTGATTTCTATACTTCATCATTACATCAAAAATTATTAATAATTTTGTCTTGCTTAACTAAGTCAAATAACATTAATGCATATTTACAATACAATTTTATTTAAAAATTATAAATATTAATGTGTTTATAAAAATAATCAACAAAAATAGTTATGAAAAAGGCTACGAGAAATAAACTGAGAGAAAACATATTTACATATGTATATGCTGAATTAGCATTCAAATCTGGGTATATATTCAAATGTATTGATTTTCCTATTTAAAAAAAAAAAACAAAACTTATTTTCCTTTACTTGTCTTGTGATGAAAGTTGTTGATGAAATACAGACAGTGTTATGCCTATGTGATTTTTTTAAGCATCTTCTGATTAAAATATCTCCCATCTATAAATTTAATGGTTTTTAAATTTCACTAAATTCTTATCAAATATTATGGATGTAACTTTAGCATATTTAGGGATGTAAATAATACTAACACATTTTTATTACCTTTATATTCTTTCTTGAAGTATTGATTTGTTCTTATTGAATATCTGATAGCTTTAGTATGAGACTTTTTTAAAAACTAAATCAACTATTTTTATTTTATTACATAAATGTAACAAACCTTCCTTGAGCTTGTTAGAATTGCTATCATTAATAACTATGTTTTTGGACTATTTCTTCTGAAATTTTAAATATACAATTCAGAGCAGCAATATGAGAGAATCAGTGTGATTAATTCTGCAAGACTTGGAAAATGGTTGCTTCTATAGTACACATGAAATTTACAAATTTCTAGCTTTTATTATTTTTAAAAATTGTGAGTCTGTGAATCATCAGATTTTAAGAGCATACATATAGCAGGCTTATGATATTACTTTTCATTGAGATAAATTAATAAAGTTTATAAATTATCAGATCATAAATATGCAACTAAAAAAATAAGTTGTTTTTGTAAAAAGTTGATGAGCATTTAATAAATTATCAATGAATATAGTTAAGTATTTCTGTTTGTTCAAAACTTTGTCCAGTTTTACTTTCAATTGTATATTCTCACTAAAAGCAGCCAATATTGGATCACTTTATAATGTCTGAATTAATCTTTACAACCCAAATGGCATCTTCTTCTTACATAAAACTATCCTTAAGTTTATCAAACTTTTTTACCTTTTTATGAAGTCAGTTCCTATTTATTTCATGAAAATATAGCCTTACAATAGAGAAATTGATATCTTCACATCCAGAAAGTTGGAAATCATACCAACTATGCTTACTAAACATGCTTTAACAATGTTTTCTCATAGTTTTTTGTTACCCCATGTTTGAACAAATAATATTAATTGTATTAATATAAGATTGGAATATTTATACCCATTACTTGTATATAAATCAGTAGAAATTTAAAAATAAGTGAAAATTAATGCATGAAAAGTTGCAAAGATAATTAAACATCAGAATATAGGGGTAGAAGATTTTTAGGGAAAAAATTATGATTGTAGGAGATTATGGACTAGTTTTAAAGAATAAGAAAAGATGAAATATATTTTACAGAGAAAAAAAGGACTTAATTGTATGAATAACATTAATACTTTAATACAAGAAAAGATTGCTTTCGATGAGGATGGGTGGGGGGAATTGTAGTACTTTAGTTTATCCATCGAAGTGTTAGGATTTTGACCCGCCCCCCAGATCAAAAGCAATTTTCAGCAAATTATTTATTTAATTATCTAACAGAATGTAATATTTTCTTGTATTAGCATATTAATGTTATTCATACAATTACATATTTAAAGAAAAGAAGGAAAAATATAGTTACAGACAATACTATGTTAATAAAGAACCATTAGTTTTAAAAAATATCACAAGAAAATTTATACACAGATATTTTGTAGGGGAGGGGATTTCACTTGGATTACATATTAGTATTTAATAGTTTAGAAATTGCATAACGAATACCAGGACTTGCATAGATTTAGAATACAATTTATGAAATTAGAGAATTTGAACTCAGGATTTTTCAGTTTATTCATCTTTCACTTCATCTCAAGCTGTATGGAATATGTATATTGGGGATCATGTATTTTTTCGCATGTGTGTGGTTATGTGCATCTGTTGCTTGAGATGGAGGGGCCGATGAATAGTCTGAAAAATTCTGAGTTCAAATTCCTCAAATTACATATATGAGAAACATTTAGTATAGGCAAATTACATACTACCTTAGAATTACAGAATACAGTTTAATATTTAAGCAGCATTAAACTGTTGCACATTCTGTTTTTTCCAAAGTCTTTATCATGTGGTTGAAGTGTTAGTATTCATTCATTTTATATTTAAAATCCAAAGCATATGTGCAACAGTTTAATGCTGTTTAAATATTATTGTTTTTATAAAAAAACATCTGGCTATATAAAATAATTGACTTATTTAGAATACAGTTTAGTAAAGGCAAAGTTGAAATTAAAGAATATAAAGAATTTTATGTATAGAAAAAAATCATTAATAAATTAAAAAGGAAATGCTATATATTTTATTTCAAATTTGTAGGACAGGAAAATAAATATAAATAATAATAATAATAATAATAGATACTTGATAATAAATTGAAATAAAAAGTGAGAAATATGCAATGAAGAGTTGAAGGAAACTGCAGCACTTACATTCCACTATTAGAATTGTATGAAGAACATAAAATTTTGGCTTTGAGCTAACAATAAAATGATTATAAAATAGTAGAAAGAGAGAGAAAATGATGGAAAAATATAAAATTTAAATTGTTAAAAATACAATAGGATATGCTATAACAAGCAAAATTTATAAATATTTAAAATCGGGATTCTACTGTAAATTTTACATAGAAATTTATAACAAACTCAGAATACTCACTATTGATGAATGTAGCATGTGTGTGCATAATGTTTTGGAGTCTTCTCACTTTAAATTGTCTTTGTTACATTTTTCAAAATTCAATTTTTATGTTTTGATTAATTATTTTGCTTATTTACACTTTTAGCATTGACATTTTTTTTAAAAAAATATTCTGCTATATAATATAGTGAAAAGCTATGTTTTACTTAGGCATTAAATAAGCTTGTTTAAAATTGTTTATGCTTTTATTATGGAAAATTCAATTATAGTTTTGTAGAAGATTGTTTTTGCATTTCAAATTTGTTTATGGTGTATAAAAAAATAAATAATTTATTATTTTATATGCCTATATTTTAAATTTTACTTTATAGTACAATACTCCCGTTTAAATGGTAGAGTTGAATGGTAAATTTAATGTCAGCTGTAGGTGTGTAGATGTACCCTTTCATATATATTTCATTCTATACTAGAATAATGTATGCTGCAATAAATATTTTTCTTTTAACATAACCTTTATATGTAGCAAGATTAATAATGGATTAAACCTATATGACAGATAAAGTGTGGATAGAAAAGATATGAGTTACAGGCATTACAAAGAAAAAGAAAAATATGAATTTATAGACTAAATATTATAGGTGTGAAAAACAACTACTTCATTTGAATAAGAATAATAATTTATTATGAATTGTAGAAGTAATGAAAAGGTGAAAGAAATTATAAAAACTTAATTTGAGATACAGACTAGTAAAACATAGGGAAATTATGAAATTTTAATTGTATTGTTGAAAACTAGGTGGAAAAATTTGATATTAGATTGTTTCTAATTTAATTTATGACCTGAAAATGGCCATTATAATTGCTAAAGAGAAAAAAGCCTTAAAATGTGAGAATTCTCCATCAATATGGCCAATCTCACATGTAGCTTGGCATTTTTATAACTTGTTAGATATATTTAATGCCTGAATAACAGTTTGAATTTGGAAGACTTGAATTGGACTCATGAAGACTTTGTTGTTGGTATGCATGTGGAATGGAAAAGAGAGATTTGTAATTGTTTCATTGACCTTGAAAAAGAATTTAATGGATTATTTTACTTAATATTTTGAAGAAGAAACACTTGGATAGAAATAGAAATTATTTTGATAGGCATTTTGTGCAAAACATGTATGATTAATGTCTGATTATTGAAGGGATGGATTTGGGGAAAAGTGTATATCAAACTATAATAGTTTACTTTCAGTTTTGTTAAAAATTTATTAAGGAAATTTTTAAAAGTTGTCTAATATATCGAATAAATGTATCTTGCTTACTTTGACACAGTGGTAGAGTGGAAAAGTCTGAAGTTCATGATCCATGTATTGTAGCCCAGCTCTTTCATTTCTTGTGATCAAATTTTTTATGAACTCCTAAGCAGTTAATCATTTGGCTATTTATAACAAAGTTTTTGGAAAGCTTGGAATGAAAATAAATAAATACATTTACATCTAATCAATGATTTATCTAAATAGAGATGTAAAAGATTAAAGGTTGCAATTTGCATAAAGTAATAAAGTAAGTCATAATGAGAATATTTATGAAACAGTTTTGTTTGGAATGGATTTTTATATAGAGCAGAGATTTGAATAAATAGGAGAAAAAGATATGAAAAAAATATATTTTTCTAAGGATGGATTTATAGGGCAATAGAAAAGATATTAGTAGAATGGGATTAATAATGTTGAAGAGAGTAAATTAAGAGATTATTGAATAAATTATGAATACATTTAGAGATTGAATATCTTTGAAAGATATTTTGGATGCATTTCTGGAAGACAAGAGAGAAAGAGGATGAAGGTAATTGATCTAAAAGAAGGGAATAGTCTACATATGGTTAAAAATAAAACAAAGGAAAAAAAAACTTATAAAAAGTTGTCCAATTGATTTTTGAAAGCTGTATTAAGAATTTAAATTAATATCAATTGTTAATAACTTATTAATATGAACATTAAATTCAAATACTATAAATAGTTAATATATAATCCGTTTTCAATGATTTAAATTATATTTTATGATTTGTGAAATATATTTGAAATTGTTGTCATAATTGATGTTAATGAGTATATTTTTAATTTTATTATTATTCAGTTGTAAATATTTTCACACGATTTTAACACATTAGAATTCCATTTTGCTCTATACTTATTCACTTCAATTTACAATTTATTATAAAAAAAATAATTAATTAAATCAAATATAAAAACAGTTTACTTAAATGCAATTATAATACATTAAAGATCAGCCTTTCAAGCTACTGTGCATGCACTTTTTACGAGTGTTAATAATAAATGAATACTTTCACTCCAACACAAGATATAGTATTTAAGAAAGAATAAAATGAATCCACTTATTCTTTCCAAACCAAATGCTTATATATGGGCAAATCTTAAGTACTGGAAGTGAAAGCGTAAAAAGTGCATGCACAGTAGCTTGAAAGGCTGATCTTTAATGTATTACAATTTATAAACATGCACTATATAAAATAAATGCTTAAATGCAATTATGAAAAATGTGTATATATGCTGTGCTATAGTTTTATGAGGTTTTTTTTTTATAGTTAGAGGTGACTGAAATCATTAAGTACTCAAAGAAATTTCTAAATTAATCTGTAACTCCTAGCAAGCCCAGTCATCCTTTTCTCACTAATTCAAGTAGTCACAGTATAAACAGAATTTTTTAGTGCTCACACACTCAATACAAAATCATATTTAAGGAAATTGGTTTTATATTTGATTTAATTAACAAAATAGAATGAACAAGTTTTGAGCAAAATAGAATAAAAAAAAAATTGTGTGCTCAACATAGAAAAAGAAAAATGACCAAATAAATTATAAATTTAAGTTTGAGTTGTTACCTGATGGAAATACAATTTAATGCCTTTTTCTTGAATAGTTTTTAACATTTATATTTAAATAAATCAATTATTTATATAGCACAATGTTTATAAACTGTAATATTTAAACAGCATTAAACTGTTGCACATGTGCTTTGCAGATTTATCAATGAGGATTTGGGGATTTAAAACCAAAGTCATGGTCATTCCGCATATAGCAGCTATAATTAATTTCTTATTTACTATCAATCTTTTAGCTTGATATTAAAATCTCTTAAGATTTTTAATCATACTAGATCAATAATTATACATTTTAGTAATATCAATTTTATTCTAATTATAGGGATCTTTTCTTCCCTGATTAAGACTAATAAATTTTAAAGCTATGATAAAATTGTTAAAAAACTAGCTTCTTATTCTATACAATCATTCTATTTTTTTAGCATAAGTACACATATTCAGAACATTCTACCCCAAGTGTATGCGATTTGGGTTTGGAGGTTCAGTTCACATTGTCATCTATAAGTGCATTATGAAATTTAATTGGAATAATCTAGTACACATGGATCTCATTTTATGTGGATTATTTTAATGCGATTTTGAAGTTATGCGATTCATGTTTCTTTTTAATATCTTTCATATTCACATTTTCACTTGAAATACTTTTTTTTTTCAAAAATATAACGTAATATTAGCAGCTAACATGAATATGGCCTGAAGCTATATTTAGAAACTTAGCTTCTATGTAAATAACCTACTTATACTAATGAGTATATACTTAAGTATAAAAATATCACAATAAATATTCAAAAAATTTAAACTTTTTAAAATGTATTTTGTTATATATAGCAGAAATAAATAATCTTTTAGATTTTTAAAATAAAAAACAAAGATTTTATAAACTGAAAATAATCTTTTTAATGATAATGTATAATCTTTTTGTTTTGATTGCGATCTCATTTTTTTAATATAGAAACAGAAAACCATTAACACAGCATAAGACTGAAAGTGGTGCTAGTTATACATCACATCACGAATAAAAATAAAGTGGCTAACAGGTTTCTCTGGGCATAATTGCTATGAGATTCTTGACTTTGTTTAAGGAAAAGCCACAATACATCACATCACATCGAATCTGATTTCTTACCAGTTTACAAACGAACACTAGCGTTAATGTTTAAAATATGTATGAAAAATGTAAAATTAAATACTGCAGCTAATAAAAAATGTAAAAAAAGTTTGTCTTGTATTTATTTTTTTCAAATATTTGTAATTTTTTATTAGTCATACTTTATTTGCTTCTTTTTTTAGTGCGAATTTTAAAGTAATTTTTGCTTGTTTCTTTGCTTTTATGCAAATTCTGAAAATTACATACCCTATCCCCCATTTTTCAAGGTAAGTTAAGTCTATCTTTGTGCAATTTTTTTTAATGTGGGTTTTCTGTGGAAACTATCTACCGCATAGGTGTATCTTGAATCAAATAGCATTTGTGAATGATTTAAATAAATATTTTTATTAATTAAAAATGATTGTTAAACAATAGATCACATATTATTTATTAAAAGAACTTATAGAAAGGATCAATAAATATGAGTTACTGTTATGTTTGGATTTATAGGTTTTGAAACATTTGATTTTATAATGATTTCAGCAATGATTGAAGCTTTGGTTGATCAAAACAGATACAAAAATGGCAAATTCTGAATAAAATTTGATTAAAATGCAATGACAATGATTAGTCTATATATTACACTATGAAGATAACACTGATAAGAGTAATTCTATTCCCCCAAAACTTCAAGCAGTTTTATTAGAAGTATTTTGTAGATTAAAATAGGAACTAATGGTATAGAAATATTATGAGGTTTACTTAAGTCATCTAAATTTTGCTACTGATGTAATAGTTTTCATCTTTTTGACATATATGTAGCCATATGTATTGATTTTATAAGATGGAGTGTTTGACTGAAGGGAGCTTGAAAGTCTGGTTTCAAATCCCTCTAATTACTTCTAGTTTAAATATATATATATTGTACTTAAATTTTTTCACTTATGTACTAATGTGTAGTGAAATTTTAGTCTTCATTACTTATGATTATTTATGATTGCTAAATATTTGATAGTACTTTTATTTATTTAATTAAGTAAATTTAACTTTCAAAGATTTAAAGAATTATTTTTAACAAAGTTGTAAATAACAACTCCACTTTCTGTATTAATGTCAATTATTTACTGGCTAAAGATGACCATCTAAAGCATAAGTAGTTCAGTTTTAGCTAGAAGTGAATAAAGAATGTATAGTAGATATAAAAACTACTCATCATCTTCAACAACTTATCTTGAAAGTTAAATTTACTTAATTAAATAAAACCTATAATCAAAAATAACACTAATTATTTATTTTACTGCATTTTTTTTTAAAAGAAAAGCTACTGCAGTTTTTATTTCTTGCTGAATTCACACCTGCTGTAGCATCTTATGCTTAACAATTTTTAATCTTTATTGGCATTTATTACCATTATCACTTACAATGTTATAACACAATTGCAAACTCATTTTAACATTTTTTCTTCATTTAATATTAATTTCTGTTTATATATTCTCAGATTTCATATTTTGGCTTTTATTTTTTATGAAATATCTTCATTTACATGACTTATATTGTTTTTGCTTTAGAAATTCAATCCTCATTAATTTTCTACTGACCTGTAAATGTCTAAATGCATTAAGTCAGATTTTTTTAAAATTTAGTTCCTAAAAGAAAATTCACTGCAATTTTTTTAAGTTTATTATATATATAATCCTTTCCTGATTGATTATTATTTTTTACCATAAGAGAAATATGGTTCTGAAATATAAGTAATTATGTTGCTTAGCTACAGTTTATAGAAATTATTTGAAGAATATTTCACTTTAAAACACCTACCTGTCTGTAAATTGAATTATTCAGATTGATATGTGAAAATATACACATATAAATACGTGTATACATATATAGTGACAAACACAGACTGATACATTTACAAGTTATTGTTTCTTTTTCTGGAACTAGTTTCAGTGTTGCATATTGTAGATTAAAAATTCCCAATATAAAAGTAGCTTTATATTTTTTGAAAAGAAACTTTATTCACATGCAGTAAATTTCAATTATTTATCTTAATTAATGTCACATAGAAATATAAGTAAAATGGCCAACATTACATAGAAAAACTGAATAGGAAGTTAAGAATTCTTCATTGACTTAAGATACTTGATAATAATATAAACTGTATTACAAAATTTACAATCATTATGACTTTCTAATGAAAAACTAAATAATGTGTACTCATGTGCATGAATTGTTTGAGATGGAGTGCAGGATGAATATAAACTGAAAATTCTAAGATTCAAATGTATATAAATTGCATGATATTCTTCCTTATAACTTAATCTCTTCCTATTCATATTCTAAAATTTTTTTTATAATTAATGATTTATTCTTGGATTCAAATGTGATTTCAGACATCAAAAAATACAAACTATGCTACTAAATAAGGATTTTTAATTGCACACAGCCATGTTTCTGCATACTAAGGACCTTGTATAATGATATGTTGTAGCTATCATTATTGATTTTTATCCAAAACTTCAATAACCAAGTTATAATGGTGATCATGAAAGCAATAGCATCTTCATAAGGTAAATTATACAACTATAGGGTGACTTCTAAAAGACTGAATAATAATGCAGTGGGAGCTGATAGCTCGATACTTAGTACGTATCTCTTCCAAAAGATCACAGACTGATCTAGTACTTTCAAACTGTGTGATTAGGTTCTGAATCATGTTATTGGTAGGAGATACTCTGACATCAAAATGTTGCTGGTATTTTCTCTAAGTGAAAATAATTGATCTTTCACTGGAATAGAAAAACTCAATGAGTTTTACTTGTTGCTGGACATCATATGTAGCCATTTTAATCTCCAAGGGATGTTTTATAACTTAACGTGAAAAAGTTATGATTTTTTCAAACAGTGGCCACCTTGTATTTTTATTCATTATGCAATTAAACACAAACTTTATTTTAATTTACTCTATGACTTATAAATATTCAAATTGAAATTATGATTTATTTACTTTATTTTTACTCAATATTTATTTAATACAATCCGTTTTAGATATCCTGATACATTTAAGGTAAATATTTTCATTGCAAGTATGAACAATCTAAGCTAAAAAACCATGAAAACTATAACTTTTTTTCATCATATAATTATTCTTTTTAATTTCCATTGTTATCCCTGAAGGCACTTTTTGTAATCACTCAACATTTTATTTACTATTAGGATATAATAAATTGGACTTATTTTGGTAGAAATTTATGTTTACAAATGAAAAAATTAAAAAAATCATTTTGAACTTTGCAAATATTGAAAAAAACGAGATCATAATGACAACAAAAAACAGGAGCAGAGTAACCTCAGAAAATGAACAAAATTTTTTAAATTGAAATTTGTTTTTAAAATATAAATAAGTAAATATTAAACTATAATAAATCTATCAAATTATGCTTTAAAATTATTTTTTAATTATTAGAATATCTCAAATTATCATAACAACATATTTGGTGATGAGATATTATTCTTCATTTTTATAAGATGATATGATCAAAATGCTGTGCTTTTCTTTGTTAATGTTGTACTAGAAGTTATTAACTGCTACTATTAAAAATGAAACATAAAATAATAGGTCAATAATGTGTGCTTTTGATTTTTAATAATACACAATTATTATGTAAAAATAATCATGAATCTTATTAAATTTCACAAAAAAATCAAGTTTTTATTTATTCCAAAATTTATCTCTTAAGTAATTTTGCAATTGATCTTGAAATGGAATGCAAAGGACTATCTCAATCAAAATACTTTGACTTTGTTTCTATTCGATTATATTGACCTCTTTAGATTTTTTTTTTTTTAAAATTAAAAAATTAAAATACAAAAGTATGCCATTTTACTAATTTAACAAAAAAATCTCAGTAGATGGTTGCATAAGAGAAATTTGAATTTAACGTGATTACAATTTTTTTGGTCTTTGTGCTGGTTTTCAAAAGGATTAAAAATAATTTGTCATTGTATACAATGAAATGAAAGATGTTTAATACAATTTACTCAACTAATTTTTATTTAATATTTTTATAACAATAGAAATTCTTATTGTTCTTCAATCATCATAAACCATTAGAAGAAAAAAGTATTCTATTCATTACTTAAGTGTTTTATTTATTATTTAATTGAAAGTAAATTTTGATCATATTCAACAATAAAATGCATTAAAAATAATTTAAAAAACATGATATAATAATATCACTGATCTAATTTTTATTTAAACTCTTTTAATACTTTTTCATAAATGTAACAATGCCTGTTTTTCTCTCATTATTTTTTGTAGATATCATCTTCATGATATAATTACATACATGCAATTCCTGTGAGAAACATCCACATTCTACATTCTTCTAGAAATCTGAAGCAATAATGTAAAGAAAGTGCAATATATTTTTAGAAAGATTTAGATATAGTTTTTAAAGGTCTTCTAAGTTAGATTTTGATCTTTAATTATATTCGTAGAATTCTTTGTTTGGCTAAAAGAGAGTTGGAATTATATGTAGATGAAATATGGTTATATAATATTTAAAAATAATGAGAAAATATATATTCTTCTATTGAAGTGGCTTAGCAACATATGGTTAACTATACATAAGCAATAGTATTTCTCAATTTTGTTTTATGGTTTACCATTCCATTATATTTGACTAATCAGTGTATAGCCAACTTATAACTTGTCTTTTTCTTATTAGCTCTATGTAATCTTCCAATTACAATATATATTTGTATGTAATATAAAAACATAATAACTGAGAATAAAGAATACAATTACCATAAACTTAAAGTTAACCCTAGATATAATAGTTATAATCATGGTATATATGTATGTTGAAAAGACCATAGTACAATATATGAAATTGGGAATAAAGTGTGAACTGCTTACTATAATTTACAATCTACTAGGAATTTGAGATAAATTACACCTAATACAGCCACTGCATGGGTATATATATATATGCACATGTACATACATGTACTCTGTGAACTCTCATTCATTACAGTTGATTTTTTTTTCATGGTTTTTGAATGATCAAATTACTTTTGCTATTTATAATAATTCTTTTTACTTTATACAAATTCATACTTTTCAAATGTTTACAAAATTATTTAGCTGTAAGCGAAGCACAAAATTCTAATAGTGTAAGCGAAGCACAAAATTCTAATAGTGTAGGAATTAATACATTTGCTGTGAACTTGAAATTTGAATCTGAGTGGAACTTTACGTGCAAATGTAAAATTTTCTGTATACTTATTCATAAAAGAAAAAAACAAAGATGAAAAACTACCAAAGCTTTCACCAACTGCTAATTGATGAATGTTGTATTCATTATTTCTTTGTAAAAGTATAGTAGATAAGTTTTTAGTGCAAAGATGGCTATTTAAAGCTTTTTACCTTTTATATATTAAAACATTATATCAAAAATGCAAGTGATAAGCTAGTCTGAATGTAAGAACAATAACTATCTTTCAATAAATAAGTATTTACAGTTTTTAATAATATATATACATAGTACCTTTTTTTTTTTAAGTAAGAACTTTACAATGTTTACAGGAGAAAAAGAAAAAAAAAATTAGCTTCTGGCTAATGAAATAAAATTGACAGTTTTCAGAAAATAAAGAACTTGATTTAAAAAAAAAAAAATGTTAATAAACAAATAATGTGAATCAGTAAATATGTAAGACCATGAAAGAATTTTATCCTGTGAGTAAAAATTAATTTTATTTTCTCATAAATTACTAGAAAATCATATTAAAACAGTGAATGCCTATTAATATATATATGCAAGTGTTCACATTTGCATATCAACTTGAGATTGTAATCGAGATTAAAATACCTTGGTAATTTTACAATTAGAAAGTGGACTTGGGTTTTGAGATACAGCACAGACTTCAATGTGCTGCAATTACTTTTAACATGTTAAAAGCTAAGGTGTTTCATCACAGGGAAATAATTACTGCATCTAAATTAGCTGTATATAGAGCTGTTATTTTTTCTAATTTATTGTATGAAGTGAAACTTGGACAATATTGGCACAATATAAAGGCATTAGAAAAGTCTCATTTAGTAATGCTCCATAAAATTCTAAAAATACAATGGCAAGATGTTCTTCATCTTGCTACATGTGATACTATTGTGCCAGCCATTAAAATCAGATGTTCCTTGGATTTCTAAAAGTGTTTTTTATAGTTTTCATAGGAGAAGTAGATTCCATCTCCTATATAAGGATTATCTCAAAATTATTCTAAAGAAGTACAATCTCAATTGTTTCATTTGGGAGGATATAGCAGAGAATAGAATACATTAAGAGTTACAATTAGACTTCATATTGAAATATTTCCGAAAGCAAAATTCTGCTGACGAAATTGAAAGACAGAATTGTAAAATATCTGATAAGCAAAAAAATGGATCACAATGTTCTATATGTGGACATATTTGTGGTCAACAGATTGGTTTGTATAGTCATCCCAAAACTCATTTCTAGAATAGTTGTTTTTTTCTCTCTCTTTTTTTTCTTTTGGAGATACTAGTTTACAAGTAACTATTTATTATTATTAAATTTTCATGACAAATTTTAAAACACTGTTTTTTAGTGATTGTGAAAAGTATATTTTTGATTGTAAAAATTGATGTACAGTGAGAATTGATACAGATTTATGTTTATTTGAGATTAAGAAAATGTACACTTTGCTGATTCTAAAATAAATTTTTGAAGTTATTTTAGATGCATTCTGTGAATCTGATTCCATATAGATAGATATCTTCCAAATCTTCAGTTACTTTTTAGAAGGAAGTAGAACAAATAATTTTCTAAAAAATAATTTATTATTTCATATTGTTATCTATATAAGTAAGTTATATATAAAGAATTTCAATATATATATTCAATTAGGGAATATTTACATTTATCAGTGCTTTCAAGATCGTTTACTCACTGTTGTGATGAATTTACTTCTAAATTGACCAGATTGTTTTACATGAGTAGTAAATCTTTCATAGGAGTTACTATTTTAGTATTTAGTAATAAATTGAGAGGTTGTCAGTCTTTAGCATGCGCTTACTGATGCTTCTCAGACATCCAATAAGATGTTAAGACAGCAGTCTGAAGAGCGATCAAGCCTCAACACTTGTTGTTAGCTGAGAGGCCATCACAGTTGCCTTGCAAGGAAGTAGTTGGTTGCAGATGGCTGTGGGTTCGCATCCCGGCCGATGCTATAACATATGAAAAAAAAAAGATAGTCCCACCCTGCTCTCTACTTAACTTTTATATATATAAGCCAGTCTTACGCATCTTAGCTTGAAAGCATGATGCTATAAATATATTCATATATTACTCACTGAGTCTATGCTGTAATTTTCTAGATATTAATATAAGTTATCAGCAACGTATGTAAATAATATTTTTATATAAATCGCATATTGTTGTTAAATTAGTAATAAATTGAGAGATTGCCATGTGTTGAGGCTTGATCGCTCTTCAGACTGCTGTCTTAACATCTTATTGGCTGTCTGAGAAGCAACAGTAAGGGTATGCAAGAAACTGGCAACCTCTCAATTTATTACTAATTTAACAACAATATGCGATTTATATAAAAATATTATTTACTTTAGTATTTGAATATATTACTTTTCATTCAATTAGTTACCTCCTTTTTTTTAAAGATTTATAACTCCATAAACATATATTCTATTTCATTTTGTTTACATTTTTTCAGTCAAGTTTGTTTTGTGTAAAATAAAAAAAAATAGACGTACATCTGTCCTTTTTGCAATGATTAAAAATAAATACATTTTTGAGATTGTATTTAATTGCAGAATGTTAAAAAACATCTCTGACAAAATCCTTTTTCATAGTTTTCATTCACATTTTTTTTTTTTTTTTTTTTGGAATTAAACAAAGGATTGAATGTCATTAAAATGATAACAAATTTATTGCTTACTAATAAATGTTGGAAATTTTGTGGAAGATTTTTATTTTAGTTAAGAAATGGGGAAAAAGTCATATTCAATGAAAATTAAATATCTTTCTATATATAATTTTTTTTTCATGATTAACCCTTGTTTTTTATATGTAATGTGCATGTGTGAATTCACAATTTTTATTTTTGTTTAAGAGATATAAAATTGTCTTTTATATTTTCAATTGATGATTGAGCAAAGAAACTTTTTTTTTTAATGTTTGAATGAACCTTTCTTTACATGATTGTAAATCATAATCATGCTGAGTTCACATGCTAATATCTTCATGCTTATGATGCTCATTTTATAGTTGAAATTCCACTGATGTCCTAGTAAGTTTTTTTTTTTATCTTTTTTATTTTTATTTGCTTGTCAGCTTGAAGTAATTACCGATAAATTCAAAAATAAAATTGATGAGAATGATTCAGAATGTAATTGCAAAGGCTTTATCACTTTAATGATTAGACAGTTTTGATCTGAGATTTATAGATTACAGAATGATTGCCAGAGTTGACAGATTTCAATCTAATTTTGTTAATTCAAAATTTTTTAAATTAAAGGAAAAAAATATTCTTTTGTATTTCTATTATAAACTTGTTTAATATTTTAGCATTCTAACAAGCAATTTTGAATTTTTATTCTGTTAATAAAGATGAAATTAGCATATTCTGTTTATATTCATTTAATTTATTGGCAAAAAAATAGTTAGCTGATTAATTTGCTCTTAGCTACTTATTTTCCTTAATTGGTTTTTTAAAAATATTTTTACTAAAGTTTATTCTTAACAACTATATTTTATTTCTTCTGCTTTTCTATGGCAGTGTTGTTTTTTTACATGTTATCCGGCATCTCTCTTATATTTTATTTCATTTAATTTTAATATTGTCCCTAACAAAATTATTATACATATGAATAAATAATAAACATATTTTAAATTTTTAAAAAATAATATCTGTCCATTTTTTGAATTGTTGCTATCACATAATCTTCTCTAAATGAGGGCTGTTTTTACACAGCTCTTTTAATCACTTTTTCTATCACCCCCCCCCCTCTCTTTTTGTAGAATCAAAATTTTTATTTATTTAACTTTCATTTCTCACTCCCCCCCCCCCCACCAGAATAATGATGTAATATATATGTGTTTTTTTTTAAAAGAAAAGATAATTAAAATTTTTATACAGTAAATGTTCATGAAGATTTAATGGTATAGTATGTGCTATGCTTTAAGTTTGATAATCTGTCCTGTAGAGAAGGTATATGATAGAGTAAATATAAATAGATTATGGATAAGTTTAACAAATTTGGGAATGGATGAAGCTTTAGTGAATGTTATTAAGAAATTATATGAAAATAATTACAATACATATCAATTAGGGGATATAGAATCAGTTAAAGTTAAAAATGGGATGGGACTAAGGCAAGGATGCCTATGTCACCTATTTTGTTTTTGTTGTATTTGAGTGAAATGGAAAGAGCAATAGAAAGACTAGGAAGAGGGATAGAGATACTGTTAATAGGTGGAAAGGAGTATATACATTGTCGGGTCTTTTTTTTTGCAGATGATGTCTTTTTCTGTGCAGAAAGAAAAGAAGATATGGAAGTTATGGTGAGGACATGTGCAAGGGTGGGTAAAGATATGGGGATTAAATTTAGTGAAGAAAAATCAAATATAATGATGGTGAATACTGGGGAAAGAGAAGACAAAGATTTTTTATTGGGGGATATAAAGTTAAGTGTGGTGAATAGATATAGTTATTTGGGAATCATCTTGAGTAATCAGAAAAATTGCTTGGGTGAATGGGAGAAAAAATTGATAAATGAAGCAAAGAAAAGAAAGGGACTGATAAAGAAACTAACAGTGTTTTCATATAATAAATATGATGTAGCTAGAATTGTATGTAAAGAAGTGGCAGTAGCAGGGTTAACATATGGCAATGATATGTTATGTGTTAGTAAAGGGGTATTAGATTATTTAGAAAAAGTACAAAGGGAAGTAGGAAGACATGCATTAGATGCAGAGGTGTGGACAGCAAAGGAGGCAATTCAAGGAGAAATGGGATGATCAAGTTTTTATATGAGAGATGCAAAAAGCAAAATGAAAATGTTCAGTAGATTGCAGTTTATGGATAATAAAAGAATAACCAAAATAGTATTTAATTGGGTTACAAGTAAAGGGCAGGCAACAAGATGGGTGAGAAAGGTAATGCGGTATGCAGATTTGGATATAGAATTTATGTCAGTATACTTGTACAAAAAGTGGGATGACTGTGTTAGGAGGATTGTTGAGTGTTATAGTGGTAAGGAGTGGGATAGAAGAATAGATGTATTAATAAAGAATAGGGAGTTGGAGAGTTGGAGAATTAGTATGGAGAGTAAAATGAGTTTAAATAGAATAGAAATAAATGGAACATTCAGTGTGAGTTAATTTATGATAATATTAAGGAAAGTAGTTTATTGTTTAAGGCTCGAACAGGATCTTTAGCAATAAGGGAATATACATGTAAATGAAAAAATATGGATGATTTGGTCTGCAAGTTGTGTAAAGAAAGCATAGAAAATATTAGGCATCTGTTATCTCAATGTAAATGCTTGGAAGCAGAAAGCGTACAAATAATAAAGTTATGGAAGAATAAATTTGAACAAAGTGATTATACAGAAAGTGAGTTATTGGTTTTTATGCTGGGTTTGGAAAAAGATAAGGGGGATTTAGATATGAAGGCCATGGTGTTGACAAAGATTATGTTGTGGAAATGGGATGGGGTAGATTATGGGGAAACTTAGGATGGAGAATGGAAAGGGAAGGTAAAGTGGCTAACAGGAATCTCTGGGCATAATTGCTGAGAGATTCCTGACTTCGTATAAGAAGTCACAGTGCATCACATCAATGCAGAAATTAATTCATAAAAATTTAAATGTGTACATTTATTGTCGAATTTATTAAGCAGTTTTTTTACACAATACAAAAAGTATTATTAATGTTCTGTGATATGAATACAAAAATTATTTCCTAAGAAATTGACAGTAATAAATGTATTAAATAAAGGCAATAAAAATATAATATATAAGAAATTAAATTCACATATATATGTTTAACAAAGAAAATAAAAAAATGCACAGATCAAAAAAAAAATTCATAACAAGTTATGGTAATAGGTATTTGAATTTTAAATTAGGTCAGGGGTCCCCAACCTTTTTGCACATAAGAGCACATTCTATAATACTGGCCAGTTGGCGGGCACCATTTATTTTTTCAATCAGGGGGCAGGCCCCATTTATTTTTTTAATGTAAATTTATAGTTGGATATTGTTAATAATACACATAATGTACAAAAAAATATTTATTTCAAAAATAAAATTTTAACATATAATTAATGTTTATATTTTTACGCTGTAAAAGTATAGTATGCCTTACAATTTGATTACAATATAATACAATACTTTATAAGAAATTTTAAAAATTAAATTTATTTGTATCAGATAAATAATTTTTTATCGTGTTCGGATAGCGGCGGGCACACATAAAATGGTCTGCGGGCACCATGGTGCCCGCAGGCATAGGGTTGGGACCCCTGAATTAGGTAATATTTCATATATAGAAAATATTTCAAATATTAATCAAGAATATGGTAAATAGATGTTGATTCATATTTTGCCTTGAAAATTTCTAACATAAATGATCCAGATGTGATTGGGAAAAAAGTCCTCACTGTGTACCTCTCATTTTCTTTAACATTTTGTATTTGTTCTTAAGACAACATCATCATGGTAATAAAATGGAAAATAATGTAGGAAAAAGTAAATGCACATTTGTGTCAAAAAATACATAAATAAAACAAGAGTAAACTAAATGCAGCCACCCCCACCTCATTATTAATTTATACTCCCCTCCCAATATAATTTCAAATAAAACCTTAGATCTTTATTCCTATCCCTCAGATGTTATCTTAATGGTAAATTGAAAAAAAAAAATCATTGCTTTTTAAAAATATATATTTTTTTAATTTTAAACTTATTAATAAAAAATATTTAATTTTATTGCTGCACTATAATAAATTACCTTTGTCAAAATTTATTATCATCATCAAGTTGATATGGATAATTTTTTAAATTATTATGTCGCAATTTTTTTTTTGTTGTGACAAATATGTATATTTCCTTATGAATTAATTCCCTCATTTCTTTTATTTTTTAAATCACCATTTAGCATATAGAACATTTGAAACTTAAGTTAGATCACATTCTACAAAAATACAGTTTGTCCTTATCCACAGGATCAGTGTTCATGATTTTAAAAACTATAGTTAAAAAAAAAAAATTGAATGAAATAAAAAAAAGAAAATAGAAGTTTATTAATTCAATTTATAAATTTCACAGGTGTTTCCAGATGAGTAATGTCCAGAATCATTTTAATTAATCATTTCCTTATGTCACATATTTAATCTGTCATATATTTGTTATTATAGTGAAAGTATTATTCTCCATTCATGATATCACTGATGTGAACTGTTAAATGGAAAGTTCATTTTAAAATGGCCCTAAAGTGCAAACTTGCCAAGCCTAAGAGAAGTTATGAAATTGCAGTCTTTTTGTCATAAAATAAAAATATTTGATTCACTAGTGAAACAAAAAAAAAATTAAATGTTGATGTTGGCAAAAGTTCATTAAGAACAAATCATCAATTCATAAAATTATTAAAATGAAAAACTAAATTTATATTGAAAATGCTATCTTCTTTTGATTTATTGCTACACTTTTATGATATGTTAGTTTGATATATTTTTATATTTAATTTTGTATTATTTTAAAAATTAAATTGTGTCATAGATATGCATATAAGTAAAAAATGGATATAGAGTTTTAAACTTGGTAGCAAATATTCACTAGAAGGCATGGAATCAACTGGTCATATTTGCATAAAGAAAGCCATATTAAGATTAACAATAAGTTGAGAAAACAAAATAAGTTGGAAAATTTAACAATACATTATGAAAACAAAAAGAAAAGTTTTATAAATTTAGATTTTATTTTTTAAAAAAGTATTAAAATATTAGAATGAAAGTAGTTGCATATTTATATATATATATTTTGTAATATTAAAAAATATATTGATCATTGGGTTTACAAAAATAAAAACACTCTGCTTATATATTATTTCAAACAATGGTTCTGGATGATATAATGCAAGATTCATGACTCTAATTCTGCCACTTCCATTTCTTCAACTTTTTATAATCCACAATTTATCCATTCTACTTTGAGTACTTTTTAGTAAAAAAAAAACCTTTTATTATACATAAATGAATACACAATCTTTCGTTTCAACTGCTCTACAGTCTTTTTCAGAGTTATGATATAATGAACAAAATAAAATACATAAGTATATAAATAATGCCATAAAAAATGTAAACAATAAAATTTTAAAAAAAAGAAAAGACTACAGGACAGTCAAAATGTAAGATTGTGTTTGCATATATGTACAATAAAAGATTTTTTGCTAAAAAGTGTTTGAAGTAGCGTGGATAAATTGCATTTATATAAGATATTATGGCAAAATAAAGGAAGTGGTGAATTTGGTAATATTTCTTATAATCTGCTGAAAAATAAATCATTTATTTATATATTACACATTCTCAACAATGACCCAAATAATTTTATGTCCATTTCTCCATTTTATTTATGTTTTTGTAATACTGCTTCTAGATAGGCTTAGTATATTTTTATTTAATTGGCTATATTACTTTTTCTTTTGTCTTTTTTGTTCTTAAACATTAATATATTTAACGTATTTTCATCTGATTTTATATCCACATTTTAAAAATACATTTTATGCATATAATGTTCTTGACCAAAGACAGCTTAAGTAATTATCCAAAAGCTTATTATGACCAAGTGATAACAGCATGGTAGATTTACCATCATCTTAACACAATTTATTCTATTCTAGCATCTTAACTTTAGAGTTACATCATACATTTCAAACAATCTTTATGTCTAAGCATCTAGATTTTTCTTGTCAAAAAAACAAAACAAAAACATTTGTGATTAAAAATATGTTTGAGCATAGCCAATCTCTATTTTTTTTTTCACTTGCCTTATTTGCAGATATGTAATTTTTTACATACATATAACTTTCCTGCAGGAAATCTGATTAACTATTTCATTTCCTGTTTTTGTTTAAACTTTTTTTCTTTTTACAATTTTGTATTTATTCTTAATTCATTACCATTCTACACTTATTATTATTTCTTTCACATCTTCTGTCTGCAGTAGTTGTTTGTTTTAAATATATATTATATCAAGTGAATAACCTTTCTAGTACCCTCATTATTTTTTATTAATTTTCAGCAAGGTTACACTTTATACTTTGTTCAGATTTCTTTTTTTAAGCTTTTAATAATATTCTTATGTCATTCCAATTAAACTATCAAATGATTTCTCAGAATTTATAAAATGTTGATTTATATATATATATTTTGTTAGTTTTTTTTAAAAATCAATCATCAAAAAATAAAATAAAATGTAATAGTCTTAAATAAAATCAAATTGCTTCTCTGATTCTGTCCACTTAAGAAAACTCTTCTTATGTAAATAATTTGAATCTTCATTTTTGCATGATAAATTAAGCTTATTGTATAGTTTTTTTTTTTAAGATTATACAAGTGAATCGTGTATTGTAATATTATTAGAATTGTGATGGGGAATTTGTTATGCTGATTTCAATTCCACTTATAATTTTAACTACTTTACCAACAGACTTATCTTAATAAAAATATTCTTTTGCTTTTATTGCATGTGAGTTATTCTTGTGTGGGGGGGGGGATCATGCATAATTACAGTGCTACATGTAAACAAATATTTATTACTGGATAATATATTCATATATCATGTATGTGTGTGTGTTTACTGCATTTATGAAATATAGTTAAAAAGAAACAGTGTCAAAATATTTTTATATTCTTGATTAGTGTTTTTTATTGTGGGTGGAAAAATACGTAAACAAATGGTTTATTGCTTAGAAAGTTATATGAAGTCGTAACACCAGAAGTCACTGAGTTGAGCCATGATCCAATAATAATTGATTGGCAGTCTACCACCCACTAAATCACTTAGTATTATTAATATATCTGTGAATAAACAATATATATATATCACATGTATATTATTTTAGAAACAAAGAATCAATATATTACAATGAATAATTTTTGATTAGAAGAGTAAGCAAATTACTACTGCTGTTAATCAAATTTTTATTTATTTATTGCCCAGTTATAACTTATTGGAGATATCTAACCTACAAGCAGACCATCGTGTGTGTATATATATAGAAAGAGAAAATTGACCAATACTTGTCAATTTTTATTGACTGAAAATAGTATTTTATTTCAAGATTTGTCAAATTAGTGATTTTACAACATATTTATCTTGTCAAAAAGAATAAAGATTTTAAATTTTAATTGTTGGAATTCTGCTATTGCTGATGGAAATAACACAACAATCAATCTACGTATTAAATATATGTTTTTAAATTTTTTTTATTTATTATATATTAAAATGATTTCCTTTTGAATTTTAAATTATTAGTCTATTTAGTTAAAGATTCATAGCCCTTAGTTATAATTTCAACTTGGATGAAACTGTCAAGACTTAATTGCAATATGTTTTAAGGGACCATCTACTGTTTTTGTTTTTTTTTTTAAATAAAAGAAGACCGGAATATAACAAAGGTAGAAAAACAAAAGAGAAATAATACAAATAATTCAAATTTTTGATTTAAAAATAATTATTTATTTTTTTAATTGATGCTAAGAAAATAGCAGAGAATGAAACACCTTGAGATATTATAAATGATTATTATCTTATTTGATGAGTTATTGATTCTAAATTTTTATTATTATAAGAATATGTAATTATGCTAAATTCTCTATCCAGAACAGTAAAATGCTACAACCATTTTGTTAACACTTGATCATCATCAGCAATAGTTTGCCATTGCTTGCCATTTCCTTAACACAATTTAATGATAGATAATGCTTAGAAATACTGTATATCACAAACATTTCTGAGTTCATTAATTATTAAAATACAATGTATATATATATATATTATCATAATAATGCTAATGACATTTAAACTTTCTATATATACATGCTGAGAACAAAATCACTTTTTACAGTTTTAGACGAAATAGAATTTTCTTTCTTTTTTATTTTTATTATCTTCATTTGAGAATTACTCTGTGTTATGGTACAGTTGGTAGAGCATCCGACATGGTATCAAACGGTCCCAGAATCCATTCTCGTGCTCAGACACTCGAGCAATAAATCCATATGCTTTTTATTTATTTTAGAATTGATTCTTAACCATTTAGTTCAGAAGTCTGTCACTCTTACCATTGCATTTAAACTGATTTTTTAAACAAATCTTTCATTTATGTCAAAAATTTCACCAAATTTTACTTTCAGTTTTCCTAATATCAAAATAACTCGTGGAAAAAAATTTCATTGTGTGTGTGTGGGGGGGGGGTCGATTTTCAGTTATTTTGTAATTTCTAATTTTTTTAAAAATTGCAGCGATACTTAAAAATAATTTCCCATTTTCAGATTAAATTTCATTGAATTAAATCAAGTATCTTTGTCTATTATCATTTTTTTTTATTAAAAGTTTGAAAAAACAAAAAAAAGAAGTTATTAGTTTCCTTGGGTTTTGTAATGTGTTCTATTTATTTCGGATTATTTTTGTTTTCCCATACAACATTTAGTTTGTACTTAAAAATAAATCATAAACAATCAAATAGTTAATATGTTTTTAAAATAAATAATTTGCTTTTAATGGTTAACTATGGGCAGATCCTTTAAAAGTATAATTTCACCCCTCCCCAATCAGGTATTGTTGTTTTTTACCATCTGTATATCATCCACATTCATATGATCAATTCACATTAACTTCAATAGTTAGCTATATACTCATTTCCTGGACAAATATCAAATGACTAGATGAGTTAGGCAAGATCTGAAAAAGTTTGCAAGGTTTTGAATACCATGTTGGGATCATAACAGGGGCTTAAAACACAAATAATAAATTTCTATGAATGTTGCATATACCATAGATATTTGTGTCATATATATAAATAATTAATGTAAAATATTCATATGCTATTTTATGAACTATATATATATGCACATGTATAAATTACAATGTCAATAAATATTGATCTTTCTCTATGTAAATTTCCATGCCATCAAATCAATAAATGATATATAATTGTGTTTGATTCTGCAAAAAATTCATCTATCAGCAAAGATTAATTGTGATTAAAAAATAGGTTTGCTGTATTTATTTAATCTTTGCAAAGTATCTATTGATTGATAGCATACTTAATACAAAATACATGAGTAATTAAATAAGAATCTTCAATAATTGAGATTATTTACTGAAATAATTCAAACCAGAAGAATGGTAATAATTTAATGATTAAGAATTTTAGAAAAATCTTAAAAAGAACATGAAAATATTATTTAGTAAGGATATTGTTGTTCACTAATTGCAATCCATAGTTCAAGAATTTTCACTAAAATGTAAAGTTCTTATTAATGTTGCAGACACTGTATATATTTTACAAAGATAATTTTAATATTGCTTCTTATGAGGAAAGAATTTATGTTAGTGAGCAATAATGAGGAAATGAAAAATATAAATACGATAAATTTTTGTGATATTCAATATTCTGTGGTATTTTTACAGTAAATTTCAATATAAAAGAATTTGAGCTCTTTTTATGACAAGTCATTATTAATAGCTGCTAGTAAATGATTATGACTTCTGTAAGTCCAGAAGATAAAAAGAAAAAGACAGAAAGATTAAAAATAAAAAAGTTAAAAAACAACAGCAAGAAAGAAATTGAAATTAGAATGTTGGTTTGGGTGTTAAAGGTTGGAATATGGTTGCACAAATATCAAGCCTATTGTCATAATATTGCAGAAAGTTTAGGGATGACTTGAGAGGTTCAGATTATCTGGATCCTTATTAGCTTAAGTTAATGAAATCAGTAAAAGGAGACAGACAGTGATGGTTGACTGGATCCTTATTAACTTAAGTTATTGAAATCAGTAAAGTAAAAGGAGATAGACAACAAGGAGAGAAAAACCAATGATGATTAATTATAAATATTAATAATAATTATTTATCTTTCATTCATTTATAATTTTTTTTATTATACTTATAATTTAAAAATTAAATATTGTCTTATTTCAATAAAATAATAAGAACATGACAAGTTTGTAGATTGTGATGTACATGTTGATTAAAATATCTTTAAATGTGAATAGCTACTGGAGAACAAATATCTTTAAAATCCAGGAAATTTTAAAACCATTGCTTGTCAAGATGAAGTCATTATTAAGGTGTCTGAGGAAAAAGAAAAATATGATCTATGATGAGCCATTCCCAATTATTTGATTTTTAATTTAATTAACACCACAAATTAATACAAAAATGAAAACTGAGTATACAAAAGGTTACCAAAAAAAAAAATAAAATAAACATTATCATTATTCTAAGGAATATGATCTGCAAGTGATGGCAATGTTTTATGGTATTAAAGATGTTATAAATATTTATATTGTTTTGTTCGACTATTTTGTATATATATATATATGAATAAATGATTTCACAATCTAAAACAAATCATTTTGAGTTTTTATATCTGCAAATTTATAATCAAGATCTTTTAACAAAATGTATTCCCCCCCCCCCCCCCAACTAAAACTATGCTTTTTTAATTACCAAAGCGTTTAAGTTCTTAACTTTATTTGGGTTTAAAGTTTAGTATTCATATTCATATAAGTAATAAAACTCTTATTTTAGAAAATTGATAATTGGATGTGAAATTATATTTCATAGTTATCTAGTTAGTTTTTTTTATGTTTCATAATATAGACAGTAATAGATCACAATAATAAAGTAATCATTTAATGACACCATTTTAAAATTATACTATTTCTCATTTTTATAGCATTCTAAGATAAAATATGATGTCTTAAAATACCATGAAAAGAAGTAAAACTGGAAAAAAGATGTTTTTTTTTTAAAATCATAAATGAAAAAAAAAAAAATCAAGCAAAACCATTTTTTCCATTAATCATTCATATATATATATTTGAGAATCCTTAGCAGCAGGGCAGATTAAATTTACAATTTTTTATTTGATCAAATTTACTTTTATTTTTTGAGAAATTTTGAATTATTTGTTATAAATATATGAACATTTTTCTTAAAAATATTATTTAAACTTTGCAAATATAGAAAAAAAAACAACAACTGAAATACACATTGCTGACAAAATATTAAACTAAAAAAATCAGAATTGTTTTAACTTAGTTTGTAAGGCCCGATACAAATTATTGATCATACTACTTAAAGCCAACAAAATTTTATTTAAATTTTAAAATAATATATATAATTTCAAATAAATGGCAAAAATAAATTGTCATGGTCAATATTAATTTATTATTGTTTAGCTAATTTCAAGTTGTGACCATATATTATTGATATCTCTTATCTAAAAGTAAATATTTTCAATAAAATGAATCTAAATACATTACACTTTTTTAAAAAAATATTACACAAATATTTTATAAAAAATAATCATAATTATGTTAAAACAAGCTATGAAAAATATATATTTTCTTTTTCAAAATCCAACAAAAGAATGATTATGTCAAACCTTTTCCAAGTGCTCCTGTGTGGAAAGACTGGAAACTACCAGTTAGTAGTGTTGAAGGCTGACTGTCAGCTTATTTGTAAAAAAATTCTTTGTATAATATTGACATTTTGAAAAGGTTTTTTTGAAATAATAAATATTATTCATTTTCAGTTTTTGCCTCATGATCTTTTAAATTATGTTAAATGAAAGCTGCAAGAGAATGACTTAAAGCCAAAGCACAGCAGTGCCATCATATACTTTAATCATTTCATTGAGGTCAATTGAAAGTTTAAAGTTATTAATTTTATATTTATTTTTAAATCACAGATTTTAATGAATACATTTTTTAAAATGTTGTTTTAATTAATAATTGTTTATCATATTTTTTATAAAATTATAATTAAAATAAAAAGCATATCTGATAAGTTGTCAGTTCAAATCACACTTCTTGAAACATTCGTTATTTTGTTACCCCTGCCAGTGAAATGATAAATCATTTTAGTATATATATTTCAAGAAATTTCTATTATCAGCTTGGAGTGAACTAGTTATCCAGAAAATATAACAACTGTCTATTATATCTTAATATTGATAAATTAACCAAGTATAGACAATCAGTAGTGTGATTTGTCAATTTATTTATGCAGTATGATGACAGAATAATGAATGTTTATTTACTGTGATTATTGCTCATATCTTTCCAGATTTGTTTCATATATTTCAAGATGCATTTATTTATTTTTTAATTAAAATGGTGTATGAATAGTTTTTACCTGTAATAATTCATGCTACCTGTGATAGATAAAGTGAATATATTTATATATTTGATGATTTTTACTATACCCATATATTAACAAATAATATGCAAGGAATATAGTTTTTTTTTTTTTTATCAAAGCAATTAAATAAATATTGGACTATTCAATACTTTTTTTCCAAATTTATACACAGATATATATTCACATATTATCTGTAATTTCTTGTGCAATCTATTGATTAATTTTTCATTTTTTAAAGTTAATAATATAATAATTTATTCTTCTGAAAGATAATTTTACAGTTTACTTAATGGTAATATTTGCTTAGTATGGGAATCTGATGTTTACTCTAATATTATTGCATAATGATGATATTATTCTTTTGATTTTTTCTTTCAACAGTTTAAAGATTTGCCATGAGGCTAAATGCATATCAGAACATAATTTATAATAAAATTTGAATCTTTATATCTCATCAGGAAATTTAGGTAGATAGGATAATTAAGAATTTGATGGTTTTGATTGCTGTATGTAGCAATACTTACAAATAAGATTGTAAAAATGTATAAGAATTCTGATAAAATATTCTAAAAATATTTTGTTTGTAAATCCCATCATAAAATAGTGAATATTATGTTGTTTTTACTTGCTTTTACATATTTTAATTTCTGTATCTGAAGCAATATTATCAAAGAACAAGACTTCACTATCCTTAACTGGTAGTTTGGCTTTAATTATATTAACATGATTAGTTTTTATTATACTCTTTATATTTATTAGAAGGATATTTATCTTAGCTATTAATCAAAAACTTCATTACTAATTCATATGTATATTTTGTTTTTACAGATCACTTTGGACTTGCATATCACATTAAAAGATTTATTATTACGCATTATGATTATTTCATATCTGGAATGTCAAGCAATATGAGATTTTTAAAAGTATTTTTCCAGTTTACTGAATTGTTGGATATTGTGGCTGAAATGCTTTGTAACCTCCAAGGAGTATATTAATATTATGCATTACTCTTAAATTGCCTTTTTCGACTCTGCAAGTGATTCTGAATTTTTTTTCCTTTTTTTTTTTTTTGTAAATAATTTATTATTATTTTTGGTGTATGTTCATATATGCTTCAGTATTTATTGCATATCCTGGATTAAATCATGAATTGGCAAACAAAAATTTTAAATC
Source organism: Epiperipatus broadwayi (assembly GCA_028023455.1). NCBI lineage: Eukaryota > Metazoa > Onychophora > Udeonychophora > Euonychophora > Peripatidae > Epiperipatus > Epiperipatus broadwayi. Next base: position 72,360 of record JAQFVV010006599.1, on the reverse strand, counting down.
AATTATTTTTATTATTTGCGTTATGGCCATCATTATTTCACGAGGTACATGGACATGCAGCAAGATTAATACCTGGTAAGAAATAGTTTCATTTATAATTTGATTTCAATTTTAAAATAACATTAAAGATATTATTATAAAATAGTATGGTTTTGACTATTTTTTTTTTTTTTGTAAATTGTATATTCAAGAACATTTTTCATATATATACTCTCACACATACACATATCACTATTTTAATCTATCTAGCGAGTCTGATTTGAAATTGTTTAAAACACACAGGTAATAATTAGATTAAGAAAATAATTTAGTTATATAACAATTCATTTAAAGTGTCATATTTATGATGTTTGAAAGATTACTATAATCTGTCACTTGATATTCACAACACAAATTTTTTGAGGATGAATAATTTATTTATTGTTTAATACTATTCTATATAATTAGAAGTATAGTATGGCAGTTTATTAAATATTCTACATATTCTGAATAAGGTTGGAAGTATTGTCCAGAAAAAAAGTGAAGATTTCTTTTATATGGTTGAAAGGTACTTTAGAGAATGTTGGGTTTTTTTTTTGTCGTCAAAAAAAATACACATTATAAGTCATGATTGTTTATAATTAAGGCATTTTATTGCTATCATAAGAAATGAAGATGCAGTAGCATTCACAGATAGCTAATCTGGAAATCACAACACAGTTCAGTTTAAAGATATTGCAAGAGGGTCATGTTGATATCTTAAGAGTGTCATGTTAATCTAAAATATGCAATATAATCGAATTTTTGTGTCAAGAAACATGATGAAAATTTTTTTCAGCAGAATGTAAGATTTTTTTTTTTTTTAATGTTAAAAAAAAAGATTTAAATAATTTAAGAGAGATAATTCATGTGAATTCTGTTTACTTAGAAACTAATTTGATAAATCACACTTTTTTATGCATGTAAAGTAATTTTTGAGTAATTAATAAAGCAAATCATATATAGTGTGACATTGCTTTTATGGGCTTGTATTTACAAATATGTAATATAAGGAGTGTACCAATAGCTCAAACAATCTCTTAATTGATAAGTGCGGTAAAAGAAAATATTTAAAATCTCTAGAACATTTGGTGGATAGGAATGTTTAGATAGAGATTTTAAATATTTTCTCTTACCACATTTATCAATTAAGAGCTTGTTTGAGCTATTGATATGTTCCCTATATTACTTATTAATTTTTGAGTATCATGCTTTTGTTTATCTCTAGTTTTTGCCTCTGATTTTTGATATCTTTTTATTATGAATTAAGTCAAAAATAAGTAAATTAAGTTTTTGAGAAGTGCATGGCATTTAGAAGATATCTGTAGAATTATTAATTGGTTCTTCAAAGAATTTTCTACCAGTTCTAGTTTAGTCTTAAAGGTGCCAATATCTTGCTTTTATTTAAATTATTGGAATTAATTTTAAATAAAAAATTATTTTAGTGGAAGAATAAACTTTATTTAATTCACAATTGTGAATTTCATGATGTTTTTTACTCTGAATATTATTAATATATATGTGTTCTGCGCACATATAATGAAGCTATTAATAAATTGTCATGAAATTATTAAAATTTTACCGCCAAGCGCTTTCGGGACAGTCTACAGTCCCATATTCATGGCGAGTTATTCTGTTAATAACTGTAAAATTATGCAAATTTTATGCAAATTTATGTGCAGATGTTACGTGGACCATTTACGAGATAGGGAATAGCAGGCCTCTCTTCTGTTGATTGCCGATGGGTCAGCCGCAATGATGTAAGCTTCCCTAACTTTACGTTTGGTGTCATTTGTTTCAGAGCAAACGACACTGGCTGTGGTAGGTAGAAAAGCATGTCCAGTGTTTCTCTCATGTTCGACAAAAATCGAATTACCTTCAAACTTTGTTTTGGTTTTATTGTAAAGGTATTGGTGTTGAGCTACTCTGGTGGCAATGTTAGTTTTGGTCTCTCCATAATATGTTGCTGTACAATTTCTTTGGGGGCAGGTAATTTTGTACACAACTTGAGGGGTGAGTTCAGAAGAGAGGCCTGCTATTCCCTATCTCGTAAATGGTCCACGTAACATCTGCACATAAGTTTGCATAAAATTTGCATAATTTTACAGTTATTAACAGAAGAACTCACCATGAATATGGGACTGTAGACTGTCCCGAAAGTGCTTGGCGGTAAAATTTTAATAATTTCATGACAATTTATTAATAGCTTCATTATCTGTGCGCAGAGCACATATATATTAATTTATTTAAGCATTAATGAAGTAAAATCTTAACTATCTGAATATTATTAGAAATGTAATTTTTCTAATAGCAAAACATAAAAATGTTTTCAATACTAAAATGCTCTCTAAATGTCATTATCAAATGAAAAAAGTTTTTAATATACCACAGCAAAAAAATTTTGTAATTTTTTGGCTTATACAAAAAAGTTGAGTTGACCATAAACTGGTGAAGTAAATCAAGTATTTAAATGGGAAAATGTTCAGTATAAGTTTTTTGACATTTAGTAAAATTGATTTTTTAATATTCATATTAATTATTTCATATTCTAAGACCTATTGGGTGCAGTACTCAGACATGATAGTCTACAGTTAACTGGTGGATAGTAGAATGATTATATGAGGATTAATTGTAAATATCTAATATACATTGCCCAGCCATTTGTATTTTCTGCTACTTTCTAATTTAAAATGTTGGTTCATCAAAAAATAGCTGTTGTTTCCAATGTAAATAATTTTTCTGCCTTCTTTTCTAATTGACTTCCGGCATCTTAATTGCTTAAGACCTGATTATTATTAGTCTCTGAAGCCTTCATTGATTATTTCATTATACTAACATTGCCAATGGATTGTATTTAATTCACCCATATTTACTCTTTATTTACTCTCTTTAATTCTATGCATATAATTCTGACTTCTATAACTTAGTCATTTTTTTTTTAATTTTAAGCCGTTGAGAATTAAAATAGCATTACAGGATTGGGTTTAAGGGATTGGGAGTTCATAGTTGCATGATATTTGCGCAAGGCAATACAATCACAAATGAGTCTTGTTGGAACTGTATTGGAATAGAAGTTTAAGATGACACAATATGTTTAGACAACCATATTCAGGGATTTGCTCACTATCACAGAAATAATAGACACCTATGAGAGTTCTTAATTGTGGTTTTTGCTCAAGGCAGTACAATCACTAATGAGTCTTGTTAGAATTGTATTTGGAATAGAAGTTTTAGATACAAAGATTGTATCATTAGACAACCATATTCAAGGAATCTTCTCACTATCACAGAAGATAGTAGACACCTATAAAAATGTTTTAAATGGTAATTTATCTTGCACAGTCTGGCTAGGTTATCATATCTGGAAGATTATTGATTAAATTGATAGAAACAATGATAACATCAGTAGAAATGATAAAGCAGAAACAGTAGTGCTATTAAAGATAAGTATTATAAATCTAATTTTATATATGTGTAAACACAAACTTAACTTAATAAACAAGAAAACAACAATTGTTGTTAAGAATCTTTTTAAGATTTAATAATAGTGTAGGTACTCTTATTGAAATTCATTCTCCTGAAGACGAATATTAATTAAACATAAGATGCAAGTGTTTTTGGAATGATAAATCTATCAGTGAAAAAAGACTAAACAATGTTCAAATTTACTATAAAAGTATTTTAAACACTTTTAATAAATGCTCTAAAAAGAAGGGGGGCAAAAATAAAAAACAACTGAAAAGTATCAAAATCAAATTTTTTTCAGCTTTCACAACATTTTTGATATTAAGTGACTCATGTTTAGAAACATCCACAAAATAAAAGTGTGTGGTGCTCATGTTTAGAAATATTTATTGATTATTTCGGAATATGAACATCACATGCTTTTCTTTTCATTGCATAATATCAAAAATACATGAAAGCTGAATAAAAATTTTTTTTTTTACTTTTTAATACATTTCTAAAATAAAAAATTTTTTTATTTTTTATTTTTTATTATATTAGTAAATAAATTATTTGTTTTACTTTCTGTGAGTAATTAATTATTTATTCTGATCGATCATTATTTGTCTAAATATTCTATATTTATTATTTGCTTCCATTTGTTAAAAATATATTTCTACTTAGCAGTAAAATGAAACACATTTGTGATCAATATATACATATTATATTCATATCTTGAAAAAAGTCATATAAGACAAATTATCTTCAACAGTCGTTGCTACTATGGAGCTTTTGTCTACATGTTTTTCATAAGAACTAAAGATTTTTTATGCACTGGAGAATTTTTTTTATATATATTATAAATAAAAAAATTTAATATTTTGAAATAATTATATACTTTATGATAGTTATCCCACTAAAGAAATAATCTGAACATTTTATAGCATAGAATTCTTTATGATTATAATTCATTATTTGCATTTTCATAGATTTAGTGTTTTTTTAACAATTAACTGTAGGCAAAATACTTTCAAAAACTTAGTGCTAAAGACTTGAGCATCTGTATCTTCATGGAAACTGAAGAGTAATTTAAAAGTAATAATATGAAAAAGTAGTGCATAATTAAATTTATTAAGTGTATTTTTATTGTCAGATTGTAAAATTAAAGCATCGACAAATAGCATGATTGTTATTATTGCTATATATTGTTACTTTTTTTAAAGTATTCACAAATTTTAAACAAGACAAAATAAAAATATTCGTATTTTTTTGTAATAATTTTTAATATTGATTTTAACTGAAACACAGGCTTATTATATACCTGTGTCTATATATATATATAGGGTATATGAGAGACTTTTACATGACCCACTATTCTCCACTCTATCTCATCTTTACGGCATATATGTGTTCAAGGGTATCAGTGTTATGAGATAGAGTGGAGAGTGGTGGTCATGTGAAAGTCTGTGCTCATATACCCTATATATAATATTGATTTTAATAGTCATTTTTAATATGCTGGTGATTTTTTAAAAAAATACTTAAAGTAAATTTAACTTTTAATCTTTATTGAAATGAAAGGGCAAATGAAGTATACTTTAACATAGGTTTTTAAAAATAATGGAAAATGAAACAGTGTAGGGGAGGGAGTAATTCTTTGCCATCTAAATATCAATTGATCTTCCACGCATTTGAATTCACATAAATAAATTCAAAATAAGATTTTTTTTTACTAATAAAGTTTTTATTGTGATTAGAATTAAATGGATTTTAAAAATCTTTTTAAAGGGACAATTACATATCTCATTATGAAATAAATAAAAGTTTTCAACTGCTATTAAATCTTTATTTAATGTGTATCTTTTATTTGTTCCTGTTTAATAAATATTTTTCTGTATAATTTTTTTTTAATGTAAATAATTAATGCCATTATATATATATCAGTAAATAACAAAGTTTTATTATAGTATGATCCAATCCATATAAATATTATTCTTGCAGAAATTTGGCTTCTCCAGAATAAAACAATCACAAACAATGGTGATTTTTGTATATATATATTAAAAATGTATTTACATTTGATTTTAATTTATATACTTTTTAAAATTTTTTTTTTCTTCTTAATATTCTAAGCAATCAATTAATCATTGTATTTCTATTATTAAATAAATCATAATTATTAAATGTATACTCAGATATAAATAATAAGCCCATAACAAAACATAATTGGAAGTAGTTGAAATACTTGGACAATCTAATTCCTTCCCACCTATCTTTTCTTTTTTTTTCTTACTTTCTTTTTTTTATATTCAAAGTGGGATTTCTTCCTCTTTTTTTAAATGCATGTTGTTACAAATTACATTTTAATGTCATGAGAGTGCAGGCTAATTTCTACATTGTTATGATTAAGAATAAGAAACCGTGTTGAATCTATTTTTTATTCAAAAAAACTTTTTGCTTTCCCTCACACCCAAAATTCATTTTATTTGTCGAAGTTTCACTGATAAAAAACATTTAATATGAGTGATAACCCACTATGAATAGACAGCTAATTTGGTTGAAAAGCTTAAAAGATGTCAGTTTTTTAAAAAAATTCAATTGCTTTATTTTTATTATTTTCCAAATTTATAGTAAAATTATGGAAATTATACAACTAAGTTTGTATCTTTTATATTTACTTTTACTATGATGTGAAATAAGCATTTGAAATTAAATATAACTGGAATATGATTTTTTTTAATAGTATCCTAAGCTCTTTCTTTACATGCTTATTGAATGAGGTAGACTATTTAGCAATTGAAGTAATCCAAATGCTTAAAAGATATATACAATATGTTCACATGCACACAGTTATATATGTTTCTCTATGCACCATTTTTGAAATCTCCATTGTCAGTTTGGTATGTTAGTGCTAATAAGAGATTGTCTTCAAACATATAAATATTTTTAGGTAGTTTTATTATTTATGTTAAATAAAAGTCATATTTTGTTTGACTGTAACAAAAGTTATACTATTGAGAGTTGAAGGAAAGTTGTTGAAATGATGGTCAAGCTTTGTTAGATTATCAAGAATTTCCTCTTCTGTCATCTACAAACTACAGCAAAGGAGGTTTTTTTTTTTTTTACTTTATATTAATTTGAAAAGAGCATAGGTTAGATGAAACAAGTGAGAACTGGTTTTTTAAAGAATACTGGAGAAAGATGAATTTGTTTAGGGTCATTTTGAAAAGAAAGGTTAAATTTGAGCACACTCAGTTTTGCAGGTGTAAAAAAAATGATTTATGAAATCATATATATGCATATCTCACAATTTTATTATATTCATTACTACCTGTATAATTATTTTTTTGTTTTTCATTATATGCATATAATAATTTCAGTTTAATACCTAATATTGTTATAGCATAGACAATTAATTTGGCTATAATGTATCTTTTTACATAACATCTTTAAATTATTGAAGCATTTTTGTAAAACAAATATATAGATATATACACACTTTACATTTTTTGAATGTCTATATAAAATATTTTAAGTTCATTCTCTAAAGACAGGGATGTTGAATATATTTTTGTATGATGTAAAGATGAATCTGTTAACTTTATTATGCATCATAAAATTTAATACTTTTTACATGATTAAAAGTATATACATTAGATATACATAAGCTAAAAAAAGAGAGAGATAGAGAGAGTAGTACAATATGCAGTTATAATAATAAAGATGAAAAGTATAATTTTTATGTATTCATACATTTAAAACTCTATGCCTGATTTTATTTTTATGCTAAGAGATATTACTATTTGTCATATAGACAATATATTTTTTATCATTTTACTATGAATCATTTAGAATGTTTGGAATATTTAACAATAGCTCAAATATTGATTATTAAAAATTACATGAGACTCTCAACCCTTTAAGCCAAGTAAAGGCATCCCACAAGGCTCTCCATTAGCATCATTACTATTTGGGATATACATAGACCCCATGATTAAGGACATAGAGCAATGCATAGAAGGTATTTTTCTTCCACACCTAGACCCAATAATCAAGATCATATCATATGTCAATGATGTTTTGATAATATTCAGGGACCTGCAAAATATATCTATGATACTTCATAAATTAAAGAAATTTGAAACTCTAACAGGATCCACAACACAAATCAACAAATCATTCTTATGGCAAATAGCTACCAGTCACAGTCTTCCCTCACTCTTCACAGGTACATATTCTTCCTTTCTTGGCATACCTATTAACCTTTCAAAAACACAACTAAGTCATCACTTAAATCTTCTTGTCATAGACAAATTTAATACAAAAATTAAGTGCTTCAACTCAAAATTGCTTTACCCTATAACATGCTAGGGGGAATACTTGCCTATTACAGCTCTTGGATGCATCTCCAAAAAAAAACTATTAAGAATTTCATGAGAATAGCAAAAGCATATATATGGGCATCAACATCACAACTTTTATCAATCGACAATGCAAGTTTCCCAATATGCAAGGGTGGGCTTAACCTAATAGCTCCACAATCATTCACATCCTACATTACAGTTAAGATGTACATCGTAACCACTACTAACCCCTTCCTAAAGACAACTCCACATCTATTACTGCTTGCCATTACTCCAATATGCAAATCACCACTTTTTCATTGATCATGCCATTAAGCATGCTGATTTACTGGACAATTATAACATTAATACTTTAATCGATTTATCATACAAAGATCTAAAAAAATCATTTACCTTGATAGGCAACTTTGGTCAACACTATCTATTGCCAGAACACTGACTAAATTTCAAAATTTAGGCGTGCCTCACTCATGGCTAAAATTCCTGCATAATCTGCTACTTGATATAATACCAACAAAGTTATTTCTCATAAAACACTTTAAATTAAACATAGATCTGATTTGCATACTATGCAATGCACTCCCGGAAATACATCCCATATCTTTGAGACATGTCCATACTTTTCGCCCTTACGTCGCTTTGTATTCCACAAAGATACAATTAATTTAAAAAATATTCTCATAAACAATATAAAGAAATTAAAACCATTCAGTGCCTTTGTTACCATTCACTCTCTCAGAACAATATGGCTTGCCCATTGTGCTGTAATCTTTGACAACAAAAAATACATTGTACTAAAAAAAAAAAGAATGGCATAACATATATCTATATGCTCAAAAATATATACCCAGTAATGTCAAAAAAAAAATATGGCAAAGCAATATATTCCTTAGCTGCTCATTAATGCAATAACAGAAATCATCTTGTTCCAATTCACTGTATTCTAAAAACCTCCTAAGCAATGTAAAAAAAAAATGTAAAAAGCTCTTAATGTATGGAGGATAGAGAAAGTTGAATGAATAGAATAAAATCTGATGAAGACTGCATAGTACAGTCGAAACTATAATCAATAATAAAAGTTTTTTTGCTGAAAAGTGAAAGCGTGTAAGATTTTTGAAATTCAATATTATATACTAATTCTTGTAAATATTTTGTTACTAATAAAGTCTACTTATATATATAAATATTGATTATTAAAAAAGTGGTTAACAAAAAATAATTATTTTTAATAAAATAAAAATAGTACAAAATTCATCTTCTTTGATTGCGATTGATTCTGTAAAAAAAAGAAAAGCCTGATTATTCATGAAAATTAATTTTACCTTCCTATGTAAATAATGTCAATGAGATTTATTAAGAACTGCAGTAAACCTGCATACCTATATTTATATATTATTTTACATAACCAAGTTTTAAATAAATATTACCCTATATAAAAATTATTCCACACTTTTTTTTTAAAAAAAAAAAAAACGTATTTCAGATCGAGAACAATTTTATTATTTAATTAATAAAGATACAGTTTCTATTACATTTTGTTAAGATTGAATGGTATTTATGAAAAAGAAATATAATGTATCTGTATATTTTTAAAAAAGTTCAATTGTTGCAATTTATTTAAAATTTAAAAAAAAAAAATCCATCCTTAAAGGAATTAGTAAAATACTATTAGTTTTCTTTTTGTTAAATGTTTGAATAATCGGCTATCTCATTTCTTTGTTCTTTTCTCCATTTCTTTTCTTTTTTTTTAAATTGCATTATTATGGCATGAAAAAGAAAATTACACTTCACTTTTTTAATAAAAACAACTTTTGATTTAATTTATGCTTTAATAAATATATAAAAAAAGTTTTTTTTATATATGTTAAATAGTGAGATATTAATTTTTTTTTTTTTTTTAAAAAAAACTATAAATAATTTTGTTAGATAAATTTTTTATTGTATATTCATCTTAATTACTTTTGTTGATTTAAGAAGGATAAGTTTGCAATGGCAATTTGATGAATGTTCAATTCAGAGATCTTAATTTTTCGTATTGCAATTTAGAAATAACAGATGTTGAAAATCAGAAATTTGTCTTTGGATTTTGGTAATTAGTTGTAAATATCCAAATAATTATTCGATCATCATAATCATTTCCAGCTATTATATTGATTCATTGCAGGATGAAGGTCTCTCCAAGTTTAATCCAGTTTCTTTGATCTCTATTCTTTTTTATCCACATCACCTCAGCACACTTCCTTCTTTCAGTTATCCATTTCACAATGTGGTCTCTTTCTAAGTCTTTTACAATCTCTTGGAATCCAGTTTAAGATGTCAAGTATCCATTTATTACCATCTCTTCTAGCAATATGTCTAGCCCAACTCCACTTCAGTATTTTTATTCTTTCAGTGATGTCAATAACACCTTTTTGTTCTCCTACCCATGTATTTCATTTTTGTCCTCTTCTTGTTACTCCTAACATGCATCTCTCCATCTTTTGTTGAGTGTTCTGAAGTCTCAGTATTGCTCTTCTATTAAGTGTCCAAGTCTCAGATCCATAAGTAAGAACTGGTAAAACATATTTATTAAATTTTTTTTTTTTTTTTCAAACACAGGCATATTTCCTTTTAATATTAAGTTATTTCTACCAAAAACACTCCAATCAAGTTTAATTCTATGATTAATTTCATCTGTTATGCTTTCATCTGTAATCATAATCTGACAAATATTTGCAGTTGTTAATTTTTTCTAACTCATTATAGTCAATCTTGATTTTCATATTTTGAGAAAATCCATTGAACATTACTTTAATCTTTTTAACATTTACCTTTAATCCTACTTTCTTACTTTGATCTGATAACTCTTGTAACATTTCCTGAATTTCTGAAGCATTATTTGAAAAAATAACTACATCTTCAAAATCTAAATGACATAAATAATCTCCATTTACTTTTACTTCTTTAGCTTTCCATTTTAATTCACAAAATACTTTTTGCAGCACTGCTGGAAAAAGTTTTGCAGATATGGAGTCACCCTGTCTCACATCCTTTTCATTGTTAATCTTTTTTGTATCATTATATAGTCTAATTATTGCTGTTGCATTTTTATAAATATTCTTCAGAATGTGACAATATCCTGAGTCTATACTTTGATGATCCAATGCTTTAATCACTGAAGAAATGCTTATAGAATCAAATGCTTTTTCATAATCTACAAATTCAAAACATAATGGCAACTCATATTCATTGGTCTTTTCTGAGTGATTGACTATACTGGTTTGTATCATGGCTGTTAGGTTAGGATGATTTTTTTTATACAAAGAAGATGGTTACTTTACTCAAAGACCAAAGATGCAATATGGTGTTATGCATATAAATTATTTTCCTCAGACACTAATTCTTTCTATTTGAATGGACTTAGTAATTGGACACATTTAAGTTCTCAATTATAAAATCACAAAAGATTAAAACATCATTTACAAGCAGTGTACAATTTATTATAGCTTGGAAAGAATATAAAATTGGAAAAACTATTGACAAAGAATATGAAAAAATAATCAGAAATGAAACACAACATTTTAAAAGAGTGTTCAAATGATTGTCATAATTTTTTATTTATCAGAACATAATTTGGCTTTAAGAGAGAATAGTGATGGCTTTGCATAAATCATGCAAATGGTAATTTGTTTTATCTTGATAGAATTAATTGCAAAATTTAATCCAATTATGAAAACAACATTGGAGTGCTACAAGGATATGGCATCATCTTCCTATTTATGTCATAAATTTCACAATGAATTTATTTCTGCTTTGACTAAAAAAGCGAGAAATGAAATAATAAAATAAGTAAAGAAAACTTAAATATTTCACAATTTTGCTAGATTGTACTTCAGATATAAATCATCAAGAGCAATTATCTGTTGTTTTAAGAAATATTGATGTAGATGAATATAAGAAACATGCAATTATTCAAGAATGATTTCTATGTTTTGAAACAGTATAAGCTTCTATGGGAAAGACGCTGTCTGCCAAAATAGAAAGTATATTACAAACAGAGAGATTGGATTTAGGAAATTGTTGAGGACAAGGATATGATAATGTACCTAAAATATACAATGTGTCATGTGGAAATCACAATTTGAATTTAATTTTGCCAGACCATTCAAAATCATCTGCACTTGCAATTTTATTTTTTGAAATATTACAAAGTTTACACAATATTGTTTCAAGTTCTGTAAAGTGCTGGAATATATTGAAGCAGCATGTAAAACTCCCTACTCCAAAACCTCTCTTCCTAAACTAGGTGGGAATGTCACCTTGAAAATTTGAAATCTGTAGAATAACAAGTACCACAATTTGCTCTTGTTTTAAAACAACATGTCAGTGACATAAAAGTGAAGTCCAAAATTAAATTAACTTGAAAATGAACTTATTTCATCTGAATTTTATTGAGTTTAATGATTTGATGTGACTTACTAAATAAAGTAAATGTAGCGAGGAAGATGTTTGAAAATTTTAACGTGGATATTGATATTGCAAATTAACATTTAAAAGATCTACTAAAATTCTTTGATGAATATCAAGAATTGAGACTTAAATCATCTCTAATTAGTGCAAAAGAAATTGCTGCAGAATTGAAAGTGTTATCCAAATTTAAAAGTTGATAAATTGGATGGAAAACAAATAATTTTTTTTACAAAGGAACTGATCATCCAATTTCATCTGAAGATTATTTTTGAATTCAAAATTTACCATGAACATGAAATTTTATTTAGCTTTTTGTATAATTCTGACATTTAAAATTTGTCTGGAAATAACTTTTTAAAATATTGTGAAGATTTAATTGATGTCGTTTGAATTATGCCAATTTATTTAATGAAATTAAATCATGGTCGAGTACGTCCACCCAAGAATACAATTTTGCAATATATATATATAAAAATTATCTGAATTTTATCCAAATTTTATTACTGTTCTCAAAATTATACTAAAAGTACTAATAAGTGTAGCATTTTTAGAAAGAGCTTTTTTAAGATTAAAGTTAATTAAAAATTATTTAAGATCTAGCATAAATGAAGAATGAGTCTTTTCATTAGCAATTTTATCCATTAAATCAAAATTTAAAAAAAAATTAGATTATGATAATGTTATTAAATTAACGAATTAGCAATAAAACATTCATGAAAATAAAATACAATTTTATGTATTTTGTTTTATTTTTTCAAATATTGATTCAATAAAATTGCACAAATTCCTATTATTAAATTATAATAATTACTAATTATACATATCTGCAAATAAGATATATAGATGATCCTCTACTTTCGTACCATTCGCTATTTCATACACACTATACTTTCAATTTTTATCAATATATATTGCAAAATGCATATACTTTCATGTAATGATTCTCCCCTTCTCATGGACTAGTAGTCACTAGTCTCTCCCCACTTTTCCGACATTAATCACATCCTTTTTATGCATGACAGGTTCAGTCTTGAGCAGGGATGTCTTGAATTAGCATGTGTGTTAATAAGTTGTGTCGTGGCAGTTTATGTTAGGATGTTTGCTATCATTTTATGTACATTTCTGTTTTGATTTATAAATATTCATGCTTAAATGCTATCCTAAGAAAAACTATTAACGAATGCATATTTATTGAAACTTAATGTGTTTGCTATGAATATGAGGGCATACTTCACCCTTGAAAGTGCTAAGCTTCAATAAGTATGCTTTCGTTAATCACTTTTCTTAATATAGCATTTAAGTGCAGATATTTATTAATTACAGCAGTTTAAGAAAAGTTCATTATATTTTAAAATTTGTTTTGGGGATAAAATTTACTCCTATTAATTCACAAACATGAGTGAAAAATGAAAAAACAAGTGTTAATGCAGACAAAAAAAAACCCACAGTCTCATAACCTCCATACAATTCAGACAAAGATGGATATAATTAGATGTTCTGAAAGTGGCAAATCTTTTGCTTCAATCAGTCATTCATATAATTTAAGCTGATTGACAAACGTGTAAGAATGTGATCCCAATGGAGATCGTATATCTCATGTACGAAGGGTTTAGAAAAAGACTTAGCATGTTATAGAACTCTTTATCAAGAAAAGAAAGAGTACTATTCAATTATCTCTTGACAAATTCATGAATACTAATAAATAAAAAAGAAAATATTTTGAAAAAAGTCTTTCTGATATTTTTTTAACATTGCTCTACTTTCGTACATTTCAACTTTCATATGCATTTCATAAACCTATTAGATATGAAAGTAGAGGACTGCCTGTATATATATATATATCTAATTACTTTTTTAATCATATGTAAAAGAGGTTCGCATAAAAACTTTGTAGCAGGCCTTGCATTTTCTCAGGTCTGCTCTGATACTTATCAATGATTATGAATATTGAATTGCTTATATTGATCTTAAAATAAATAGAATTGTTTGAAAAAGTAAAAATTCTATAAAAGTAATAAATAAATAATTGTTATAAGCAAATGCTATATTTAATAATATTTAGAATCCTGGGGGATCCCACATTGGTACAATTTTTATTTGTTAACTTCCTGAATATATTTTATTGTAAAAGTTACATATTTTTGGATAGAGTAGGAACAAGTAAACCCATATTTTAGAAAATAAAATAAAAAATTAAAATTTAAAACTTTGTAAACAATTTTGAAAAAGATCAGTTTGTATATTTTTTAAAAATAAATCAGAAAAGATGATGTAAAAAATACATACGAATTAAAAAACATTAACATCTAATTAATTTTACTTAAATTTTGTAATTAATGGATTAGCTCCAAGAAAACAGGGTTACAACTGTAAAGAAAAAAGCAAGAGCTTATAAATATGTTTTTGCCGAGCTTCAGAAAGATTTCATATCAAAAAGACATATAATTTATTCAGATTCTCTCACATGAAAATAGAGTTGCCTTCTTTGAGAGTTTTACCCAGAGAAACATTGAATTAGCTTCATTCTTTTATCATTTCAGAGATACATTCATTCTATCATATTGCTAGAGAGTGCATGAAACTGCACTACTATTGTGGGCCCAAGTTAGAAAAGATAAAAATAGATATGACATATTACCATTGCTTGGTATTAACTATCTTTATAAAAATTATATAGCTAGAAATGGGAAATGTATCTATGGAAATGATTTTCAACAAGATATGCTAAATATAGCCAGAGATGTACATCCATATTTAATTTCTTGGTAGTGAAAAGATACTATGCTATGGATGTGAAGTCTAGCCTTATCTGATGCCCTGATAGAAGTTTGTTTCTGTTGTTCAAAAGTTGTTTTAGTTTGTTGAAGTGGAAATGTATTTAATGCGAGGAATTCAAAGAGGTCCAAACTTAAAGATTAAAAAACTAAAGAATGGAATAAAGATAGTTATTTGTGTGTGTCAGTGAGATATATGGTAGATTCAAATTGAATGAAGGCTAGATGTTACAGCTTTTATAAAGTAGTTTTTTTTTTAATCTTTATTTTAAAAAAAAACACAACATGCCAATATAATATTTTTCTGACTTATCATTTCAGCAGTTTATTTTTATTATATCTGGGCACCATATAACTATGAACAATTTTTAATTAATGAAATTGTTTTTGTTACTTAAAATTAAAGTTAGTATCTATATCATTCTTATTTAAATATTGTTGCATTTCCATTATATACTTAATTAAGTAGCTTGTTTATTTTCCTGCTTGTGTTTATGCTTTAGGCTGGGGAATATGTCAGCATATTAATGATTAAGTTTTTAGTATATTATTGTAGTTTTTTTATAAAGGAAATTGCAGTCTAGAACCCATTTAGTATATCTGATTATAAATAACGCTACTGTATGTGATTCTTAGCTTTATATTCATATTGATAGTTATAAAGTGATTATGATCTGGAAATATAACCCATGTTTTTGTAGAATTTTTTCACATGATATTTACACAATTTGAATATGTGGTTTAATCTTCATTATTATCATGAATAGAGAACCAAAATCAGGATCTCAGCATTGGTATGGTTAATAAAATATTTAATAATGTTTTTATATTATAGGTTAATGATGACTAAAATGGCACATTTATATATATTTATTTATCCCTGATGTTATTCCATAAAATGTTGATCAATGTGTGGCAATGAGAAATAAAATATGCATTTCCACACATCTTCATAATTCCCCTCCCTTCCCCATATATGTAGCCATATTCATGAATCTATCCAATCTACTTTTTTCTATGTTACAATATCAATCTAATTATATTTATGATAATAATTTCTTTATTTTAATACAGTTCACTATTTACATTTACTGCTATTTGGCTCATAGTCTTTGCATAAGATGCTTGAATCTGTAGATAACTAATTCTATATAATATATTTCTTTAACATATATGAATACTTATGATACAATTTAATTTTAAACATATATAGATATTAAGATATCAAAATAATTACCATAAAAACGATATAAAATGGAATGATTTTAACTTAACATCAGACAGTCTACAAGTATTATAATAAATATAAACATAAATCAATCTGAATTTATCAAAACTAATGTAATTAAAGGGGATTTGAACCCAGACTTTCAAGCTTCCTGTAGTCATCAACTCCATTCAATACAAGTGATGCACATGATTACATACATGTGAAAAAGATAAATGATTACCAATATGTATTTTATGCGAACCAATACTCATCAGTTGTTCCGGATCATCATCTTCCACATTCACTTATATATAATCAGTGTTAAGTTTATATTGCAATAGCAAATCTACACACTTTAATGGATAGGCTTCAGTCCTCTCCACTCTCCAACTCTTCTGCTATTCATATAACAGAAAATCTGTTGATGGAATGCTCAGAGCCCTTGATGTTGCCAATATTATAGTCATACCCATGTTGACTTTTAAGTCAGTCTGGCCCCTCATATGTAGGACCTTAATATGTTCATTTAAACACATAGGAGAAGGATAGCTATTAAAGTGTGTAGGTTTGCTATCTTAATACAAACTGAGCACTGATTATGTATATGTGTGGAAGATGATGATCTGGACCAACTGAAGAGTACTGGTTCAGCATGAAATATATATATTGGAAACCATTTACTTTTTTCACATGTATGTGGTCATGTGCATTGGTTGCACTGTATGAGTGGATGACTATAGGGAGCTTGAAAGTCTAGGTTCAAATCACCCTAATAACATCTAAGTTATGTATATACATTATACTTGTATTTCAAAAATAATATGCAAAGTTAGTATAGCAATAAATTGAAAGAGATCAAATCCACCCGCATACTGAATGTTTATTCATATAAGGCATTTTTCATGCAAAATCATATTTTTATTTTATCATATAAAATTGCCATCATCATCTTGCACTGGAACATCATTTTCTAATACTAATTATTGCCAGTATTAATTAATGCATAGAAATTTTATCTTTTTTATCACATTGATTTGCCTGATGATAGTCTAGAATGGGCAGTATTGAAAATTTTTTTAAAAGTTTGTCTGAAACTCATTATTAATTCATAACATAGGTTTTTACTGTGTTATATCTTTTCTTAAAAAAAAAAAAGTCATCTTTATGTCCAACATTGTTGTTCTTCCAATTTTTTTTTACAGCAAATATATCAGTGGCTGGTTCTAAAAGTTGAAAGATGGAAAGTGATTGTTGATAAATGTGAAGAGATGCAATTATTATTTGTCAATTGATGTTGTAGTAAATATTTCTAGTTTTTAAAGTTGTCCATTTATTGCTTTTGAGTGTGACGCATAACAGTTTTGGCTATTTTCTCAATATCTTATTCTGATAACCTCTATGATGTAGAATTGTGAACCAAGGGCTTTTTGTGTGTGTGTGCTTGAAAGCAATCTCAATATTTGATTGGATACTGCAGTTTAATCTTAATAATGATTTATATTTTTTTTATTTGCAGATACTCCAAAACTGGCATAAGCTCTTTTTGTAAATATATCTTTAAAATTTTGGTATTGCAGATGATGTCTAGAAAAAGTATTGAAGTGCAGTCAAAGTATAGTTGGATATATATAAATAGTTGGCATTTACATGAGATATTCTTCACGCCTTTATAAGATTTTCATTTGTTTCAAGATCAGCTTTAGTTTGGTATTTCAGAGTAATAAATATTTTTTGTTAAAATAATTTTAATAAATTATACTCCCTTAAATATTGCCAACTTATATATATTCAGGTAGCTCTGAAGTGGATAATGAATATTGTATATCTAGTTTAACAGCATGTGTTATAATGCTGAAATGTTATGAAATGATTATATACGACCATTAAAAAAAAAAAAAATCTTGTACCAAATGTATTACATTTTTGGAATAGTTTCAATAATAGATTGGTGCATTTTGATGTGGAAGTTCATATAAATAAGATCAACAAATTGAACTGGTTTAACATCTTTAATCAGATTGACTTTCTGTATAAGTAAATGCCTTTGTAAATGTCTTTTATTTTATATAAGAATTCTCAAATTGTAACTATTATCTACTGCATTCATTTATCTGTCATCTGTAAAGAGGATTGTTCATATTATTTTCAATAGTATAGTTCTGTATGCGTTGAACACTACATTGATTTTACATGGTTATATAATTTTACTAGTTTCACCAGCATGTTGGTACTTTCTATTAGATCATGGTTTTTGTACCTCAGAAGATTGTTAAAAAATATTTGTTGGTTATTGATCTTGATCAACATCTGCTTCATTAAATATTCTTTTTCAAAATATTAATACTTAATATGAATTATAATTTTTTAGTTGCAATTCATCAGTTTGGATTTTTTAAAAATCTTGAATTGTTATAGACATTTTAAGTGATTTAAAATTTTTTTTATGCATTTGTTCATTGAAAATGTCATTGTTATTTTCTGACCAAAGGAGAAAAAAAAACATTTCTTAGATAATTAATTTTGGTATAGAATTATTTTTTAATTGAACAGCTTTTAATGTAATATAGCAGATAAATATCTAATTTATTAGCTCTGTGGGACTATTAGAACTGTGTTAGTAATATATTGAGATTTAGTTTCACTTTTGGATTTTATTTTTGAGAATTTGGGACATAGAAATAATGATTCTTGAATATTATTCCTGCTATGACATATTACTCTAGTTTGAGATATGGTTAAAATAATGCCTTCAAGGAATGTGCAGCCAAACTTAATCACTAAAATTTGTCTGCAGATGTCATGGTGGCATTATTTTAAACATATTGCAAGCTTAGAATAATACATCATCGGGAGTAATACTCCATAGCATGTGTGATATGAAAGTCCAAATATAAAAAAAAATAATGGAGACATATATTTATGATGGAAAAAGGATATTACAAGACTGAATAAAACACATATTTGTGAAGTGGTGCCTTCCTTTCCCTTCTCCATCTATTTACAGCGTACCATCATATTCCACATGTAATAGCAAACTTCAAATTAAGAAAAAAAAAAACAGGTAAAAGGGTGAGTTGTAACAAAGTTTTAGATTTCTGTTATTTTTTTAAATAAAAATAAATGGTGAGCCTAAGATAAATTTGGATCTTTATCTAAAAATGATGAATTGTAAGGTTAACCTTGTATTTTAATTATCTTTTTTTAAAAAAAATCCATAAATATAACAACTTTTAGCTGTAAATGTATATAAAGTTTAGCAAAAAACAAAAACAAAACACAATTATAACAAATTTTACTGCTGTATTTTGAAATTTAAAAAAAAATACTTATAGATGATGCAAGAGATGTATTATATTGTGGGGAAAAAAAATTACTATGGCGGTGTGAACCATTTAATAGGTTCTAAAATAGAAAGGAAAGGGTCAGTTTATTTGACATGGTTAGCCATGTCAGGATTCTTGGTTGTTATGACATCATAAACGTAAACTTTGAGTAAATATTACCAAACAAAAACATTACCAAAGTAATACATCATAGCAGGAATAATATCAAAGTACCAAAATAATTAATAAACTAGGTTAAATGAATTCTTTTTAAAATTAATTATACATGAAAAGATATTTTCAAAATATAAATCTTTTGGCAAAGGATGCTATAGTCTTGCATTAAATATTTGATAATTGTCATCATAGACTGTCGTCCCCTCTTCCCGACATATTCTTAAATCAAATTGATTATGTTATATCTTACACATCTATAAAAAAATTGAATGGGTCTATTTCTTAGGAATTCATTAGAAGTATGCTGGAAGTGCCAGAATAAAATTGATCTAAAGAGCATATGAACCAGTGTGATCTTTTCCACTGCATTAAATCATGGAGAACATTCAACATCTATTATATAACAATACTCTATATTGCAAGATATAAAATAATTGTAATATATTTCTTTTGAAATTTTGTTAATTAAATTAGACACTATTCATAATATTAAATACTTACTACTGTCAATCAGGGTTGTATTTTTATATTGTTCTTTGTTATAAAATAATAAAAAAAATAGGTTTTTTTTTAAACTGCTGAATTTAATACTTATTTATTATAGTTATAGATTTTCAGTTTTTAATTTATACACATCTGTTAATCATTTCCCTTTGTTGGCTTTCAAAATTATACGTTTAAATTAAACTTCTAATTTTTTTTAAAAAAAAAATCCTGATAAACCTTTATTGTAGCTTACTTTGAAAATATTTTTCTCTGTAATTAAAAAAGTCATGCACACGGGATGAGTTTTAGTTAAAATTTATAACTAATGTAACATGTTGAAAAGATGTAATCTAGGATGATTAGAATAGATTAATGAACATTCTTTAAATTCATTAATGTTATTTTTTGATCAAAAAAGAGGGAAAAAAAATTGTCTTGCATTTTTTTTTTATATGCACTTAAGTGGTGATGATGTATTCAAATATATATATATATATTAAAAAAAAAAAAATTCATTTTAAAATTTCCATTATTTCATTAAAAAAACAACTAATTCGTTTTCTTTTTATTTGGTTATTTATGTATGAAATTAAATCCTTTTTTTTTTTTTAAAAAAAAAGCGATTAACCTTATCTGATTTTTAAACAAGTATTTAAAAAATTTAGTTTGGGCTATGAAAAAATTATAATTTGTTACATATTTAGTGGAAAGGAATGTTTTTTTATATATAAACTTTTGTCTTGTTTAATTAAAATAACTTGGGTAATTGTTAATATTTATAAATTATGCTGGGTTTTTTTTTTCATCAATTTTTGGGTCATATTGCTACTAATCAAAGCACTTTATTTTTTAAACAATTTGAATTCAACTTTTTAGAAGTATATTACAGAACTATATATATATATGAAACTAAAACTTGTATGACAAAAGTGTATTACAAGTTTGCATGGAAATATTATTAACCAACCTAAAAAAACACGAGCAATTTCAAATCAATAAATCCTATTTTAAAAATATGATCTGTGAAATTGGATATCTTTCATATAGAAAAAAAATAATTGCTGAAGACAGAATGATGTGGCTGCAACCACAAGGCATTGCCTTTAGAAACTGATGATGAAAATTTATGCTAGTTGAAATTAAAGAATTATAATAATTATAAATCTTACATAATGATACTTTTATAAAACAATATTTCATAGCTGTAATAAGATGGTGCATTGAATTAATTGCATTAGATATTTATTCTAAAAGATATGTAACTAAAATTGAGAGTGATAACATATATTAAATGATGATTTCTTTGCAAAAAAAAAAGAAACATTAAATTATTTTTTAATTAAATTGGATAGTGATTTATTATAATAAAAAAAAGGTTTAAAGTTTAAATCACTCTTATATTGTGCCGGTCGGATTTGTATGTTCATGTAACAAGATCTAGCATCTAGGCAAAAGTAAATCCAATCGTGCGCAAGATACACAGGTCAGGAACACTCATGAACTCTGCCCTATTTGCCTATTTCCCAGATCTATAACATTATGAGCAACAATCCCGATGACATCAACTTAATTTACTTCTCATCGCCGGCATCGGTCATCGGAGACACAAAAAGACTC
Organism: Epiperipatus broadwayi; assembly: GCA_028023455.1. Taxonomy (NCBI): domain Eukaryota; kingdom Metazoa; phylum Onychophora; class Udeonychophora; order Euonychophora; family Peripatidae; genus Epiperipatus; species Epiperipatus broadwayi. The sequence goes on along the minus strand of JAQFVV010006599.1, from coordinate 50,498 downwards.
TAGGCTAAATTTATATGATAGACTAACTTAATAACTAGCCATATTTTATGAGCAATGAAGGCTCGTGACCTAATATATTAATTATGTATTTAGCGGAGATCATCTAGTCATATTGAGCATAAGTAATAACTTAATATATTAACTTAACTAAAAGAAAGCAATAGTTCGAGTTGATATATATATTTAGGATTTATTAATAACAAAATTATGTCATGTTATTTACCTGACATGAGCCTCGTAAGTATTAGATATATATTTAATTCAGATTTAACAATAACATAAGATTTGCGGCTATGCCAATAATATATATGTGTGATTTAATGAATTAGCGCTATTGGAGTACATTACTAGAATACTATTACACCCCCAGAGACGAAAAGAGCATTTACTTAATTTAAAAAGATAATAATTTTACAAGCATATATTACATTTGGTTATATTCACTAATATTAATTGGAGTTATAGATAATTAATGTGCGGGGTGGATAATGAATAATTATATGAACGATACTAAATCTATCGCATTAATATGTATAGTTAACTAATGGAAATATGTCTGTTTAAAGAAATCATCTCATTACGGCTTATGGCTATTTCTGGGCAGCTAATAAGACACTGAAAGGCAGTGCGTGCATGGCAGCTGATTGGGTTGGTCCAATTATGGATCCTGGAGTGTGCTTCATGAATTTTAAGAACGAAGTTGACCGATTTCCTCTGCAACCTAGGCAGGGTTGGTATTGAGACGAAGGACGGTCGGCTATGTCTTTATTGGGCTGGATTTTCCAGAGCGATCCCCGTATAAAGCATGCACATAAGACCAAGGATGTCCCCAGGGTGGTTTTACAGCCTGGTTTAATGACATTGAGAACGACAATGGAGCTCGACTGAGCGAATACCTCCATATGAGAAAGAAGCATGAACATATATTTAAACAAAATGGTCTTTATGCACGTAACACTTAATGATATAATATAAATATAACTCTAAAGGTTAAAGATTATCTAACATATTTATTGCCCATAAATTATGAAATATTCGGCTTAATGATATGGCTTCATTAAGCAAACATGGATAACAATTATACTTAAATATACAACTAAGCTCTTAAGATCACCCTCCCCCTTACATTATGTTACTTAATATTATTCATTACTTCCCACACATTTAATAAATCTCAATCTTGGTTACTAAATGCCCTTGTGAAAATATATAAATTATTACAAAATAAGAGGGTGGTGGTAATAGCTAAGATTGGTTTTACATATATAATATAATTTAAGAATAAGAGATAGCGCATTATTTAGGAAGAAAAATGTGAAAAACAGATGTCAATCTGTTTTTCTACAGTAAACATAAAAAATATAATTAGTTTGTTTATCTAAAATCGCGAGCACCTGGGCAAGTTGTTTTGATCAAATTATAAGTTATTTACCTGATAAATGTTGGGTGGGGAAAACGAAAATGAATTATATGCTTGCGATTTTAGAATATCATTGGCATTTCTTTTAAAATATAAATACATAAATCTAAATGAAAATTATTTGCCGCTTGGAATAAAAGAAAAGAAAAACATTTTATAGGAGGCTTAATATAGATTAGTTATATAGAGTTATAAGAATACATATTTTGAAGACATTTAATATAGATGATTAAAATATACATATTATAGAGAAGGCAAGATTTACGAATTATAAGTGGTCAAAGTTCTTTTACCTTGCTTATTTGGAAGAGCGATTTCACTAGGAGTCAGTCCATTGGTATTGTTTCACTAGATCTAGGGTAGCATTATTATTTGAGAATTAGCATTTCACTTTCACTGGAAAAATACATAAAGTTCATTAGTACGGGATGCAGAGCTTTGTTCATGGGAACAGCATATTAGAACGGAGGGAAAAGGTGAAATTTCGCCTACTCATGACACATTGAGTGAGAATCAAAACTGGCATGGAATATGTATAGCAACATACTTATTTAGTGGTCTCCTTCTTTGTGGATTCAAATCCAGCAGTATATATACTTTTATTTTGGAAGATGTAACTTAGCAACTACTGCTGGACCTGAGGCGGTTTAAGCACTTAAGGTTCATATGGAATAGTTTGACCGGATACTCTTATCTAGTAAGATGTTTGAAACAATGCAAGTTTGTTATCAGTTTCTCGAATGATTGTTTTAAAATAAATCTTATGATTTTAAAACAAGCTAGCGTGGACAATTTCCACTAATGGGTTTATTTTATTATTACCAATTCATAATCTTTTACTTCAATCTAAGGGATCTTCCGGGTAATTGTTTCTTGAGAGACTTTTTAACAAGATTGCATCATTTCTGGCTACAAAATTATATATGAAAAAATAATGTTTCGTATATGATACCTTATATATAATATACCTTTATTAATATATTCGCAATCTCCTACACTGAAATATATATATATATTTATTATTTATGCCCGCATACACATGAGAATATTATTAAATAAAATATTTTTAAATTAAAATACATACATGTTTACATGATTTATGTTATAATACTAACCAAAAGAAATATATATATATATATATTATTAGCTATGTATATACATGCGTAAAGGTGGGTTTGAATACAGTTAGATGGTAGGAGATTGGATGTGGGCTGTGAAGCAGGATCTGAGCATCAGATCATCTGCTTCAATATATTGTACCAGTCAGAATTGTATGTCGGTCTAACAACAGCTAGCAACTAGGCAAAAGTATCTAGAATCCAATCATGTGCAAGATGCATAAGTCAGGAACAATCATGAACTCTGCCCTATTGCCTATTTTCCAGATCTATAACATTGCAACAACATTTCTGATGATAACAAATGAAATTTTATTCATTCCTGTCCCAGAGCAACAGCGGAGAAACGAGATCTTCAGGGAATGATAATACTACTAGGCTTTGAATCCCCAACAGAATGAAACAGCTTAGATTATAATTTACACTTTTCATCAAAATTCATTAATAAATCTAAGCTGGCATGTCAGTGGAAATGAGCTATATATAACACAATCTAATTAACGATGTGTATGCATAAATCATGAGGCAAAGCAGGCTTAAGTATTAATTATATGGTTAATAATTTATTAATATTATGAAAAAAATGAATAAACAAATACTTATTTAATTTAACAAACAGTCATGAATCTATTTACATAAAGTAATAGAATTTTGGGTTTCACTTTATTATGAGCGCTGATTTGCATATGTAAGAAATTACCTAATAATAGCACATAAGTTAATGATTAAATAATAGCAAATCCTCAATTGAATATGATGATTCAAAAAGAATGTACAGATAGTTAAAAGATGCAGTTTAATATGCTAACAGTAGATACCAATTTTACCAATTTATAATTTGAATGCTATGATTATTTTATGAAAAATAAATGGCCTTAAAGAACAGAGAAATTGGATATAAGTTACCTCAATTTCATTTACTATGGTTCATTTGAACCACACACAAAAATATTTTATAATTTACATGATTTACTTAAACAGTCATTAGAACTCAAAATGTTTAGATAGAAAAGTTATTTGTATTTTATTCTATTCCTTTTTGACTGGAGGGGATTTATTTAGCATTGTTTGTTAGCGCACTCAAACATTGTTTCAATGAGAAGGCGGGTAGCTTAAATAAGCTTTAAAATGACATTCCCTAACTTATAATATAAACGAAAATATGAGACGGATTTAGAAATCATGGCATTACATTTTACAGATTTAAAATGGGAAAATATAAGAATATTAAACAACAATTGAGGTGCTGACTAAATGATAACGATAGAAAAGATCGAGTCCATTTTAGGACGAACGCTTTATCAATTACGTATGTATATGAAATGTGCCTGTACATGTGACAGGTCAGCATTTGAAAAGGTGATTGCGTAGGAATTCCATGGTCCCAATTTTTCAGGTGTTAACCCATGCAGAACCTAAACAACAACCTGACAATATCCTAGAGTCAGTGCTTCCAAACCCCCATTCAAGGATATGCCATAAGTAATGAATAATCCCAGACCTCTGGGTTTTAAGTTTGAGAAAGCAAAATGTAAGAAATTTTTGTAATGTTATCTAGGTCAAGCAATGCTAATAATAATAAAAAATCATGTTCTTAATGACACTGATATGTGAACTAAAGCCCTTGTAATTTAATAGAATCTAGCATAATGATATGACATAATTTGATCCCTCTCAAAAGGTATGCAAATGACCTTTAATATTAGGATGTCAAAATATAAAAAGGGGGAATATTGTTTCCTTCATTAAACAAATATTAATATGCTATCTAGTAATTAATTCCATAAAATAATTACCACACTAGATGGCATGATGGGCAAATGATTGACCACATAATTATAAAAAAAAAACAGAAAGTTAAGGTCATTAAGTTTACTTTAAAATATAGGATAGAAATAAAATCATTAGCGTGAAAATGGTAAGAAAGCTTACATTTACAATTTAACATCCCATAATATTGAGGATATCTAATAAAAAAATTTAGGATCGGTTCGCTAGATTGAACTATTAGCATATTAAATTAAATCATACAAAATTTATAATATTGAAATTAAAAGTTTGCCGCATTTAAAATATTAAAATAGAAACTGTGAAACCCATTAAAGAAATGCATAAAAAATAAAGTGATAGATTTGTGCATTAGATTTTACAAAAGAAAAAGAAAGTCATTACTTTATAGAAATATTATAACTAGCACTACAATGCCATGTTTAAATAAGGAAAGAATTACAGTACAAATAATTTAGATTTTGAAAGTGAAAGTTTTAAAAGAGTTCATATTAGCGGCATGATTAGGATTTACCTTCCATTTCTTGATGACTTGATGTCTGTATGGATTGGTATGTGTAAGATTATAAAATGAGGAAAACACAGTTGGCAATGCAAAGTTAGGAAAAATAATGGCTGGTCTCTTGAGATAGTTAGTTCAACATTTAATTTAGGCAGTCCATAAGTGGAGATGGCATGTCAGCATAGCAGTATGGAAATGATTTTTGGAGAAGGAAGGGGAAGCAAAATTAGTCCCTCTACTCTAAATTCATATTTCAAGATTTTGATTTATGTGGATCTGTTCTGCAACACTGATTAAAATGGCGTACAAAGAGACCTAGCCTAGAATTTTAGCTTTATTTATATGCTAGCAAAACCTTCTCAAATATTCTCTTTCTGCTGATGGGGCCCGCATGTCCATTAAGCAGCCTGAATGCACTTATTCTTTATTTTCAATGATAATGCAACAAGTTCTGGAGAGTATTGTTTTAATCTATTTCGAGAATGGAAATAGATTCAAAAGATATAATTTCCATTAACAATATGTTTGCTAAGGGATTTTAATTTATTAATTACCCTTTTTAAATTAAATCAAGAACATTATTTTATTTATAAGTTTCTGAATTATTTTAATTACTCTCTAAAACTTTCATCTAAAATAAAATACATGAACTATAAAATATAAAATAAATATACAAAATATTTAATATTTAATTATGATTAATAATATTTTTTTAGCAATCACGAACACACATACATGATTATTTAAGAGAATAGAAATTTAAATATTTCTGAATTAAAATTAATAAATATTTTTAAAATAAAATATTTAATTTATGAGAGTACAAAAAAGGAGGGTTTAAAACACTTGTATGTGTGTCCTTTCACTCCCTAGTGATTTACAAATATATACCTGCATTTAAACCTCCGATTTAAGGTTTTGAATCACCAGACAGTGAAGCAAAAATGTGTGTGACAGATTTTATGCTTCAATATTAATAAGCAGAAGTGCTACATTTTATACTTTGGTTTCAGGATAAATTAAGTTTTTGATTGTATAATTTTTATCTTATGGCCCACTTAAATTATTATCGGAAGTTTGTTTTTTTCTCCAAAAGTTAAAATTCTTTATTTAGAAAATAAACCAATGATATTGAAAGTCAATCAGGTGTTATAATAATATGAAAATATAATCAATTCCATCTAATAGATTTTTATTATACAACAACTGAATACATATTATACATATTACAACTTTTTTTCCTAATATCTTTTTTATAACTACTAATAGTGGTAGATGCCATCTCCAGTATATTCTGCCAAAATTAGAAATAATAAATATGAAACATTTGTTACATTTATGGTTTTCCATGAAGTTTAAATCCACATTTCAATTGTCCATAATTATAAATTATATTGATTTTTGCACCAATTCTTGATTAACATTGCCACAAATCAAAGCCATTTTTTTTAAAAAAAAATTCTATTGCATAAGTTAAATATGTGCAATTGTTTTAGATTTTCAGAATTCATTTGCTACTTTAAATATAGTAGCAAAGATAACTGTCTAACTTTGCCATATATAAGCATTTTGATAGGTTTGGCTCTAATATATTGGAGAAGGTATGAAAAAATGTAATTAATATTGAAGTAGGTCAAATAGAAATAAAAGTTAACTTTCCCAAAAATTAGCTGCATTGACATTATTAAAAGATAATCATGATAATAGAAAAATAAATAAAGAAACCAGAATTGAGATATTCTATTTTCTGCACCATTATTATAATTTTAAAAAATATTTCTGCATTCTGTTGTAAAATAATAAAGGTGATTTTATTAAAGCAGTATTGTTGTTACTTAAGAAAATTGTTTTAAAAATGTTGAAGATAAGTCATTAGAATTCATCTTTTTGAGGGCTTCATTTAGTAAGAAATTTCTCACTTGTATAGTGAACTAAAATCTACAAAGAATGTTTCTTTAGTAAAATAAAGTGAATTAAATTTAGAAATTAAAATAAAGTGTGCAAGAGAGTTAAAAATACTTTTCATATCATAGAATAAAGCTAAAAATTATGAATATAAGAAGTAAATGATTCAATAAATAGAATACTAACACAATTTTGGGGACTAAATTTGGAATTGCAGTATTAGGATAAAAAATCCAAATTTTTTTGTGACATATTTAATATAATAAGTTGAATAACATTTTTGAAAGTAGAGATGATTTTCATTTCTGAAATGTTTTTTGTTGGAAAAAAAAATCCAAATTTTCCAAGATTCATGAAAGTTCATGGGAGGAAATAAAAGTTTCATAATATGCAAAATATTTTTAAAATAATTTTCAGAGGCTGCTAAAACGTATTCGTTCAGTCAGAAATGCATCTTAAAAATCATTTGTCTTATTTTAGATGTCTTTATTCATGTGTTTGGGATCTGAGAAGTTAAATAGAAGTTAAATATTTTTACACAAAATAACTTAATTTCTTTTGTATAAATTAAAGTACATGCTGAAAATCATTTTATATCCATTTTGCTAATTTTAGTATTTTTGTTTTAAATTTAATAAGGACATTAATCAAAATTAAAGAGTAGTATTATGATTGGAGAAAATGATGGGTAAATTTTATTAGTACTATATTTTTGTATTACAAAGCACAGGAATGGAAATACATATATTTATTTGTTAGGAGATTGATAGCAGTTTTGTCAATTTCAGAGCTGAGTTTTTAATAAATGATATGATTTGTATTTGTTTTAATGGAGCATCTATGTTCAATAATGATTTTGTGTTTCTATTCTTGTTATTCTTAAATCAGAAATGATTATTTTTTTTTCAAAGAAATATCAAACTATCCTGTAACAAATCTCTCAGAGATCAACACCCCCTTGACAGTGTTGTCTTCCAGAAAAGTTTATCATGAGCTTTACAAGAAGAAACCAATATCCAATATTTTATTATATGAATGCTATGACACAGATGTTGTGATGTGACAAGATTGAGAACACAGATGTTGTGATGGGACAAGATTGAGATCTGGACACCTGGTGTAACATAGTAGGTTAACTATCCTCCATCTTTGTTTTCAGCCACAAGAATTGATATTTGTAATTGCTACCATAAATAGATCACTTTGATTCTTTTTTTTTCATCTATGAAATACATTAGAGAAACTGTCATGATTTAAGAAGTCTGGCTTGATATTCAGATTAAATCATTACTACACTTGGATGTATTCTTAATTACAGGCAATAATTTTGAGGCAATCAGATTCATCTCTGATTGTTCAATTAACTTACACAGCTCAAGAATTAATTGCTTTAAGGAAAAAGTAATGTTATGCATATTCAGTGAACTTCTTAATATTATTGCTGTAAATATTATTGAACCTCTAATGAGTGGAATGGATATCTTTTATAATCTTTTCATAAGAAATTATGTAATTTTTTTTTTTTGGGGGGGGGTCAAAATAAAAATTAAATGCTTTAAATGTATTAAAAGATTGTATAACTTTATCTCAAGATACAAATACTTCTTAAAGCAAATGATGGCAGTATGCTATATTAGTAAAGATATCAGATATTTATATATTTTTTCTAACTCTTCACTACATGTCTGTGTAAGTGTACATACACACAGCTATCATTGCTTATATATTTATATATGCATATCTGAATGCTAGATGAAAAAAAACACACACCCATAAATGAGTTATGAAAATTATTGATAAAAAGGGATATGGAAATGTAAATTCCTATGCCACCTTTTCCTGTTATTCTTTATTCAGATTAACTCTCCCTCTTTTTTTTTTTTTTCAATAAAGACAGTGACCCAAAAAAATGTAGATTAACATACCAGTGGGATGAAATTAATATCATTTTGAAAAACTATTACCGCAATGATTTAATCAGACTTAAAATATCTGAAAGCCACTTTATTTTATTATTAGGATAACGACTGATGTAAATTCTCAACATTTTTGTAGTTTTAGGTGGATGATAGATTTCGAACTGTACTGCTGTGCACAGCGAAAACTAAAAACATTCTTAACAATTATTTAAAACAAATTTGTTTGTTTATCACTAACGAACACATAAAGTACTCAAAACTTTGTTTGCTGCAGTCATTATAATAGAATAAAAAATTGACAGCTACACATGCTGTTTGTTTCAATGAAGTCACATTTTAAGATGTTTAAAGCAAAAAACAGCCATATAACAATTTATTTTTCTGACATAATTGTCTTTTTTAGTATGTATTTATTTGTTTAATGCGATGTCAATCTAATGGCGTGAGATAAGAAGTCTATTGAAATATATATATATATAATATACTTAATTATCTAAAGATATTTAGTGTAATGCAGAATAATTAATATTATGTATTAATACAAAACTGATTATTCATGATAGAAACTGTACAATAGCTATCATAGTGTTCTAACTAATGACATGAACTTTGAACTTCACGGATAGTTTAGTTATAAAGGAATTTTATTTCCAGAGGATTCATTGTAGGAGGTAGTTCAGTAACCATATGCATCAAAAATATGCCAGACAAAAAAAAAAGTTAGCGATCAGATTTATTATCCTCATTAAAAAAAAGTATATAATTTATACAATCATTTATTCAATCATGCTTAACTGGACTAGTTGCATTTATCAAATGTTAATATCTGATTATCATTATCTTAACTCATGCACCCATTATTAAACTATTTTTTTTTGTTATTGCTATTTTTAATATTTATATACAAGAAGTTAGTAATTAATATCTAGAAAGTTTTAAAAAAAAGTTATTAAGCTAAAAAAATGTATATATACCGGTTTCCCTCAAAACCAGCAATTTACTCATTTATGAACTGCTTGCAATAATCAATATTTCCCACCAATAACAGGAAACGTCCTTGGTGAATCTTTATAGGAAGCTCTTTACCACAAAAAAATAACAGAATACACTGCTTTTCTAAAAGTAACTCTTTGAATATAATAGTACACTCTCAGAATATAGTAGCCATTTTAATTACTGAAATCAGCTATTGAATATGTGAATCTCTAGGTTTTTAATAAAAATAATTGATTGGTTTTATTGCTTGAGAGTTCATAAAAAGTTTGAGCACTGGAAGTGACAAATGTGGCACAATTTTTGGACCTTAAACTTCAGACTCTGAAATTGCCACTGCACCAAATCTTACAGAACATCCAGATTCTAATCCTTTACCGAACTTATTAAATAGATATAGAAAACCTGTTATTTTTATTATAGTTGTTCTACTTTTATGTGGAATTTATTTACAGTTTTTTTTTTTGTATAAGAGTATAATAATACAGATGTTTAAACTCATCATGCAGTCATGGTGATCTTGTGATGTTTAGTGGTTAATATCAATGTTTGTTAAAAAAATATTTATTGCTTAGGAATTTGTAAGAATTCAAGCACTTGAAGTGACCGAGGTGAGCTGTAATCTATGGATCTTAAGCTCCAGAGTTTGCCATTTTATTATTGCACTAAACCATGCAGAGTGAAAAATATTGAATGGTTTATTTTTAGAGATTTCATAAGTGACGAGAGACTGAACCATGATCTACAGACCTTGAGCTTTAGAAAATGACACTACCATTTTACTAGACCATGTTAATCAAATGATTTATTGCTCAGAAATTTATTTGGAATTTGAACATCAGAAATGTCAGAGCAGGAGCTATGACACATGGGATTTCCAGAGTTTACCACTCTATCACTGCGCTAAACCGTGCAAGATCAAATAAATGATTTATTGAAATTCATAAAAAAATTTGAACACTAGAAATGATAAAAACTGAGCCACAATTCATCAGTCTTAAGCTTTAAAATTCTCTATTTTAATTGCATTAACCCTCACATAACAATAAAAATTTGTAGTAAATTGGAATTGAAAGGAGAAATTCAAAAATATTTTATGAAGATAGAATTTTACTTTTTTATTCTGATTTTTCATAATAATGCTTTTAGAAGTTTAAGTGTATGCCATATATCTCAACATCAGAAAATTTTGAGAGAGCAAAACATTTACTAGAATATTACATTAGTATAAAATTTAATACAATATGAAAATTATAAAATCACATTAGTTCTTTAATTTGTTAAATAGATCTATTATATTAACACTATTTAATTTTAGTCTTTCACATGAATACTAAAACATATGGATAGCAGAGAACATACATAATCACGCACATTTTAATATATCTGATATAATTTAATTTAAAAATAGAAATTTAGACCTCAACCGAATTATAATCACTAAGAAGTTGAATAATGCATTTGTGAAAAAGATGGTGGAGTAATAAATCCAATAAATCATCATTTATGTATATGTACTTTACCCAAATCAGTTTCTGAATCTATGCACTCACTTGCAGTAAAAGATAGAATATTTGTAGTAGTGTCTATCAGTTTCTGAAACACAAGTAACACCAGCATAATTTTTTTATTTTATTTCTTGAGTTGATTCATTCTTACTGAAAATTAATTCAACTTTAGCATATAATTTTTTTAAACTAAATTAATTATTTTTATTTTATACATAATGAAATACTTCATAGTATTTATAGGACTAGACAAAATTGTATTATCACTGGCTTTGTTTTGTGGCCATTTTAAATAAAAAAATTATTTTTTAGATCTGAACAGATTGACAACGCAAATAACTGCAAACACAACAATGTGATTATTGAATCTGTGAGATCAAGAAAATGGATGCTGCTATGCTGTACAAACAAGTACACAGAGAATTTAAGAAATTTAAGTTTTTTCAAGGCTATAGGGTTGGAATCTATGGGTTTTGAGAGTTTTATGGTTATCTTACTATACTACATTTCTTTATTTCATATCGGAGCATTTGTAAATTACCAATCATTTACATTTTGGTATATAATCACTTAATTGTTCCCTACTGTTAATTAATGTTTGCAAAATAAAAAAAAAAGTTATTTAGAATAAAAATGTTTTTTAGATGGTAGAAGTTTACATGGAATCAATTTTTGTCATTGTGTATACCAGTCCATGGGCTTATCAGATGACTGAAGTGGGTTTTTGTTTTTTCTAATTAGAAGTAATTAAGTTTTCAATAATTTAAGATTAATAGAATGAATTCTTTTTGAAGCTCTAGGTTTTGGCTATTAAAGTATTTATATTGTTGCTAGTTTATTCTGTGTTGAGTGTAGATATAAATAGGTAGATATATTAAGAAATATATAAATTATATTTTTCTATATTTTATCGTAACTTTACAAATAATTAATCTTTTTTTAATATTTTATTTTTTTTTTTTTTTAAAAAAAAGAGAGGAATCATGTAAATAGGTATTTTTGTTGCTAAAATATTAAAAAAAAAAAAAAAAGTAATAATGAAGTTCATATTACTTTTTGACATTTTAAACACATTTTTGAAAAATAATTTATTTTATTAAAAAAGAAAAAAAATCAAATAATACAGTTAAATACTGTTAGTTCAGAACTCTAGACTTCCAAATCTGTTCAGATTAAGATTTTTCTTGATAAATAGTTGCCATTAAATGCTAAAAACAAGCAGTAGATGCTTAAAATATATTACTGCACTATATTAAATAAATACAAATTAAACGATTATTTATTAAAGAATGAACTTATAAAATATTATTAATTAAGAAAACAAAGTTATTGCTTACTGGACTTATGAAGAATGTTGATTTGTTTTCATTGTAATAAGTATTTCATACATCTTTTGATCACTCCTAATATAAACTCATTTATTTTATTTACTAACAAAAGAATGTTTTATAATCTTTTCACCAAACTATTAGACAATTTAACTTTATACAAAATATTTGCATTTGATATTTTAATTGATATATTCACCTAAATTTTAATCCATAGAAAAGCTGTAATAATTTCAAACCTTGAGTCCTTAGTACTCTTCTAATGAGAATACTGTAAATTTTGTAAGAGGATTGTTACGTTTTTAAAGCATAGCAAGTGCACCATTACTTTTTGTGCTTAATAGCAGTTGTTGAACAAATTATAAAAATCATGAATTATCTAATTTCAGATGAATTGAGATCATCTTTAAATTATTACATTCAATGACAAAATCTTTTTATGTTTCAAAAACATAATTTAAAAGAAATTGACAATTAAATTATGGTTTTACTCATTTTCAACACACAATATTTTGTTTGAATAAGTCTCTTATAATCATTTTACTTTTAATCAGTACCAATGTTCAAATTTTATCCTTTGAAAATTAATTAATTTGACTGAAAAGATGAAAAAAAATTGGTAAATTTTCCAAATAAAAGAATTGTAAATTAAAAATTTTTTTTTTCGAATAATTATTATGATAACAAAGCTGGTTTTTAAATAAAATATTATTTTGGACTAAAACCTCCTAGAAAAAGAGAATAGGAGATATGACACTTATAATATACTAAAGGGAAGAAAAGTTCGCAAAATGTTTTTATACTGTATATGAAAAATAAATAATTTAGGAAGATAAAAATATACTATTGTTTTTCAAGGTCAATAATTATTATTAAAAATGAGTTCACTACCATTTTTGAGATGGTAATGAAATATAAAGGCATAAATATTTATTGATTAATTTTAAGAAAATGATAAAGGATTTTGACATTACATTTTTAAATATAAAAGATATCATCAGCAACATTTTTGCATATGTAGCCTATGCTATAGAGAAGAGAAAAACCCAAATCATTTTCTGTTTCATTGCAGCAGTCTAGAATCTGTCAGAACTTAAATAAATACAATACCTAGAAAAAACATCATCGCCCTTCATTCTATCACATAATCATTCTCAAATGCAAACTTTATAGGAATACATAACATTTAAACTCTATGCACTATGGTGTACAAGATGTATTTTTCTCTACAACAACATTTAAAAGACTCATAAACTTTTAAGAATAAACTTAAATAATCAAAATAAGAGACAAAAAATCTCCACCAGATATATATGCAAAAACTTGGTCTTTCAGACACTGGTTTTCTGTCCTATAATGAGATATGCTTATTCTTTATTTTCTCATTGTCACTGTGTCATCTCTGATTTTTTTATTATTTCTAGAAACACTTGTGTAATATATATATTTTTTTTATATTCAATATAATTTTATTATTCATCCTGTATAACTTATTAGATATATCATTCACTTTTTTCACTTGAATAAAATTCCTTTGAAACATAGAATCTGGAAGGAAAATTCAAATTGCATTTTGTAACCATATATTAATGTTATTTATTACAAATTTGTAAAATCGATATGAATTATAATGAACCCATAGAGATATTGAATTTAGAATGGAGACTCATGCTGTTTCTACTGTTTATAGTAAAGACAACTAACAACCTATTGATAAATAAAAGTAGATTGGGTCATCATTATTATTTTTAACCACTATTAATCCATTGTAGAATAAAGAACTCTCCACATCTTTTTCACACCACACTAATAAACTTCCTTATTTCATCACTCTCACATGAGGTCTTTTTCCATTTCTTTTATAGGGATACAATTTAAAACTTTAACTATTCATCTTTTATCATGTCTTCTAGCAATATATCTAGCCATACTATATTTCAGTCTCTTTAGAGGGTCAGTGATGTCTGTTGTTCTTCAATTAATATTTCAATTTTGATCTCTTCTTGTTACTTCTAACATATATCTTTCCATAATTCATTGAATGATCTGAATGTATATTTTTTTGTATTAAATATTCAAGGTTCAAATCCATAAATACGAACTGGTAAAACACATTTATTAAAAATATTCCTTTTCAAACACATAGGTGTATTTTTTTTAATATTGGGTTATTTTTACCAATAGCATTTACTCCAAGTTTAATTCTATGATTAATTTTATCTATTGTGTTTGTATGTAGTAATAATCAGTTTAAAGTATTTATATTTTAACATTTTTAAATTCATAATTATCAAACTATTGTAAAAAATCTGTTGAACATTATTTTAGTTTTTTTTAGCATTTATTTTTAATCCTACTTACTTTCTTACTTTCATCTGATAATTGTTGCAACATTTTCTGAAGCTCTGAAGCATTATTTACAAAACATCCATATCATGTACAAAAATCTTAATGATTTAAATAATTTATTTTTATTTCCTTAGCTTCCATTTTACTCCACAAAATACATTTTGTAAAAGTATTGTACAAGTTTTGAAAGTATGGAATCACCTTATTATACATCATTATCAGTGTTAATCCAAAATTAGTGTAAATCTAATTGCTAAAGTTGCATTTTGATTTATACTTCAATTTATAGAATCAAATGTCTTTTCACAAACTACAAATCCAAAATACAATGACAATTTATATTCATTGTTTCTTTCTGCAAGTTCTCTCAATACTTGAATGTGAGCCACTTTGTTAAGATCATTTTTAAATCCAGCTTATATTTTTGATTGGTTAGAACCCTAAGTTTGTATGGAAGAATTAAAATTATTTTGGCAAAGATTTTGTATAGAACTGATAGAAAATTGATATATCTATAATTTCTAATATTTTATTTATCACTTTAATATCAGCATTTCTACTGCATTTTCCCAACATTTGGTTTATATTTATCATTTAGATACACGTGGCATTTACCTTTGCCAATAATTTTCTTATTTTTTCACTTCCTGGAGTTTTTCCCTTCTTCATAGATTTAACTGCGAATTAGCCCTTTTCATTTAAAATATTTGGCAATTAAGAATTATAGCAATACTTGGGTTTTCTTTTCTTAATTACTATGTAATATTGTAGAAATGTTTTTCATTATATCTTACTATTATCTTTCTTTTTAGTAATAGTTCCATTTTTTTTTTCTTTATTGCTGAAACAACTTTTCTTTCCATGCCAGTTATTATTTACACTTTTCAGATTTTTATTCTCTTATATAGCTTTCCTTACTATTTACAATTATTTTTTTATATATTAATTATTTTTCATACCATTTTACAAAACTCTAAATATTCAATTCTTTTATTAGATAATTTCTAAAACTTTTTATATTTCTTTTTTCGTCATACCTTGTTTTCTCTCAGTAGAAAATTTACTGATAAATTAATGCTTTTTTGTACTAGCTATATTTGTTCTAGTTTTTAATAATGTATCATTTACTTTCTTATTGATTATTTTTTCAAATCTGAACCATCTTCAAAATTTGTTAACATTTTAAAATGATTTGTAAGTTCTAATTTAAATTTGTTGCAGTATTTTTGAAAGTTAGGAATATCAATTATTAGTATATCACTATTTGAAGATCACTTTCAGTGTTGATTTGATTAAAAACATTATAATCTTGAAATACATATTTTCTCTTAATTACAATATAACCAAGTTCTATTGTCTCTTCATTTGAATGCTTCTATGTCTATTTCCATTTAATATTTTTCTAAAAGAAAGAATTCATAATATACAATCACCCCTATCATCATAAGTTTCTGACATTTTTAACCAAATGTACCTGCAGCATTTTTACCTTTTATTTTTTTGATAATTGTAGTACCAACATTATTCATGAGAATTTTAAAATGTTAGGTCTGATATAAAGTCATATGCTCTATTTCTTCATCACAATGAGAACTTATTGGGACATAAACATGAACTATCTGCTTTGATATTGTAAAGGTCTGGGTTTTCCTGGTCACCAGGAGAGGAGAGAATGCATCTCACTATAGTTGGACTTAGGGTCTTTGGATAGGATGCTGTGAATGATGTGATGAAGTATCTAACCTATGATCATATCTATCTCCAAAGGACTAGCTCTAAGTTTACACATTAAATTTAAATGCAGTTTGGTCTAGTTCATCGACACCTCACCCCTCTTTCAGATTCCATTATGTATCAGTATTTGAACTCGGGGAGAAATTTGCCTTCGATTCTCTTCAGGGGTGAATTTACACTGGATAGCAACTATAGGTTTCAATTAAAGGTCCATCAAATCATATTACTGTATTATTGTCTATGAATGAAATGTGTTGTGTATATATATATATATAGTTATAAGTTAGTGAATGAATAGGTAAATTATTTTCATAAACTAGTGACCAATGTAATTTAAATGAAGTTAGCGTTTATTACCAATAAACTCTTTAACATGATAAAAAGATTATAATTGCATGTGTCAAAAATGTATTTCTAACATATCAGTGATGAATATGTTCACTATTTCAACCCTTACCCATGGTAGAGATACTGCAAGACACAACTATTTACAAAGCAGATAAGAAAAATCTTTTATTAAATTGACCGTGAAGCTAGTTAACTAATTTATAATGTTATGGAAGTATTTACATAATAGCCTCATCATTCAATTCCAGTTATTGATGTTTCATTTTCTTTGGGGACTCCCTCCCCCTATGTATGTACAATTCCCTAAAGTTGATAGGAAAGAGCATACACACAAGAAGATTAGTCATCTAAACCAAAAAATAAATATAAACAATTGTTAGGTAACAATAAAAAAAATACCACAAACTCTATCCTGTAGTAGTGAATGTGCTTAATATGGAATAGTATCAAAAAATCTTACCTCATTCCATATCATGATGATGATCAAATGTGAAGTCATTATGGAGGGGAAGCTGACCTAAATTTTATTTAACATAAAAAATATTTGATCTAACCCAATAGTTCCTCCCCCTTCACTTTATTGCTTTCAAGTATAATGGATTCTTCCAAGTTCTAGTCACAGTTAAGCTACCAAGTATGGAGATAAAACTAGAATTTTTACAAACAAATGTAAAAATATATATATATAATAAATCAAAGCATTCATTTGTTCATCTTGGTTAATGTCCATGAGTTTAGTCTATATCTCTTTGAATCATTCTTCCTTGGTAAGTCATTCATCACCCACTAGAATTCCTCAACAACCTGCTTGAAATAATATTGTTTCCATTTTCTGCAATTGCTTTCCTTCTGGATTTATTTAGACATTTATTGTAGGACTTTTGATGTTTCTTTAGGCATTATATAGGCAAGTAGATTAGATCATCACACTTCTATGGTAGGACTATAGCAATCCAGCCCTATGGCAATATTAATTTAGCTGGAATATATTATGTTGCAGTTCATAATAGATTTACTTCTTTTTAATTTATTATTTGGCATTTAATGGCTTATATAAGAAAATAGTTACTTCATCATTTATATATATGCTAGCAATGTTTTACTTCTCTTTTCTCAGTGTTCGAATAATAGCATAGTTTTTATTTTTAAATTTCAACCTAAAATCAGTTCAGTTCTTTTGTCAAATCATACAAATTTATCATGCTTTTCTCTGTTTAAATGTTGGTTGTAATTTCCTATAATTTTGGGTTATGAAGATTATACGAATAATTTAGAAGGTTCAAACAAGTCGTCCGTCTTCTCTTGGATTCGAACATTTGATTTTTAAAATTTGGCTTTGTACAGTTTTTGTATCATTTGAAAAATAACAAAAGATGATGGAAGGAAATGAACTGAGTTGCTTTTATATCCCACTTACTTTCCTTTGTTTACTATATGAGTATTTCCATTTCCTTTTCTATTACTATAGCTATCTATTGTTGTGCATATTATATTGATTGTAATTAAAAAAATAAAATTACATAATAGAATTCTACTTTTATCTTTCATACTTTGTTGCCTAGTGATTGGCTTGACATTAAGTCATCACTATGTTTACTAATTCTAAGTCTTTATTCATGACATATAATACATTTATAAATAACTCATTGTTGGTATATACATATATAGAGGAAGGATTTCTTTAGTTGGGTTTTTTATTTCTTATTGAGACATTTGTTTAATTTAGTGCTTAATAAAGCAAACCTTAATCATATATATATATGTATGTTTACAAAAAAAATAATAGGGTATATTCAATTGTCTGTTAGCTAAGCTTGTACTTTATCTGGGTCTGATCTAGTAATATGAATAAATAAAAGCTGGTTCCAATAGGATTGTAAACTACCCTTACAACATCTTCCATGAATATTATCAATTTGCGCAATGATGGTTTTTTTTACATTTTATTTATATTTAGTCCCACTTCATGTGTGCTTCTAATATTTTTGCTTTTGTAATAAAGTACTTGTCCATTTTTTTTAATCATTTGTTTCTTCATCTTTTCTTTTAATTTCACAAAGTTTAATCATTTCTCATTTGATATTAGAAAATTCTTTCAGTTCTTACAATTTTTTTTTTATTTGAATGGGATTTACAGTTGTAAGTTTCTGTCTAAAAGTCATTAAATGGCAGACTTGATCTGCAATCAGAGAATTTTTAGCATTCTTTATCTTTAGTCATCAACCACTTCCTTGGCTGGCAAAAACAAGTAGCTTTAGAATAAGAGTTATAATTTAGTTTGTCTGTCAAAATCATAAATAGCTGTAAAAATGGTTATTCACACACCTTCATCCTACTTTCAAGAGAAATCAACTGGTAGTGCCTTTAAAAACTTTCAACTATATTTTTGTTAAAGACCATGTAAGTAATCAATAAACTCATCACGCATATCATTTACCGTATGAATGCATATAATAATGTCAGCTCAGAAGACCATTGGAAGAGGATATTAAGAATTTGCCTTTCATTAGTATTTAAGACTTCTAAGAGAAATCAAAGAGTCTTCGTGTAGTCAACAGCAGATTGTTTTTGGCAGCCTAGGTTGAATTATTATATAAGTTTACAAATATATTTTTTGTTATTTTGAAACCATTGCAAATTATTTGCTTTATTGTCTAAGCAACATATTTTTTTTGCCAATGCACAATAATTTGATATCTATTTATATACCTTTCTGATTTACATAAATGTCATCTTATATTATTACTATATGCAATTTAGTTTATGTTTAGTATGTTAAGAGAACAAATACATATAGCATTTAATGAAATTAAATTAGTTTATTCAGAAGTTTTGCTTCATTTCTATATATTTTATTTATCTATAAGGGGGGGGGGGATTTATTGACAACATTTTTTAAAGAAATATTCATCTTTGTTATCTGTTTACATTTTTTTATTACAAATTATTGTAATATTTAATTTGTTTTTTTATCCATTGAATTTAATCATAATTTATTCATACACTTTGAATATAATAAAATAATTCTCAATTTAGTTTTTAATTTTCTCTCTTTTTTACTGTTAGACTGGACAATTTATATAGTATTAACTTTTTTTTATTTTTTTTTTATAAAACAACTTACTCCTATAGTATAAAGTAATAATTTATGTGTGCTATATGTTTTTATGCACACTCTCATTTCACTGATTTATGAAAATGAAAGAATAAGCTTTTGGAATATTTTATTAAATATACAGTTTCCATTTTTTTTTTTTTAAAAAAAAAGCTGATTTTTTTTTCTATTATTATATATATATATATTATAAAGTCATTTAAATATAGGCATCATTAATAATTGTACTAATATCTACTGAGTTATTTTCTTAATGATTTTTTCTCTCAAAAATACATGTTGAATCAAGATGTAACAGTCTTCTACTAAATACTCTGTCTCTGTATTACTTTAACCCTTGACATAGAAGCCATTAATGATATAAATAAATTAACTATTCTCATTTTTATAAAAAAGAGAACTCAAGTGTAGACCAGTTTTGATTAGGATTCACTTGGTGAGAATCTGGAAAGTGAGGATAGGGTAAGGGTCAAAGGTTTTCACAGATCAGAAGTAGAGGTAGCTAAGGTTGATTTCAGTTGCCTTGGTAATTTTTAAGTCTCTGACCTCACATAAACTTCTCTCACCAATAGTGCTAAGTGATGTGACCATTGATATTTTCACAAAATTTTATTATAAACTTTTAAAGATATTCTAAAACTAAAATGTATATGTAGTGTGTGTGTATTATATTTGTAGTTTCTCAAAAGATATTTTATTGTATGTAAATTTTATTCACTTATTAACTACAAAATAAATATTTCACTTATACGAATTTAAATGGCAATGGACATGTCCACATCAATAACATTAGATACAGAATTTGTCACATATTGATTTGTAACCCAATATTATTTAAGATTCATTATGCTTGTAGTACATTTAATTTTTGCTTGGAATCTTAGAAATCATTAATATTTAAAAAAAAAAAAAAAAGTATCTTTATGTTAGCAATCGTATGTATTTGCATGAATATTATTATATAATTTAAAATTAATAATTGTTTAAAAATAATGAGTATTAGAATCTTTTTTTTTTTAATTTCAAAAATTATTAAAATCGTAACCACAGAGTTGATACTTTTTATTGATTATACTATCTTCAGTACAAATGAAATGAATACATTATTAATACCTGTGAAACGTTTTATTTATTTGATACAATGATTATCCAGGAATTTTGAAGAAAGTCTTTACTGAGGTCCTTCTAGAATCTAGATAATCATTGCATTTTAGTATATATGAAATCCTCTCATAATCCAAATTGAAAATAAAAGATTAATTGGGCTAAAAAAAATTAAATAATTGCCCTGAGAATTATCTTAATGAGGATTTAGTAAAAAAAATTTTAAGTAAGCTAAATTATGAAATCGTTTGTAATGGAATTCAGCCATTTGTTTAAAATGTATCTTACAGGGTTGATTATTGAATGAAAAGGGCTAGCGAATAAGTGCATTTATTAATTATGAAATCGTTTGTAATGGAATTCAGCCATTTGTTTAAAATGTACCTTACAGGGTTGATTGTTGAATGAAAAGGGCTAGCGAATAAGTGCATTTATTAATAATTTCAAATTATCATTTAAATGTGGTCTATATTTACACAATAAATATCCCTTAAACAAATATAGATGTAAGAGAAAATTGACTGAAACATAATAAATATATGCTTTCTAATAAATACATCTTATAAATACGTGTGCTATTGTTAGCTTTTAATGAAAACAATTTATTAATTTTTTTTTTTTTTTTAAAGATACGGGTCAAACAGGCAACAAGTTTTAGCTGATCTAACAAGAATAAGTTATCTCATAGTTTAGATTAGGAGAAAAAAAAAAGCTAATTATCTTACACATATTCATTCTTCCATTAGTTAATATGCATGAATATAAAGACTAACTTTTACTTAAACCTTTGCTTAATAATAAAATATAACATTCTGAGAAAAAAAGGTTTTTTGTTTTATTTTTTGATTATCATTATTAAGTATATAAAATAATTATGAACAATCCAAAATATATGTGATATTAGTTATTTAGAATTCATTCTATCAGTTGGAAAAATAAAGAATTTTGAACAAAATTATGCAAACAAAGGAGGGGGAGGATGAGATAATCATGAAATAATGTTATTGTGAGAACAAATCATTTTTTTTTTAAATAAAATGTGTTCATGGTTTGGTGTAGTTGTAGATTAATAGATTGTGGTACTTAAAATTCTTGGAGCCAAGTCCAATTCTATCATTATCAGTGAAACATTTTATGAATTCAGGAACTATAACTCATTTAATTAGTATTATAATTATCAGTGTTATCTTTTTTAGGCATTTAAATAAGTAGACATACTTTATACTTTTTAGTATATATTTTCTTGTATTATTCCTATAAATATTAAATTTTTTAATTCATATTAAAGAAATAATACAGATAATTTTAAAATAGTTTGTTAAGACCTTTACTTTTCTGTGAATAAATATTGAGTTTTTGTTGTATTCCCAATAATTTTGGAATGAATCTGTTCATAATTAGTAAGGAAAGGCAAATTTTTATGTGAATTATTTTATTGCAACTAATATTTTATAAATAAGTAATTAGACTCACTTTTGTTTACTTTGGATGATGATGATGAATTTTTAAAAGGTTTAATATCTATTATTGAATCTTTAATTTTGTCAACATAAACTGTCCGCTACTATAAAATTGAAAAAATTACTGTTTTATCATATTTCTCAATTCCTTAGTTGATTTTTAAACAAATCTCTTGTCGGTACTACACTCAGAATTATTTGATATCAATAGCAGAAATCTATTTCCATCAGTTAATCAGTAAAATTTTAAGTTCTAACTAAAGTATCTTAAGTGTACTTATAACTATTTAATTATCGACCTGGCATTCATCTCTTATTGAGACCTCACTAAGAGGTCTCAATAAGAGATGAAAGCTGGGTTGATAAATAATTGTAAATATAATTTAGTTGTTTGTTTCAATTTTATTTATATTGATTATTATGTTAAGTATATATCTAAAATAACATTGTGGACAAATAATTTTTTTATATTGGATATTTGACCATTGTTTATATCTAAGTGTCAACAGCAAAAATCCAAAAAAAAAATAATACTGTCTCTCCATAAAGGAGAAATTACACTTCCGTGTGAGTGACATTTTTATTTGAAAATATTTGCTTTTTGACAAAAAATTAACTGAAAGTTTACTTGAATAAAATAAGAAACACATATTGTCAACAGTTTTCTTGTTATTCTTCCTTTTCTTTTTTTTTTAAATTAAAAATTGAATTTTAATATATCAAACTTTTTAGGTAATATTTTTCCCATTAAATTAATTTTTTAGGATGAAGACTGAAATTAATTTTTTTTTACTATTTTCTTGCCTTTTCTTTTTTTGATTATTTGTAAATTTATAATTTGTAAAAAATGGAGGATGAAATAAAAAGTAAGGATTTTTTACTACTGAAAAATACAACTAAAAAAAAAATATGGAAAATAAAATATCAAATATGCCATAGGAATTTGAAATCAAAAAAGTTATGATATTAGTTATTTAACTAATATATTGGTATTAATTATTTAAAAATGTAAAATAACTAACTGATTTGACTTTTGAAATGGAAAGCAAACAATGTTGTGTCATTGCCCACTGTATCAGTCAAAAATGTATGTCCATCCAACAAGACTTAGAATCTGAGCAAAAGTACTCCGATTCCAATTATGCACAAGATACACAGGTCAGGAGCAATCATGAACTCTAACCTATTTACCCATTCCCCAAATCTATAACACTATGGCTAACATCTACAGTGATACAATGTAAATTCTTTATTTCTGGGCTCAGGGCTACAGCATATAACATGAGATCTTATTTGATGATGATGTATGAGATATTGAGTGAACCCAAAAGATGATTTAAGAGATAAATATATATATATCTATAAGATTAATTAATAAGGATTTGAACACACTGGATTTAATTTAGATACAAATCTATATCATAACAAACAGGATTAAATAGCGATTATACAATTACAAATTTCATGCATATACACTTTTCATTTATTTACAAGTAAAAACATTTTATTAGTAAATCTCATTGTGGGATCAAATTATCTATGGAGTTACAGATATAGATGAAATCTACTATTATATCAACTTATATTCGGAAATCATATTTTATATATATTTACACAAGCTATTTATCTGGGTGATCGGTGGATGCTATACAAACTGAGAAGTTATACGTATAAACTGAGAAGTTATACGTATATACAATGATACGGGGTTTTGCTATTTCTTTAATTATTACATTTTTGCCTTTGACATTATAATACATAGATTTATAAAGGATTATTACATTTATTTATAAAATATTATAAGAATACATTTCTATTTGCATGTTTGCTAGAACAAGTGTTTTATTATTTATTTCACATATTTGGATGATATCTAACATCTAGTGAAACTTTATAGATATGAGAATGGTTTATTTAAAAAAAAGGGGGTGAGCAATTTCAGCAAGGTTGCATATGAAATTCCAATGCATAAATGGCAGTGGAAAGGAATGTGGCATTTTTGACTGATAGAACACTTCATGATCATGTTAACTGATGATAATATGCCTGCACTTCTGGCAGAGCAATACACTAGGGAGAGGTAGGTAGGAAGGTGCTATGGTCTGGCATATGGCAACCCATGCAGAGCTTCTGCTACTCTACTTGCTTATTCTAGCTGAAAACCCCTGTTCTGAACAAGTATAAAAAAAAGAGAGGGCAATTTTGGCAATCCCAACAGTCCCCGAATGACAAAGCAAGAAAATATAAACAAATTAATTCTGACATATGCTAGCAATGCGACAATAACAAAATTAATTATTTGATATTAAAAAAAATAAAGCCTTAAATAGTTCAATATATTTCGTAATAATATGTTTACATAATGACACATATAATATAGAATAATAATTAATAAGCAAATAAAAGTATAATTAAAAAGCATACAATTTCCCCTCTTTCCAGTAATCAATCCCCTTTAATAATATAATAGAAAGAGTAAGCGCACTTTAGAGTGCTGCAAATAAAATTAATTGATGGCCAAAATTTTGATGATGATTATTAAAATATAATATAGCATAATAAAATGAAATGGACACATTTGAACACACATTTATTAGAAAGAGAACTCAACCTCACAAGCTATTTTGGAAATAAATATAAATCAAATAACTAATTACTTTCTCCTCCTTTTTCCAAGCAGAATTAAAACAGACATGAAGCTTGTGAGATTGAATTTGATTGACAGACTTGATGAATCAAGAAAAATAAGAAATATTAATAACTATAAATTACTACCACACTTATATACATATATAATGAGCGTGAGTTGGATGAATACATTTACAGAATGCTTAATTAGGGTTATGGTGAATTGACATACAGAAATTATAGAGTTATATTAAAGTAATCGCCTGTCAGCGAGCTAAAATAGATAAACATTAAAGAAGGAAGGAATTAAATTTATGATTAATTAACTTATATATCAATGAAAGGTGGATAAGATGACTCTTGGAACTATTACTTCATGATCCTTTGGGGTGATGATACAGACGGATCCTGTTTTGATGTGGCATTCATTGATTTTGAGGTAGGCAGGTTATAATTTAGGTGGAAAACATTTCTTCTTGACCTCTGCACTTGTCTAACAGCTTGGGCACTCTTGAAAGGTAGGAACTAAGTTGCGACATGGTGAGGTAACGGTCTCAGAGATTGAGGAAAGGTGACTTGGGTTCAAAATTCAAACTGACATGGAGTATGTTAGCAACACTGCAGAACAAAACTTTTTTTTCATAATTAAATTCAGTTCCATTTATACTAAATCAGAAATATTTCAAGAATGCTTTTTATTAACTCCCTAAGTTGATGTCCAATAGACTTTTTTAACCTCATTGTCGTTTAACAATGATATACATTTATGTTATATTTTGAGAAAGTGCAAATATTGATACCGACAGACTTTTTTAACCTCATTGTCTTTTAACAATGATATACATTTGTTACATTTTGAGAAAATGCAAATGTTGATAAGACCTGCCAATCTTTTTCTAGAACTTTCTCTTAAACAATGTAAAATTTCCATTAGAGGTATATTTATAATTAGATCAGGTAGCTTCTGCATTTTTGTATAATTCAATAGTGAATGATTTCCAGAACCTTCTCGACAATTGAATTTTCCTTTCGGCCATTTTGGTACATTTTTAGATAAAAAATAAAATATATATGAAATAAATAATACATACAAACTTACAATATTTTCTTCATATAATAAAACATTTTCGACCACCTTTCACATATATATTACATATATACATAATTGATTTTTAAATACCTTAGCATAAAATTTATTACACTCATGTGTATGCACAGCTGATATATATATTTAATCATGTGGGGTGGATTCAAACCCTGTTGGTTGATAAGTTGGATAAATCATGAAGCTCAATCTGCATTGCAGAATGAATGCTTCATACTTCCTCACTTATAAACAACAAAAAATACTAAAAAAATTTCTTTACTACAAATCCATCAGTGACATAAGAACAATCATTTCTTCAGAGACTGTTTTATCTATTTTTCTGATTACTGTGTCTTGTTTAGTTTAAACCTAAGGTTTCTGGGATTATTTCTTTAACTAGATTGTTCATGACTCTGGAATAACTAAATACCTTGTTCACTATATTTAAACTATATTGATCATTATCCTGGAGATAATAATTTTCTTTTGACAAGTGAAGATTTTGCATTGTCAAAGGTTACATCCATCCGATTTTTTTTCTTTATTGCTTCCCTAGGTCAGAGGCACATATATTCCCTTTATGGCTTGGTCTCATTCCAACATGAAAGCATTTTTGTGGGATTTTCACCATATCCAAAATCACCTGTGGCCCAAAGTGAAAAATTTCTTGAACTCCTTTTTGGTTGAGCTGCTGGGTTTTTGTGCCCATAGCCATACTTGGTTTTTCTCATGGAATTGATGGCATTGAATATGACCTCTTTTCATCTGTAAGTTTGCAATTTTTGCCATGCATGATATACTGGTCTCTTGATCTTTGTCCAGATTGATGACTTGTCCATTGGTAATATTTTTTCAAATATCTCTAGACATGGTTTCCCATAATGGAGCTTTTTTGGTGTAAATTCTGTCGACTTGTTGATGGTATTATTAATATACCCCACTATTTTTTCAGTTTTCTTCACCCAACTTTGGTGATCTGCTAATGTATATGTGCAAAAGAACCTGTTGATCTCCCTCATGACTCATTTACATGGGTTGGATTGTGGATTTCTGACTAATGTTAATCAGCGATTGAGACTGTTTTGTGATCCATGTGCTTCACTATTTTGATGTAAATGCAGAACCATGATCTGATTATAGTATCTGATTTTCCTACTTCTGGGAATTGGTTTTTCTTGGAGAAACTGAGTAGTGTTTTTTATATTTGCTGAACTAACTGGATATGTATGCACATACTTTGAAAATACATTGCACGTGACTTCCAGGTATTGAAATCTTTGAAATTCTGGTAAAGGGCCATAGTGATCTGCTAGCAATTAATTTGGTTTTAATGCCATAATGGGTTGTAAGGTACCAGCATAGGATTTATTTGGGAATTGATTTTGGGGGCACCCGGTGAGTAGAATTAATGATTGATAGCCTCTTCTGTTTTTTTGGCCTGTAGTGTCCCAAGGTGTCATGCACATGATTCACAATTTTATTTCTTAGCTTACTGGAGTCATTATCTTCTAAGGATTGTCTTGACTTCTAATAGTGATTTGTTAAATCCCATCCTTTAATCGGTATTGTGTGATTACCGCTTGCTAATGGGTCTCAAATGTTCCATTTGACTTTGCTGTAGGATATGAATATTTGGTCAGTATTGTGATTCATTCTTCTACTAGTACCAGAGTTTTTTTAACTCTGACTCGATGGGTGTTTCTCTGGCAGTAACTGTCTGGTCCACTACTTCAAGGTTTTTTAATTTTCCTGTCACTGGATAGCAACTCAATCTGTTGGCCACGATGTTTTCTGGCCTATGATAATATATAACACTATCTAAATTTTTATAAGGTCATGCTCCATCTAATAAGGTAGTCATTTGTCAGAAAGCTCTTATT
Organism: Epiperipatus broadwayi; assembly: GCA_028023455.1. Classification (NCBI taxonomy): domain Eukaryota; kingdom Metazoa; phylum Onychophora; class Udeonychophora; order Euonychophora; family Peripatidae; genus Epiperipatus; species Epiperipatus broadwayi. The sequence continues at coordinate 22,312 of JAQFVV010006599.1, read as the reverse complement.
TGAGAACTCCAAGCACCTGTAGTTCATTATGATGACTTCGGATCCCAGCAAAAATTGCTTAAACTTTTGGCATGCCCATACAATTGTGAGAATTTCGTGTTCAGTGGTGGTGTAATTACCTTCTGTCCCTTTTAAAGTTCTGCTATTAAAGTAGGAGACCTGATGTTCTCCGGCATCAGATATCTAAAACAGCACCACCCTCAAACCCTTCTTACTACTGTCGGTTTGTAGGTAGAATGGGCACTGGAAACTGGGGTTATGGAGTATGACTGCTTGAATGAAATACTGCTTAATTGTAGTGAATGGGCAGCTGTCCAAATTGGTTGTTCTCACAAGTAAACCCTGGATAAAATTTGTGGTAGAAGTTACAAAAACCCGGGAAGGATCTGATCTGCTTACAGGTTGTTGGGGTATGAAAATTTTTCTATTGCCTCAATTTTTTCAGGGGACACCTTGATACCTTGTTCACTAAGGTTGGTGTCCTAAGAATGAGATTTCTTTCATTGCCAAGCAACATTTCTCCATGTTAATGAAAATGTTCTCTTGCTCGCATCCCCCCAAAAATAATACCTCAATATCCTTTGAAGCAATTGCAATATTGTCAATGTAGCAGAGCATATGTTCCTGCATGTCTTCAGATGTTACTTGCCGTAAGCAATGCATTAAGACAGCTCCACTATTAATGAGGCCAAAGTATGTGGCTCTGACCATTATATCGGAAAGGAGTATATTTTTGTGCCGGTCTAGGACCATTGCCAATAACTGGTGCAAGTTGTACAAATACTTCTTGGATGAGAGGAGGTATATCTTTTTCAGATGGTCATGTTATTTAATTGCCTGTCATCAAGGCATAGTCAGATATCTCCATTTTTTTCTTTATGACCACCAAGGGATTATTGTAAGTGACTGGCTAGATTATATAATGTCCCATTCAATTATTTGTTTAATTTGGTTTTTCTACATCCTTATATTGGAAAGGGATCAGGTATGTATTAGACTGGGCATAAGACTCTTCCTTAACTCGGATCAATGGGGATACCCTCTGATTTTTCCAGGAGTGTTGGAGAACACATGAGAATAGTTTTCTATAATTCATTTATTCAGGCTGTCTTTTGATTCTATGATCACTGCTTTTTGGACTTTGCTGTGATTAACACTGGGTCTACAGGCTGAATGACAGCTTCTGTGTACCAGTCCTGTTTGATGACTGATTTCAAATCCCATGGCTTCCTTATGGATGTAGCAGGTTTTACTGGAGCAGTTGATAACACATTCATGTTGGGTCTGATATAAGCCCTGACATTATTAAAAAGATGTGACCAAGAGACTTATTTTTAAACCTGACTTCTAACCGTATTTGATAAGTTTCACTCATCAATCTTTTCCCATTGGCCAGGGTCAGGTAAATGACACATATCAGGAGCTGCATGACCTCATTTTCCTTCAGTCATTTATCCAAGATTTTGACACTATCAGGATATGGCTCCCTGAGTCAAATAGTTCTTGCATCCTCTGAGTTCTGACCATTATTTGGGGAAGACATTTAATGCAGTCTTATTCATGGAATCTTCCCCCTAATGGATGATTGTGGTCATTAGATTGATACAGTATGTTGGTTTCTCCTTATATATAACATCGATGTCCCTGCTGCTTGATGTTTTCTCTATTATCATTTCCCTTCTATCATGGGGTTGGTATTGGGATTGGCATGCTCCTTGAATCTCTTGACTTGTTCCAATGACCCGAGAGATATCTTTCCATAATCAATGGAAGTCAAAAACTGGATCATCCCATCAATGCAAGAAATCTGGCTCACAAGAATCATCCTTTGTAACCATGCAATGATGTGGGCATCAGAATACATAAATGCAGTAAGTGACTTAAACTCGGCCACTTGGCACAAGAAAAACTGAGTATGTGTTTCTTGGTAATCCAGATTGTATTTTTCTGTAGTCAGCGTATGTAAAATGCCTTCCTGATGTTCTCTTCATTCTAAAATCTCCTCAATAAGGCTGTCCTATATTCTTTAAGTATAGCTGGTTTCTTTTTTAATGAATGCCACCAATCTTTCATGGCTGCTTTTAAGTAGTGGCTGGAAAGAGTCAGTTTGCTCAACATCATTGACTAGATGAAAATAAGACAATTCTTTCAAACTCTCAAGATGTTCTTGGGGGTTACCTTCCAGTTCACCATGGAAGTTTTGGATTTACACAAAACATGCTATATGAGATGACCCCTGGTGACTATTTGGCTGATATGGGTCTTTGGTAGTCTTAGAAATTAAAGGTTCTTCAGCATCTCCCATAGGTAATGGGCTAATTCTTTGGCAATCTACATCCTTTTTACATGATTGCTCTTGGTTGGGTTCTTAGCTTCTTTTGGCAGGCTGATCATTTACTATGATATTCATTATGGTGGTAGGCATTGTCTCTGGCACTTTCTTGTGTCTTTCCACCTCCTGTCTAAATCTCTCTACTATTTCCATAGTCTCTTTTTATGTCTTCGAGCTTCTTTATAGTGCCTTCCGTTTGCTCCTGAAACTCTTCTTTAAAATCACCCATCATCTTTTGCATCCAACTGTTCATCATGATGATCATGTTTCAGTTTATGTCGGATATTTTTGTTTCAAGGTTTAAACCATATATTAACTTTGTTGGTTCTTTAACTGTAATTTCTGGACTATCAAGATTCAATGGGTTTGGTATGATTATTTTATTTTGATCATCTTCCACTTAATCATCCTCATTGTCTTCAATCTGCTTGTCTTCCTGGTGGTCCATTCTTTCAGTTCTTTTTCTCAAGACACAAAGTGTCTGTAAATTCTTGGTAAATCTAATAAATATTGGAAAGAATTACTACTGCTTTGATTTCTAACTTTGATATCTTATTTTGCTAATGGGATATCCATCCTTCACCCATCTTCAACTATCTCCTGTTCTACTATTTAGGTTGCTCCCCCATGATTTCTTTATTTAACCTGCCTCCTATCATTGACTGCTGCCTACATTGTCTATATATAACAACATATAATTCACTCACTAGAATAACTATTATATCTCTAAGTATAAATAACACAAATACAGAAAAGAAAAAAAAAACTACCCTGTTACTTGACTTTTCACTCCCCATCTTGTCTCGGTTGTTGTTCTGCACCTAAAATAGACTTGAAGTTTTATTATTATTTACTGATTATTATCATCTGACATTATATATGCCTATACTGAGAAACAAAGTATGTTTATAAATAAAATCAATTCTCTATGTATAACCCACTTCATCCAGGTTCAAATCTAAATTCATCAAATTCTGTGCTTTAAACTAAGACCTGTTGGCAAGTTTATATCAGGGCGCCAGTCAACACGAAGACCCAGAATCTACAAGTAATAGCTGGGTCACTCAATTCTCATATATAAGAAATATAATCTAAACAATTCCTTCTAATTGTATTTTATATTTTCCATGTTAACAGATAATATGTAGATGTTGAATTTCATAGTGAAGTTAAAAAAAAAAAATACAAGACAAATTTTTTTGGTAATTTCAATATTTCCAAATTCGAACTCCAATAAATTTTTTATTAAGTTTTTAAAATAAAATTCCACAACAATTTTTTATAAAAATTTTGGACATAATAGTTTATAAATGTCACAAAAACAATTGGTTTATAACTATTACTAAATGCTAACATGAACATGACCAAGTTTGAATACATTACACATCTGCAGCATTTTCTCTTCTTACATATTTATAAATAGTTTATAGATTTTTAATTTTATTGTAAAATGTATAAAACAATTGTTTTTATAAAATATTATAATATTACAAATAATCAAATAGAAAAAGTAATGAGTTTGATTTGAACTGTTCCAAGTTCAAATCCTATTTTTTTTTTCATAAAGCTTTTTATAAATGTATCACTTCTACAACTATTTTTATAAGTACTTTGAATGTAGAAGCCATAAATTTTACAAAAAACAATTGTTTTATAATTATTAGTACAATACCCTTGTTTATAAATATTCTTGAAAAAAATGGCAATTATAAACACATTTTTAAGGATATATATTTAAAATATTGTTAAAACAAAACAAACTTTTTTAAAAAAAATATATACATAATTTAAAAAAATCATAATTTGAGTCATTTATTTGAAAAAATATTAAGCAATTGAAAGGTTAACTTGTTAAAAGCATTGACAGTAAACTGCATTCCATGTTGTACCTCATCAACTAAGTCCACTTCACTACTTATAAACTACTAAGGTATTTAAAGTGGTTTTCTTTCTCAATTGATAATCATTCAAGCTAAAAATTGATGAGAATTTCTCTTCCATCATTTTCTGATCTAGAAGAGGTTTTTTTTTTTGACTGTTAATTAGTAAACCAATGTCTTTATAAGTTGTATTCAAAATATTTCTTCTTTATAAAATATAGAAAAAGTTTTGGAAATGATAGAAGGCTAACAATCATTGACAATGGTAAATCTATAAATTATTAGCAGAATAGCTTTTCCTGCAACTTTATCATTCATTTTGAAACATTTTTAAAACTGCCATCTTTTATAATAATCTCGATGTATATAGGAGTAAAGTTCGGTCCTTATTAACTGCTAGGCATAGTTTATCAAAAAAATATTGAACATGAATATATTAGCAATTGATAATCCAGAACCTCTTAATTTTCCAGAATTATGATAGTCATTAGATAGCATATAATGTGAAAAAAGTGCACTAGTCAATTTTTTGGTAAAGCAATACTTCAATTGCAAAATTATATATTTTTAAAAATAGATTACTAATATTACAAATGATGAAAATGGCAATAATAATGATAAAATTGATAAATCAAAAAGTTTTATTACCTATATATTAATTATCATAAATAGGAATATATTCCATAGATTAAAAATATATATTTTTATGAATGAACCAAAAATATAAATTAACATTATCTGGATGAAATGATTAAAAATATTAATAGAAATAATAATTTTCATAAGTCACAGAAGTAAGGAATGTGTAATATTATATCCTCACAAACATTAGATTGTTTGAAATACAGTGAGCATAGATCTAAAAAGTAAATAAACTAACAAACAGAAGATAGAACAATTTCACAATAAGTAATGAGATAAGATTTAATCTTTACTTAATAAATAATTATTTTAAAATTTTACAATTAACTTTATCACTATTGTTGAATGATATTTTTTAATGGAATGAACTATTAATTTAATCTGGAAAAATCAAGAAAGACAGGATCTGTATTAGGGAGTACTTAATTCTGAAACTTTTTAATCATTAAACAATTCAAATATATTTCTTTAATCATAATGAAACATTTTTTTCCCAGTTTTTTTTTTCTTTTAAAGAATATTCTATTATCTTCCAAAATTTGCCTTGGAAATATATTGGTAGTGTATACATATTCTTAAATCCATCAGAATTTGTGGTAGTAATGTTTTTTTTTTCCTCATGTGTCATAGCATCAGCTGGGAAGCGAACCCGCTAATCCGGGACAACTGCTTGAAGCACCCATTGCTGATCTCTCGATCACCAATGCTTAAAAATATCAGTTTTTCTCATTAACACCATTTTAATTTATTTTTTGCATTATTCAAAATTTATTCACAATAATTTTTTCATTATTTTAAAAAATGTGCAGTAAAAAAAAAAATGGTAACAAACCAATCAATTTTAATAATCTTTTAATAAAATAAATAAATGAAATCTACTTGGTTTCATAAATTTAAGGACATACAAAGAGAAATAGTGATTATAAAATAAAAATAAACCATATAATGTAGAAATTGTTGAAATCATGTGGATACAGTAAAAAGGCATGCTAGAAAATAGTTTTATTTTACTCTACATTTAGTACAATTTTCAAAGTATTTTTTGTTTCAAAAATATATTTATTAATTACTTTGTGTACAAATTAGAAAGAGTATATACAAGGTTAAATGAGGTTATGCTAAGTTCTGAAAGTTCTTATGAGTGGTTTAGTAGGCTAGCATGTTTGTTGTTCTGTTGTTATTAGTAGGGAGGGTGAATAGGTTCCAGGTGTCCTCAAAGGATTTTTTGGGAGAGATGAGCTCATCTCTTTTTTTGATTTTCTTTATTGTTTCACAGAACAACAGATCTGGGTCCAGGCGGGGCAGTTCCATTATCAACTTGCAACATACTACCCAGATTGCATAGAGAATGAAAATGGATAGTCTAATGATAGCAAATGTTCCGGTGTGGATCACTTTTATGGGCAAGAGAATTAGGTCCTGTCTGATATTGGAGTTGGTGAAGACTATATCTCTGACTGTTTTAAGGTTTGGACAGCGATATATGAAGCGCTCAATGGTTTCCTCTTCATGAGAACATAAACTGCAGGTTGGATCAATGTTGGAGTTACCTCTTCGGTAAAATAGGAACCAATTTGTGGGAAGCGCGCTAAGGTTAATTTTGATGATGAAGTCCAGATACTTGGGCTCCAGACACCATCTTTTAAAGTGGGTAATTAATTTTTGGTTTGTGAGGTTGAGGCTACTTTTGGGAGGTTGAGGATGTGGGTTAATTAGGTGGTACGCATCCCACAAGGTGATTTTAACGTCGAAATTGGTGTCCATGATTGGTTTGTATTGACTTAGAAGATTGATAAGGGATGATATCCATGGCATTTTCTCTGGTGGGGGTAGATCTGTTGGAGAAATCTTTTTGGTGATGTTGTTATAGCCAAAGGAATGTATCAGATTATGTAGCGTATTGTGTGTTTTTTGGAGGATGGCTGCTTGAATAGAGTGGAAAGACAAGCCATTGAACCTCTGAGGCAGCTGGATTTGTTGAAGGCTGCTGGCCACAGTCTTCCCTCTCCAGAAGAGTTTGGTGCATAGGCGATTAATTTTGTTCTGAAACTGTTTGGTTAGTTTGATGAAGGGCAGTTAATATGTAATTTTTGGTAATATTGTCATATTCAGGAGGCCTACCTTTCCATATAGTGAAAGATAGACTCTAGAGAGAGATGTGGTGATGTGCTCTGTTGTTTGGAGGATCCCGTCCTGTATTTCTCTGGCCATTGCCATTGATGATTTGAAGATGGGAAACCCCAAGAATCTTTGTGGTTTGGCAGTATAGGTAGATGGTATTTGTTTTCCTGACTTTATCTGCCAGATAGCTGATTTGTTGTGATTTATTTGTAAATGATAATTTGCAGTATATCGATTTAAAATGGATTGTAGTTGGGGAAGGTATTTTATGGTAGGTAGAACAATCATGATGTCATCTGTGTAGGCAAATGAATTGAGGTGTTTATTGATGGATGGAACAAATATGCCCAGTAGATTTTTTTCAATATCCATCAATAGAGGATTTATGTATGCTGTGAAGCATAGAGCACTGAGAGAGCAACCTTGAGGGAGAGATTTAAAAGGTTTGAAGCCTGGTGTGAGTTTGGCATCCAGTGAGACAAAGATTATTCTGTTGCTTAATAGATTACTGATTATTTGTATAATGGTAACTGGAACATCATACTCAGCCAGCAGATTCAGCAGGATGTCTATGTGCACTGAATCGAAAGCCGCAGCGATATCCAGCTGGACAGCAATGGGTTTAGATTTCTTTTGTATTCTGATATAATCAATGAGAGCCATAACGTTAGCCATAGCATATGAGGTGGAGGAGCCTTTTTTTCCATATTGATTAGGAGAAATGTGTTTAAGGACTATAGGTTGAATTTGATCCTTGATGACTAACTCCATTATCTTGATCAGCAATGGGGTCATGGAGATTGGTCGAATACTGGTTAGATCAGTGAGTGGTTTTTGTTTTTTCAAAAAAGGCACTAGTGCCACAGGATACAGATCAGCTATATTTCTGTGCCCAGTATCTAAGTGTTTAATCATTTTGACCATGATGGGAATTGTAAACTGACTTAGGTGATTTAAAAGAAACTTAGGGATGCCATGTAGACCTGGATGAATGCTATCTGGGAGAGACATACGCTTTCTTTTAAGTAGAGCTTCTGTAGACAGTCTGGTTCAGAAGGAGGACTATCCGCTTGCACAAGTTGTTGATGATGTTGACTGATGAGTAACATCATAGGATAGCCTACGAGTGTGTTGCTGTTACTGAAAATTGATGATGAGGTAACTTATTGTCTATTTGTCCCTAGAGCCCATCTGAGGTACCCTCTTGTCCAACAATGTTGTTGAGACAAGAAGAATTTAGACCTCCTGATGGATATATATTCTGCAAGTGATTTTTGTTTAATATGGTAAAGGTTTTTAAGTGATAAGATGACTTCTATATTTGAAGGATTCTGTTGCACCATTTGTAGTTGATTTTCAATGTCTGTGAGGTCTCTGAGTAGGCTGTTTGGGCCTTTAATTTTCCTGGTATGATGGCTTAGAATGGATTGGAGAATATTGATATATGTGAACCAGGCTTCTTCAGCTGGGAGGGAAAGGATGTTGATCTTTCGGAAATAAATGTAGGCCCCAGAAACTATGGCTTCTGTCATGCTGGACTTTGTGACCATACACATAGTTCTGCCAGGCCCTGCAGCAGGCATTGGAGCCACAATGGCTTCTAGATGGATAACTAGTGCCATATGATCTGAGAAAGAGACAGGAACCAAAGCTGCATCAATATAAAAGTGGAGGTCTGGTGTATAATATATCAGGTCAATCAGGGATCTTTGAGTTCTGGTGTAAAAGGAAAAGGCACCTGGGGGGAAGAAGCCCTCACCACACATCAGACTTTGATTTAAGTGATGGACGAATCGAGTGTTAAAGTTTTGGTATATGGTATTGAAATCTCCCAAGAGGATTGTCAGACTGGTTCTGTTGCTGATGATGGCATTTAGCATGTGGATTATGTTGTAATATTGAGTTGTGTCATTGGCCGTGTACACATAGGCAATGATAATGGGGTAGCCCCAGTAGTCAACCTCAATGATAACCATGTTGTCTAACAGTAGAAGATTAAAGCTATTGGGGGGTATTGCTTTATTAACCAGGATGCCAACTCCACCAGAAGCTGAGGAGCCAATAGAAAATCTGGTATAACCTGATGACGAAAGCAGTGCTAGTATTTTATGATCAGTGTTCTGATGGTATTTAGTCTCTCCCATTAGGAATATATGTGGGGAGTTGAGGGCAATCCAAATTTTTAATAGTATAGGTTCTACCCAATGAGTTGATGCCACGCACATTGACTCCAGCGATTTTACAGTTCATAACAATCTAGTTTTATGTCTCTTCGACCAGCAGCTCTGAGTCAGTGGACAAATAATCCCAACCAAGGTTATCTGGGTCTTCTGCAGCATCCACTTTCTCAGAGGGCACCTGAGAAAGAGAGGAAAGGGACGGTAGAAATTCTAGGCAGTCGTTTAAAATTGAAGCGGGGGTATAATTTGTTGTGGTGTCTTCCAAGGGTTCTAGGGGATTGGATGTTGGAGGATCCATAGTTTTTCTTTTCTTTTCAGAAGATTTGAGATGTTTAGCTGGGGTTAGATCTGTTGTTTGATTGTTGGAGTGAGGTTGTAAATCATTTGGAAGTTGAGCATTCTCTTCATCTGAGCTGGACTTGTCTGAGAGGACCGACTTTATTTTGTGTATCTTATTAGTTTGATTTGCAATTGCAGATATATCTATAGTGTTTTGATGTTTTGCTTTCGATTTACCATCTTTTTTGGGTTTTTTGACTGTCGAAAGTCTTTGCGAGTTGTTGTTTTCCTTTGAGCTCTGAGCAATGTTCTGATGGCGGTGACTGTTGGGTAGCTTGAGATCTATTGTCCATTAAACAGTTTATGTTTGCGGACTCTAATTGTTTTTTTGGGTTTGCAGAGATGTTTTGTGAATAGTCTGCTGATTGTTTTGATTGCCTTTTTTGGACACAGAAGTAACCAATGGACCTAACTGTTGTGATAACAAAAAGATTTTTTGCTGGATGGAGGTGGATTTGGGTTTTATAGTGGTATAGTTGCTATCTTCAAGGTCTATTGGGTTTGAGAGGTCCTTGCCTTCCTCTGTGTTTGGTCAGTTTTATTAAGATGAGTGATGGCCTTATGGACTTAGTGTGAGATTCTGGTCAACAAGATCATCCCAGAGGTTTGTGTCAACTTTTATCTCCATTTGTTCTTGAGTAGTATTGGTTTGTTATGATGTATTGGTTATTGTGATATTTGAAGATATCTTTTCAGGTTTGTCTGTAATTTTTGTTGAGGTTTGGGTGATATGGACCTGGGTAGAGTCATTGTTTGTGATAGGAATAGTTGTTGCTTGATTGATGTGAGTTGATGTAAGCCCTGAATTGCTAGATTTCCCACTGCAATGATGTATTTTATTTTTTTAAGGCCACAATAGTTGCAAATTCGAGCCATGCAATCTTTAATGGACCTTTGGAGGCAGTAGAAACATTGGGGCCGTACCCCTCGAAATGATAAAACTATACTTCAGCTAATTTATTGTATGATAATGAGACTTGGATATTTTATTGGCATGATATAAAGGGATTAGAAAAGTGTCAAATGAGGATGCTTCATAAAATTTACAAACTACAATGACAGAATCATAAGATTAATCAATATGGTTTTCAACTTGCTAGATGTGATATTGTAGAGTCCATTATGTAAAATCACATCTTCATTGGGTTAGACATGTGAAATGAATGAAAAAAGCAAGACTTTTTAAAAGGTGTTTTATCGTTAAATTAAGCATAGTTTTTTTAGAAGTAGAACCCATTAACATTTATAAAAATTATTTCAAAAACATTTTGGTGAAATGCAATGACAGTTATTGGGAAGATATGTCAAAGAATAGATTACATTAGAGAGCTACTATTTGACATTGTGTTGAAGTATTTCAGAAAGAAAAGTTTTCACTTAAACAAATTAAAAGACAACATCATTAAATATCAAGTAAATAGAAAAATTGATCAGCATGTTCTATATATCAACAAATTAAAAATCCTCCTTTTTCTTTTCAAAAACTTTATTTTCTTATATCAATACTGAACATATGTATTATATAATGCAAAACTCCAACGTTTCAATTATTTTTATCTTCATACAGTCATTTTCAAGGATCTGCAACAACAATATGAAATACACATTTGTAAATAAATCTCAATTACCATCTTACATTAACATAAACAGTAACAAACATATTAAACATACATAATTATAGTTTACTTACGTCTCTCTCCCACTGCTATTTTTTATTACTTTTTCTTTTACATTACAAAACTCCCAACATTTTACTATTTTTATCTTCATACAGTGAAAATGACTGTGTGAAGATAAAAACAATTGGAACGGAGTTTTGTTTTATATAGTATATATGTTCAGTATTGATATAAGAAAATAAAGTTTTTGAAAAGAAAAAGAATTTTTAATTTGATATTATTGTAGAACATATATATTTTAAAAGGAAAAGTGATTGTACATGTTCTAAATGTGGATATATTTACGGTTCATGTCATCAAAAAACTTATTTCTAAAGCAATTTTTATCTCTCTTTTTTCCCTCTTATCTTCCTTGAGTTTAGAATGACCTTGAGAGGCTGTTTGTTTTTCTATATCTTTTCCTTTTGCATAATTTAATGGCAAAGAAATTCTACCCTAAAGTAATTATTTTCTCGGAATGCTTATCATTTAGTATCTGCTTAAAAATTGCTTAAGTTTATTGATTGGTATGTCATCTTACTATATACCCAACAATGTCCATTAGTTCTTTATCTTTCACAGATCTGTGATAGCATTCATTTCTTGTTTTATGTCTTATTGAAGATAGATTATACATCATGTCATATTTTTTACTAGCACTAACTTTAGCAACATCAACTTCTAAGTTATCTGGTAATTAATGAATATACTCAGTTTTATTACTGAAAAGACAGCTAGAATTATAAACTTATTATCAAATAGGCATAAAGATAAGACACTAAAACATGCACAGAAGGTCACAATATGATTTGTGTAAAGGAAACCACATGTTATTAATGGAAAAGGATGAATACCAGACAAAACTTGATATAAGATTAAAAGTTCTAAATTTATGGAAATAGCATCATATAGTCTTAAGAATATTAAAGTCAAATTTATTTTGGTGGTTCTTAGAAAGCACTGCAGGAAGGGATTTATAAAAGTGGAATACTTTAAAATGTATTCCTCCTCCACAGCAAATACTCCAAGAATGTGTGTGAACATAAAACTATGTAAAAAAATAGCACCAGCTGAGGCTTATTATTGATTTTGGTGGATCATATTTTTATAAAATGGGCAAAACTATTGCTGTATGGATTATTGATGAATTGGGATTTGGCAAATACTCAATTAAATCATCATATGAATTCATTAACAAAGTTAAAAGCATGAAAATAGATACTACTAATAAAATTACTTCACTAGGCATAAAAGAGTTATGTAGTCCAGTGCCCAGAATGGAATTGATCGAGCTGATTGATGAAATGCTAAATAAAAGTAATTATGATGATTGTAAAAAAAAAAAAAAGAATTCATAATAGATGTCTTGAAATGAATAGACAAAGACCTAACTGCAGTAGCATATGGAAAATATTATAAAATGTATATATAAATTTCAATGAAAGAAAAATCTATAATTTTCATTTTTTTTTTATTAACCAAAAAAAGTGAAAATATTAAATTTATATAATTCTAATAAAAGTATTTTGAATGAGTTTATAATCATTTACTTATTTTTATTATATATATATATTGTATTTACTGTCATTAAGTGATATTATATTAATAAATTCTTAATAATGTAATAATAAATCTTTATTAATGTAAGAAGAAATTAATAGTCTGTATTGAATTTTGTAGTTATATTTCATTGCATGTATGTAAGAGATATATGTATTAGAAGGATAATGTGTGTCCTATTTATATTAGATTGTATATTTTTATTTAATAAATATTAGGTGTGCATTATATATCTATTGTATAGAATGTTCATATATTTGTTTTAGATAAAATTTGTTGGTGACCATAAAAATATGATTGAAATGTAGGTATAAAACAACAGTATATTAATAAACAAGATTTGGAAAAAAATGCAATATGTCAAATTTAAAAAGAAAAAGATGTGGTAACTAGTTCATGATGTAAGCAAACTTTTTTGTGAAGATCATAAATTCAGTAAGGAGAATGTCAAATTACATATTTTTTACACTTTTTAAAAATTCTAGACTGCAATTAAGAAGAAATGGCACCATTAAAGAAATTGCAAATACAATTTGCATTGACAAAGTAGGAAATATTGGCCTTGAATGTAGAGAAGTGGAGGGGGAGAGAGCAGTATTTATAAAAATCTGTATTATATATGTAAATAAAGCATTGTCACAAATGAGTTAACTTCTCTAAAAAGTAATTAGATGATGAAATGCATTCACCATATAGTAGTAGCTGTTAATTTTTTTTCTATACTTTTTTATGTCTATTTTATCACACATACATATAAAATGAAATCTCATTTATCATTTTTCTATAGTTTCTTTCTACTAAAGTTTGACATAAACTTCATAATATCATTTTTATTTTTAACATGCAAACAAAAGCACCATTAGGTTTTGTTCAGTACTTACATATTTGTCACTGTCTAAATAAGACTTTTTCTTTGAAAAGACAGCAAATTGATTTTTTCAAAATTCTTATTGACAATATCATATTGTTAATCTATATGGAGAAAAGTTTGTTTTATATTTCTGTTGAAACTATTTCTTTACGAAATAAAATGATGGTATTGCAATTAAATTGTTAATGAAATCACTTTATTATTATTTTTTTAAAATTAAATAATTTGTTAAATTATTTGACAACAATAAACTAAGTTATAATTATTGATTTAAACATTGGACTTTTTATTTTAACATATCTATCTGTATTTATACACTAACTACAGTGCTCTTGGACTGTAAATTGCTTAATTTTAGAACTAGTCACACAGTGTTTTTTAGACAAATATTGGCATGATTATATGTCTACACATATTATTTAAATAGTATTTTAATGATGATGAAATTGAGTTTAACTTTTTAATAAATGATATTAAATTAGGATATTTATTTTAAAAAACTGGTATTCATAATGATAGCAATCATTTTTAAATTAAGTGGATAGTAATTTATTTTTTGGCTTTGGAATCAGCATAGAATTTGAAAAAAAAATATATTTTTAATTTTAGATAAATTTAATAAAGAGAGCTTTGATTATGCTCAGAAATAATTATCTTAAATAATTTTAATGCACATTTAATTATAGCAATCTTATTAAATTTTACTTTATATACATATACAAATAACTGAGGTGAGATACTTTTTTTTAAAAACTTTAGCAATTATATTGGATCTTGGTTTCTGTAAGTTTATATTCATCACTAGCAGTTAATTATAGTTTATACTTTCAGAAGAAAAAAAGAAGATAAAATTTTGGTTAAATGATGACTATACAAACAATTTGTGAACTAAGTATGTATTAACCACATACTGATTTTTTTAATCTGCTTATTTAACATCTTATAATGCTGCTTTTAACAATTTCCATAATGATTTTTTTTTTTTGAAGGATTTCAACACAATACCTAATTATATTTCTCCAGTATGCATTCTATCCTCAGCTACATTCTCCCAATGTCAAATATATTATCTCTTTAGTGTCTTTAAGATAATTTTTATAGTTTGTTAATGTTTATATGCCTAATCCAATGTAGATTAATCTTTAAATCTAATAGTCACATATAGCAAATTGTCTATTACTATTGTATTTTATAATTTTCTAGAGTATTTTAAAATAAATCTTTATATTATATTGTTAGTGAGTATTTTCATATAAGAAATTTGTCAAAATAATAGCTTTTTCCATCCAATTTGATTGAATTAGTTATATCATTACAATGAAATTTTCTGTTGAAATAATGGCATTTTACATAATAAAATATTTGAATCTAAAGATATATTTAATATTCACATGAATATATTTTGTTTCTATTTTTTTTTTAAGTGAATTCTTCTAATAATTCACTATTTTGGATTATGTTATTCAACTTCTTGACTTGTTATAAGATGAATAAACACTATATAGATAACAAACAAAAAATAACTTTAATGCTTAGTAATGAATTCGAAAAAATAAAGTTGAACAGGACATATGTAGAAGAGTGTATTAATGATAGATGCACGATAATATTGGATCATCAGCATTGTATGGTAGTAAAGTCAAATAATTTTATAGCAACTATATAATAATAATATTTGTGATCTGGTAAAATTAATTTTTATATTCAAATGTTTAAAAAAATATTAGAATACCTTTTTTGAATTATTGGAGAGAGGGGAAAACATCACAGTATCAAACATTGAATCTCAGTTTATTAATATTTTGGTATGAAAATCTGAAAATAAGTATTATTGATAGTGATATGAGAAAATAAACAAATAAAATATTTTATTCCACTTTTATTTGAACTTATTCTTTTTGTCTTTAGCCATACACTAATCTTTTGTAAGCATGGAATAGCTATTTGCAGTATTAGTTAAAATTTGAAAAGTGTAAATAAAAGATGGGAAAAAATAGAAATGTATCCATTTAAATCCATAAATTTCGCAGACATCTCCACCTGTACCATCATGAATCATCTTTCAAGTTATCTTCTCATCTTTCACACTCAATCATTCTTGATGATGCTGTCTTTCTGTCTGTTTCTTTTTTTTTTAACTGTAATATTTTATAATAATTGCAGTATTTTATTGTTTTTCCCCCCACAGTGATGAAGGTTTATTCATCACAAAACAATTACACAACAGTTAAAAAAAAAAGGTTTACAATGAAGTGATTACATGTTGAAATGAAATTCAGGAGCAACATCGAGAAAGGAAGGGATATATATGAAAGGGGAAAGGAATTTGGAGAGGGTGTGTAGTCCAGGCCAAGAAAAGTCTTTGGTTGCAAGTCTGAGATACACATCCTCATTGAGCAAGTGACTGCACGGGTCGCAAAAAATTAAATGGATGAGTCCTCTGAAAGAGGCTGAGAGGATGGGAGGATTGCCAAGGTGTCTATAAGGAGCAGAGTAAGGTTAGTTTGCTGTCTCTGATTTTGAGAGTGATGTCCAATAGTTCTTGATTGGCTGAGTGTACTCTAGTCAAAAATAATAGCACATCAGAGCAGCCAGAGTGCATAGATGAGGAAAACTGATGGTCTGATGATCGCAAAGATCCCTGTTTCCATGAATCCTCGGAGATTGAAGATGTTTTTTGAGTCGAATTTTGTGCATTTTAACTATTAAATTATATCATAGCTGTAATATAGGGTATATGAGCACAGACTTTCACACCACCCACCTCTCTCCACTCTATCTAATAACACTGATACACCTAAACACATATATGCTGAAAAGATAAATAATCACCAATATGCTAAACCAGCAATCATCAGTTGGTCCAGACTATCATCTTTACACACATATATAGTATAAGTGCTCAGATATATATTAAGATAGACTATCCTCATAGTTTAATGGACAGGCTTCAATCCACTCCACACTCCAACTCTTCAACCGTCCATCCAATTGAAAATCTGATGATGGAATGCTCAAAGGCCACCCTGAGGCCGAGATTATTGTCACACCCATGTTGACCTAAGGTCAATCTGAACCCCACATGTACAGGACATAATCCATTTAATACATATGCAAGGATGGGCAGACATCTCTATAATGTAATAACTGAAACACAGGCTTGTTATATACCTGTGGCTATATATATATATGTAATATAGGGTATATGAGCACATATATATATATATATATATAGCCACAGGTATATAACAAGCCTGTGTTTCAGTTATATCATAGCTGTGTTATATATATATGAGAAGACTCTGTATCAGCAAATATGAGGGAACCATTATACTTGAATTTATATTAAGATGTTTATAATTTTATGTAGTTATTAAAATTGCACTCTTAATATCATATTCAGCCTTATTATTTTTTATTTAAAAATATAACTTTTAGATACTGGAGGAAAAAGAATCAAAATTATGAAAAGCATCTGTAATTCTTCAGAAAATACTATAGTAAATTTAAAAAAATATTTTGCATTGAAAAAATCACAAAGCAGTAAATTTAATTACAATAATGTACTATTTAGCAAATGGATAAAATAAACTATAATTATGACCAACTAATAACTATTTGTAAGTTGATAAACAGAGCAAAACTCTCCATACAGTATTGCCACCTGTGCTAAACAGAGTAATCAATGGATGCCAGAAGGCTTGTGCATAAAATCCCTATCTAATGCCTACTCATCCAATATCCCCAGACTATTTTCTGGCTTGTGGCCTTCGTCAGTGAGGAGCTTTGGATCTGAGAGCACTGCATCTAGATCTTAGGATCTAATGCAACCCTCTAGCAACCACCTTTTATCTCTACTTAACTACTAAACTATGAGAATGAATTGAAAACACAAAAAATATTTTCAATCTAATCTCAATAGCTTAAATAGTCATATGGGTCTGAACTCAGTTCAGCACCCATACATTTTAGTGTCTTTGGCTCTTTTACAACCATAGCCACCACTATCCTATTAGGCAGGATTGGTGTTAAACCATTAAGCATCACATGATCACATTTCCTATACTAGTACATTAATTGTTGATAAACAGAGCAAAACTCTCCATACAGTATTGCCACCTGTGCTAAACAGAGTAATCAATGGATGCCAGACACCAAAATGTATGGGTGCTGAACTGAGTTCAGACCCATATGACTATTTAAGCTATTGAGCTTAGATTGAAAATATTTTTTGTGTTTTCAATTTCATTCTCATAGTTTAGTAGTTAAGTAGAGATAAAAGGTGGTTGCTAGAGGGTTGCATTAGATCCTAAGATCTAGAGCAGTGCTCTCAGATCCAAAGCTCCTCACTGACGAAGGCCACAAGCCAGAAACTAGTCTGGGGATATTGGATGACTAGGCATTAGATAGGGATTTTATGCACAAGCCTTCTGGCATCCATTGATTACTCTGTTTAGCACAGGTGGCAATACTGTATGGAGAGTTTTGCTCTGTTTATCAACAATTAATGTGCTAGTATAGGAAATGTGATCATGTGATGCTTATTTGTAAGTTGGTTAAAAAAGAGAGATAGAGAGGGGAGGGGGATAATGCAGTGGATCATTTTGCTAAATTTTAAAGAAATTTGTAAAATTTCATTTACTAATTTCACATTAACCTTTTCCTTAAGTTATTATAATGAATATTTTGTAGCATCTGTAATATTTTTGACTATAATTTTGCTTTTTTCATAATGTTTTCACAATGTAATTAGGATAATTAGTTGAATAATAGAATTAATAGATTTTATTTTGTTTATTAACAATTATGGAAAAATATTGGCGAAATGAAAATTATATTTTTATGATGTGTATATAAAAGAATATATATGTCATTTCTAGATTTGAAAATTATATATTGATTTTTTGCTCGTAGTGATTTTAAATTTTAGAATCATAAAAAAGTGATAAAGAGGTTTAAGAAAGTCTGCTAAATGTTCAAAAATAACCTAAAGAAAGTTATTTTTACTTAGATTCTGTTTATTGAATCATTTATATAAAGATGTATCTACCAGAGCTACAGATATACATATATATTGAATTGTTTAAAGTGTATATATTACATTCTTTCATATACAATATATTTGATCTCATTATAAATGATTAAATTTTGTGTGGCTTTCTATATGAAATAATTATTTTACATCTTTCCTTTGTTTAAACATTGCTTAATACATATTTATTCTATATATTTGAAATATTTCATTGATATTATGATCATTCAGATCATAAATAAATCACATATAAAAATGCGTATACTCGTGACTAACATTTTATAACATTTTCACATCATTATCTTTTTCCTCATTAAGTATGTTCATTGATTCTTTCTTATTTATTTTTTTATTAAGATCACTACCTAAACATCTTTGCTTAACAATAAAACAATTTTTTGGATAATTCCCTTATTATATAATTTTTAATATTGCAGTCCTGTTTTACTATGAATGTTTTCTTAAATAATTTACTTAATCCCATCCATTGTTTATTCTTATAATTTTTACAAAACTACTGGTAAATTACAGTTGTTATACAGTTAGAATACTATTATTCAAATTATGATAATTTGAAATCTATTATTTTTCAAATACTTGTAGATCATCCAATTTGACTTCACAAATATATGCATAAAGTTTATAATTCCACAATGCATATATATCAGTATAAAAGTTGAGCTATTAAAAAATCAGGTCAAAATATGTTTACCTGTATTCTATGTAAATAACTGTAATACATATTAAATCTCAACTGTAGAATGATCTATGAAATTGAAAAATGTGCAGTTCTTTTATATCAGCTTAGACAAAAAAGTAAAAACATATCACAGAATTGTATAATACATTTTTATGAAGTTAATTCATAATAAATTATAATTTTTTGCTACAATTCATTTTCCTAAGAAATAGGAGCAAAAATAAATAAATATGACAACTGTTTTTATATTTGAGCATGACAAAGAACAATAATTTATCCATAAGTTATTGAACAATATGTATTGATTTATAAATTGTGAAAAGTAAAAGAAAAAATTTTGCTATTGTATGCTAAAAGTTTGTTCATTAAACAAAACAGATGGGAACAAAAAAGTAACAATTTTAAAAAGTGAGTATGATTGCATCAAACATTCATTGGTTGCCAAACAGTGATATTGGCTTATTCATTATTGATTCCGAACTGTGTACAAATGATAAAAACAAAAAGACATTAACCTCAAAATGTTAACTGAAAAAGAATATTGATGAACCAGTCATTTTCACCCTAAACTATATTTTTTCAAAATGACATCTAAATTAGATACAATTTTATTATGATTTTCTGCAATATTTACAATGTAATTTTTTTTTTTGTATTCAACTGAATGTAAGTATGAAATGAATGTAACTTTTTTTAAAAATTTAATTAATTTTTTTTATGCAATATTCACTAATAAATTAAAGAATATGTATAGGAATTCTTTGTCAGGATTTTTTTTTTTGCTGTCCCTTTTATGATAAAAATGATGCACCCTTTAGTACTGCATTGTATTTATATCATTTAGTAATGCAAAATTTATTATTAACACTTGTAAAAAAGCGCATGCACAATAGCTTGAAAAGGCTGATCTTTAATGTATTACAATTTATAAGACATAGTGCTATAAAAATAAATGCTTGTTTACATATATAAATGTAAGTACGTAATGTCTTAAATTTTATTATTATTATTATTTTTAAGATGATTTTTCACTAATTAGTTAATTAACTAGTATAGGAATACTTTTTTGTTACTTTTATGTTTTAGGAAAATGACAATTATTATTAGAATATTAAATTTCTCTCATTCAGCCTTGCCATATTTTTTTTACAATCAAGTAAATATAAACAACAAATTTATTTAAAATTTTATTTATTTTTTAAGCAATATTCATAAATAATTTATATTTATCAATGCTAGTACATTAAATAATGTACTTATTTCCCCCATTTTGACTTATATTTACACTGTATTTCATATATATGGAGCTTAAACTCAAACTTTCACATGACTCTCAAACTATCCACACTATCTCATACTGTTGATACATTTGGTCAAATACATGTTGAAAAGATAAATAATCACCAATGTACATATTTCATGCTAAACCAGTTGGTCCAGATTATCATCACACATGTACAATCAATGCTAAGCTTATATTAAGATAGCCAATCTTTACACTTTAATGGACAGGCTTCAATCCACTCCACCCCACAACTCTTCAGCCGTCCATTTCATTGAAAATCTGATGATGTAATGTTCAAAGCCCACATTGGTGCCAACCTTCTCATCTTACCCATGTTGACCATGTCACTCTGACCCCTCATGTACAGGGACATAATCCATTTACATACATATATGAGGGATGGGCAGACCTTACAGCACTATATTTTTAATATATGAATTTT
Organism: Epiperipatus broadwayi; assembly: GCA_028023455.1. NCBI lineage: Eukaryota > Metazoa > Onychophora > Udeonychophora > Euonychophora > Peripatidae > Epiperipatus > Epiperipatus broadwayi. Next base: position 1,270 of record JAQFVV010006599.1, on the reverse strand, counting down.
TTCTACAGTTTTACATAATCCATTTACATACATATATGAGGGATGGGCAGACTTTTCAGCACTATATTTTTAATATATGATTTTTTTTTTTACAGTAACTGTATATGTGAATTTTTTCTACAGTAACTGTAGAAAAAATTCATATATTAAAAATATAATGCTGTAAGATCTGCCCATCCCTCATATATGTATATAAATGGATTATGTCCTGTATATGAGGGGTCAGAGTGACTTATGGTCAACATGGTTAGAATGAGAAGGATGGCACCAATGGGAGCTTTGAGCATTTCCATCAGATTTTCAATGAAATGGATGGCTGAAGAGTTGTGGGGTGGAGTGGATTGAAGCCTGTCCATTAAAGTATGAAGATTGACTATCTTAATATAAGCTGAACATTGATTGTATATATGTGTGATGATAATCTGGATCAACTGGTTTAGTACAAAATACGTATATTGGTGATTATTTATCTTTTCAACATATGTATGATAGTGTGGATAGTTGAGGGTCATGTGAAAGTCTGAGTTAAAAACCCCTATATATTACATATTAGAATGCAGGTATGAAAAAGCTTGTACTGTAGAAAAAATTCATATATTAACTATGTATTTGAAAGAATTCATTTATTATTATAATTCTTTTGAATCCACCAAGAATTGAAAAACATGGATTTCATGAAGAAAAACTATATATAACTTGTGGTATAATATATATACTGTAACAGTCTGGGTTTTTTGCCAGAAGAGAGGGAACACATCTGACTATGGTTAGACCTAGGGTCTTCAGGTAGGATGCTGTGAATAACACAAAGTAACTAACCAATGATCATATCCACTTCCAATGGGCTAGCTCTTTTTCTACTCATTAAATTTAGATACAATTTAGTCTAGTTCATCCATATTTCACCCCTTTTTTGGATTTTATTATGCCTCAGTATTCAAACCCAGGGAGAATACCTTTGGCTAAGTTTTCATTGACTTAAGATACATTCAACCCTATTGCTGTGTTATATATAATAATATACATGTGTGTGCATATTTATTTAATCAATTAAATTAATGAGAGTGTATGAATGAGTTTGATAAACTAGAAACCAATTTTATTTAAAACACATTAACAATTTTTATTTATAACAGAGAAAAATCCAAATTCTATTAACATAGCAAAAAAAAAAGTTATTACATGTGTCCCATATGCATCTCTACCATATCAATGACAAATTATTTATTCCATCCCATACCCATGTTAAATATGCATCAATGGTGTGTAA